>JAPKLX010000174.1:0-62343 GCA_026898415.1 Leonotis leonurus | reverse complement strand
ACAATGAATAATGCTAAGTTTGTACAGATAGTGATTGCTGGAGGAATGGTTTCGGGAGAAGATTTCGAAATTTTTTCGTATTTATCAAGGTTAGTTGGTGAGTCGATTGTCGAAGTCGAGCACTCGACCATGTTCTATGGAAGGTGGAGTCTTCGTATGAATTCTTTGCTACTCAAGCTGTCCATAAAGAAAGCTGAGGAGGAATTAGGGTTTATGATCCTAAGGAAGGATGGAGATAATCGATCGCCCCCTCGCTATTCGATTCCGAGTCCGAGTAATTGTGTTATCAAGTGTGGCCGAGACAAATATGATCACTCCACGAATCGAGATAAAGATCTCATTTCTCTATTCTTCCACGGAGGTGGCTACTTCGACTCAAGTCCGTCTCATTGGAAGAGATTTGAACTACTTAGGATACTCGACTTTGAAGATTTCGGGCTAAAGATTTTACCAGAAACTATAGGCACGTTACCCGAGTTAAGATACTTGGGATTGAGAAACAACTACTTGAAAGAGCTCCCGATGTCGTTGGGCTGCTTGAAAAAACTCGAGGTTCTTGATATAGCTTTAAACTGCTTAATGGTGGAGATGCCGGATGTTACGAGCTCTCGTGCTTGTCGATGATGAAACATCTTGGCAAATTGGGCATAGAAGAAGTGGACGAAAACTCGGATGTAAGAAAGCTCTTTGCATCCTTGGAAAAATTGGGGAATCTTCACCACCTAATCTTGAGAGGGTTTCGTTTCAGAAGCATGCCTTGTTTGGACGAGCTTGTCGTTCTGGATAGGGTTCGTGCACTCAAATTGGATGGACTCCTCCTCAAGTTGCCAAGTTCTGCTAATTTCCCTTCAAATATTAGTTACTTGAAGTTGGTAAATACGTGTCTTGATGAAGACCCCATGCCAGTACTAGGGAAGCTTCCCAATTTAAGCCACCTCAAATTGCGGAATGCTCACACCGGTCAACAAATGACGATCTTGCATGACGGATTTCCAAAGCTCAAAGTCTTGTGTTTGGAAGAGTTGTGGAATTTGCGAAACGTGCAAGATGGAAAAGATCTGAAGTCAGAGCTTGAGGAATTGGTAATAAGAAATTGTCCATGTCTTCCGAGGAGTTAAAGATAGTGATTACCAAGAATGTTGCTCCAAAGAGACAATGTTTTGAAATCAAACCGGTCATCGAACCGGTATATGTAAAAGGATCATTGGATCATTGGTTGAACCATTTCAAAAAAATCGGGCAATCATTATATATACTCCCTCTGATCTCTTTGTATTGACCCATTATATTATTATAATATACTCAATTCAATAAAAAGTAAGTCAATACAAAGGGACCAGAGAGAGTAATATTTATTTCAAAACAATGAATATATAAATATTGAAACAATTTAATATTATATTTCAAAATGCATGAAAGCAAATTCCATTCGAAACATGTTTATAAATAAAAATCAAGTTCTTTCTAAAACTATACGGGAGTAAAAACCGTTACTCTCATAGATAGAAATGTCACTCTCCCTAAGGAGCATGTGAATCAAAACAAACATGGTCTTTTCCCTTCTTCGTGAGAAGTGGATAATTCGACCACACTTACACATTTCCAATTTTCTTCTATTATCCGAACGTCTCCTCTATCATATTTTCTTTCTTGCCCGCCAATCGCAAGTCATTCTTCTATCTCTTACCCCATTTTTTGGGCTGGCTCAAAGACAGTGTACGTGGAGACCATTGCTTTGCGGGTTTGAACCATAAAAGGTTTTGCGAATTACAGTTCCGTCAACAGTTTCGCAAGAGTGTACTCTTTTTTAGTTATGATATAGTTATGCCGGACATGTTGAAAACTATTAGGCAATACATGAATCATTATATGATGCATTATCAATTTGGCGACCCAAAATCTTGATTTCATTCAAATAACACATCATCTCTAAGACATGATCTTGAACTGATGCACCCTCGGCCATGGACATGTTCATCATATTTAGAACGAAAAGTTTGGGCACATAATTTTGTGTCCCAGACAATTCATTGAGGTTAAGAGTCATCTCGGCGGTTGTTTAAAAAACTTGGTGATGATGTTGCAGAATATTCGACATAATAGCACTGCGCTGTCTCAATAGACTTAAGACACATTGAGTGAGCTTCACTAGCACGTTGGAAGCATTGTTTGTAGGGACTGGAGGAGACCTTGTTTTTTACTATATGTTAGAAAATAAATAATTTTCGAGACTTTATTCTTCACTATTAGTATAGACAACTTATCTCATTTTGAAACCACACAATGCATAAATGCAATCACATGAACACCAACATAAATGACCAATTTAATATTGTCGCATAAGGTTGGCACAAGACATCAAATGATACTGTAACATTTTAATCCAAATATGTCTAGGTTTTGAACTTTATTCTACAAAAAGCCGATTGTGATTATCGATCCACCACATAGTCTACAATATAGAATATAGACTTGTTTGCAATAAATAATCAATGAAAAAATATTTATTCTCATAAAATTAAAGTGAAAACAAGTTTGTTACAACTCAAGCATATAACATGTTTGAAGTATACAACGACTAACACTTTGACCCTCAAGCAACAGAGGACACATGTTTTATCAAGTAAAATATGTGAACAAACACACTATATATAATTCAAAGAAACCAAACTAAACCAAATTTTTAGCACTTATCTTTTATAAATTTTTTAGTATTCCCTCCGTCTCATCTCACTAGTCCATCTTTCCTTTTTCGTATGTCCCAAATTATAGTTCAAAATTACAATATGAACAATATTAAAATCTATTTTGCACTAAAATAACCTCATTTAAGGTTTATGCAAAAGAAGTTTAGACTAATAAATAATGGCAAAATAGAACTATTGCATATTAATTATATTTTTCAAAACGTATTAATTAAGGCAATACACTTGGAATGCACCTCTATGGCGAATCAAACCCCTATGGTAAGGTTTTGTTCAAACTCACCCTCAACGTTTCACATTTATTACAATTACCCCATCGCAATTAACGGACGTCTAACACCGTTAACGTCCCATTGAAGTGCACGTCTCATAGAGTATTTTGAGCAAAACGACGTCGTTTTAAGTCACCCTAGATGATGTAGGCGTGGCGGCGCTCAAGGAGGCCCGTTCGGGGCCTCTTCTACCCAAACTCGTAGTAAGTTTTGAAATTGTCAGTCCATCAACTCCGTCACCGCGCTTCTTCAACGCCAGTGTCATGTGGCTTCCAACAAATCTTGCACAGCCTGTGATGATGATGGTGAGGCCCTATTTGGACAAAGATCGAGCTGAATTTCAGAGCTTGAGTTCTCAATTAGGGCTTAAAATGGGGGAGGTTGCAGCACTTTTCGGTGTAGAAGGAGCCGGGAGGGGAGAGGAAGAATATGAGGAGGAGGAAGAAGAGTAGAAGGAACGACCAAAGAGTGAGGCGTGAATGGAGAGGGAGGTGGTGGAAGGCATACGATGGTGATTTGAATTTCTGGTGGAGGAGGGGATGATTGTGACGTTAATGTGATGATTTTTTCCGGTGGACGTTAAGACACCATTTTTCTAGTGGAGGGGATGAATTTTCCGGTGGAGAGGATGAATTACATCAATGGAAACATTAGATGTCCGTTAATTGCAAGGGCTTAATTGTAGCAGATGTGAAACGTTGAGGGTGAGTTTGAACAAAACCTAGAATTTCCACCATCTCTATTATCAGTAAAAACACAAAAATCAGGATACATGTGATGTTCATCATAAATTATACTCTTCAAAAGTGATAGACCTATCACCCACTTTATATCTTTATTTCTTCTTAATACTCGTATTAAAGAGTAGCACAACATAATCAACGGAACAGAAGGAGTACGATCTAAAGTATAGTAGCACTGCACATCGATAGAAGCTTAACATGTGAAATGGTTGCAAAATACAATTGACACTAGAGATCAGACTAGCTAGCACAATAAACTACAAATAAGTTTTCTTTATAAGTTTTATAAAATTAGGCCCTTCACCCCCTTAAAAGGGTAAGAGGGGAGGGTACTCCAAGTTTATATATAGAGTTAAGAAGCTTTACCAAGTCGATGTGAGATAGTAACTGAGTAGCTTAAATACGCCCCCGCATTGTGACCTTCCACACGTGAATCAAGAGATTCCCATTGAAACTTATCTTGACCTGCTCTGATACCATATAAAATTGGGCCCTTTACCCCTTAAAAGGCCTTGTAAGAGGGGAGGGTACTTCAAATTTATATATAGAGTCAGAAACCTTTACCAAGTTGATCTTGGATAGTAAATGGTTAGCTTCAACAAGTTTGAGATGAAAAGAGAATTAACCTGTCAAGATTGATCATTATTCACTCAGTAGGCGGAGAGATGGAGAGCTTGAATGAAGGGCCTTTAAACTGTGTGTTTCTCTTTACATCCTTAATTTCCTTAATATATAAGGCAGATGCAGCTGCAGATCTACAAACATGCAACTCCAGCATTTCGAAGCTATCTACCTCAGCCAATTCAATAGGAATTTCAATAAGCTTCCCACACTTGTTAAGAATTAGTCTTCTTAGTATAGGGAAACTATGGGATGAAGCTGCCCAATATACTAAATCTGTCTCATCAATTTGCAAGAAATCGAGGCTCCGAAAACCTTCATCGTCTGCGCGCCAGACGCTCCCCATAAACGCCTTATCTTTTAGCTTGAGCACCTCCAGATTCTCCAGCAATCCGAGGATATGCATAGAATCCCAACTGAGGAGAGTAGCAACTAGTGTAAGGCTCTTTAGTTTTGAAGGGATTCGATGGGGAAGGAGCCACAATTCGCCTATTGAGGCTGGACTGTGATGTATATCATTTACTATTTTCAGCTCTTCAAGACATTTCATTTCTGCAAAACTATCAATAGATCCAACCTTTCCATCCACGAGCAAGGCTAGTCGCCCACGAATGCCCAACTTCTTCACATTGCGAGCCCGTCCGAAAACTTCTTCCGTGCAACTTTCCACTGATATTAGGCCGAGTGTTTGAAGCTGCGCACCGTGCTTGTTTTCTTCACTCGGCTTGGGCAAGATAGCGGGGGCATTCGTCTTGAAATGCCTCAACTGACTCAGCTTCCATATATCTGCTTTGACATCAAGGGTACTTGAAGTTGTTTCGATTATAAGAGTCTGTATGTTCCGAAGCTGGCTGAACTTTGATGGGAGAGTCGAGAGACTCAAGGACAAGGCCATGTACCTCACATGAATCAGTTGATACATGTGGCTGCTAATTTTGGTGAGTTTTATGGGTGCGATGTCCATCACTCTGACCAACTTGAAAGCTTCAAGGATGTCTGGAATGTTTTCTACTGGCAAGGTAAATGCGTCCTCCTCAAAACAAAAAATGGAGCGAGCACGAGGACCAAAAGGTTTTGATGCGATGAAGTCCAAGGATCCGGAATGAATAGAAAGCCAACGACACTTATGTAAATTGGAAACTGGAGGTTGAAAATTCCTGTCGTGAGACTTGATTTCCTTGAGAAAATTCTCATTTTCATTTTCATTTGCAGCTTCAGATAGGCAGAACTCACGTACGATATAATGAATTCGGCACGTTTTAGCCTTACCATTAGGCTTAAACTTTTCAACATGGATTAAGTTTATATTGATAAGCTCCTCTAAATACTTCTCCGCAGCCTCCTCCAAGCTACATTGATCATTACCAGGTTGAATGAATCCTTCTCCAATCCACATAAATATCAATTTCGTCACTTGAATTTCATAGTTTTCAGGAAACACTCCCAAATAGAGAAAGCATAGGCGCAAGTGGTGAGTCAAACTATCATAACTCAAAGATACAAGATTTTGCATGGGATGTGTGGGACTTTCGTCCTGAAGATATGCATATACTTCTTCTGACACTTGCTCCCACACTTTTCTCGTTGCACTTATATCCGAGGCTGAAAATTTTGCTGCAAGGACGACTCCTATAACTCGTACTGCAAATTCCTGTCCTCTGCAATCTTTTGCAATTTGTTGTCCGACACCTTTCAACTCGGGAGGGCAGTCAAGGCCGCCGAGTGCTATCATCTGAAGCATAATCCAACTTTCTTCTAGAGTGATGAAACGCAATCTTATGGGAGGTCCAGGCCTACTAGCATACATTCCAACATCTTCTGAGTGAGAAGTGATCAAGACTTTCCCTTTTTTATTCCACTCCGGCAGAGCAACACGAAGCCTGTCCCAATCACGAGTTGACCAAATGTCATGCATGACGATCAGGAAAGTTTCTTCCCCGAGACGAGCAACGACCATTTGAGCTAATTCGTTGTCATTTTTACGACGTATATCCTCGTTTATGGTGGTCAACTCTTTGAGGATGGCTAGAAAAATATCCTCGAATAGGAAATTTGTAGATGATTGTTGGATCATTAAAAATAAGCCTTGCCAGCTTCGTCTTCCCCAAGCCAACCATACCAACCAGAGAAACAACTCCAAAATAGTCGGTTTTTTCTGTCAGTGAGGATATTAGATGTTCCGTCATATCTGACAATCCCACCTGCTGTCCTTGTCTTGGAATTTCAGCCTAAATGAAACATTCATGTTCGGGATACCAAATCAAAGATTTTCTTCTTTTGAAGAAAGGAGGGAGTACGAACGAACTTAAGAGATAATAAATGTTTAAACATCATATAATTTCCAAAAATTTAAAAATTCTAAAATTTCATGCATTTTGAACAGGAGGGAGTGAAAGGTCACCTGAAGTTCGTCTTCATCATCGCTGCTGAGAACATCCATCTCTATCCTACTCCGTTCGACCTTCTCTCTGATAGCCTCCACATTTGCGCGAATGCTGTCAAGATCCATCCTAGAACCCCAGAATCTAGAGAAGAGACTCATGGGCCTTCTTATCTCCATGGCCCCGGTAATAAAAGCATCGATGATATCTTCTGCCTCATAAACAAAGTTCTGAATCACCTTCAACATCACCTTTGCATGCTCATCCTTTCTCCACTTCTTCTCCTTGTCCTTGAGGAAGGCATTGAAGACGTGGAGATCCCTCTTAAGACTATCGATATGGCTCCCGGTGTCGGTGATTAAGCCGAACTGATAAACCTGTAGCTCATTGAGGTTATAATTGAGTTTGAAAGGAGAAAGATTCCAACATTTTTGGTAATAACGTGAGAAAAAGTAAGGAGTTTAATTTGGGATCATGTCCTATTTTATATATATTCTACTTTATAGTTTTTCTGAAACGTGTCGATTCACTCGTAACATACTTTTTGTGGATTGAAGTCTAATCAAGATTAAAGAGAATAACTCTAAACTAAGCTGAAAAGCAATAAATGGGGGTACACAAGTGATTGAAGTCTAGGGTAAAGATCATCTCTAATCTAGGTCAATGCTTATTCCATCAAACCAAATCTTTAATAGGCTTTCCCTAAGTTGATTAGCCAATAACTTTCGTATTCTTGAAACTAATCCGTGTCTAGCACTTTCGTGTATAGAACACACTTAGAGTAACACTAATCAAGATATGCTTACCTATTTTACGTTTCCGATTAATAGGTTAGGATGTTTGATTATAAATGCGACATAGAATAATTCATTTCAATCCATTCCATATCTTAGAGTCGTACATGGTGATCAAGCATGGAAAACTCTTAAGCACGGATCAAACAACCATAAAGAAGATCAAATTAGAGCATTAAACCATAGATAAGAAACAATCAAACACTAGATAAGAATTTAGCCAACCTTCTGACTCTCAGCATAGAACTTCCCAGCGATCGCTTATGTCCCCGTCTGCTTCTGCAGCCCAGCGATCGCTGGCTGCACTTTTCAGCTCCTTGTGCTTCTCTCCTTCCCGTTTCATGCTCATACTTCTCTTCCTCGCCCGGCTTTGTATTAATGGTCTTTTCAGCACCGATCCTTGCTCAAATGATCATCTTCCACTCCATCCTGCGTAATACATGACAAAACAAGAAATAACGTAAAGACGAACTAAAATAATACGAAAAATATAAGAAGAACAAAGACATAGATATTATATAACGAGCTAAAAACGTAACAAGAATACACTAAACAACTCCCCCACACTTAATCATTTGTTTGTCCTCAAGCAAAATCCAATCTCAACTTGTTAATTCATGTCAATAATTAATATGTAAGCCAAACCACCAATCATACCTTCATTTCAAAACTTAGCCTAGACTCAATACTCAACTTTATTCGGTCACTCAATTAAGATGTAATGTTGCCCGTTACTAAGTTCATCAATATACATATGGTCACAATGTACACTCATCTCACATCTCCCTATCGTCACATGTTCGGTTTCCCTTTTATTAAAGCTATTCGAGCTTTTTTTTTTGTACGCCCTTCTAGCGTTTTTATTCTCTCTTTTTTTTTTGAAGAGTTGATACTCTTATTTTTTTTATCCAAGAGAAATCGAACATATAACGACAAGGAGTAGCCACACATAATCCGAATCATGACCACTATGTATACGACTAATAAAAGCAACATGCCCCACATGTCATCTTAATCACACAACCTAGCCCAATCAAGAATCAAATCTAAGCTAAGTTACCACTATACGTACCACATACAAGGCTCACATATCAATCATCAACATTTATAAACAAGAAATGATCAAATAAGCAAAAGAACTCGCAAATCATTAAATAAGTGAAAAACAAAAAACAATACAAACATGTAACAAAAGCAAATAAACATAAATACAAACACATATCAAAGAAATTCACACACCCCCACACTTAAATTCTACTATGCCCTCGTAGTAGAAAATAAAAGAGAAAGAGATTAGAACTTTCCTTATAAGACGAAAAACCGGCAACAAGCTCAAGAATTCAAGATCCTTAAGATTGGTACCTGCAACACAAAAAGACAAACAAACCAAGCATAAAATAGAAAAATAAAAGAAATAAAAACAAAACCAAAGAGATAAAGAAAAATGGAAAGAAAACTAATACGCAGGAGGATCCTGATGATCCTAATAATCAGATGGAGGAGGAGGATGAAGTCCTGTCCATCGAGCCCACTGTTCCTCAAGAGAGGTAACACGGGTATCAACAGACTAGAGTTTGGTATCCATGGACTGGAGTCGGCTATCCATGGAGTGAAGGACTTGGTTCTGCGAATCCAATCTCAAAAAGAGATCGGATTGGAACCGTAAGAAATCATCTCGCATGAAATAACAGGACCCACTACTGGATCCAGTAGCATATCCGTGCTGCTCAAAACCGCCTTGGTACCCTACAAGCTGCCCTCCCTCATAGAGACGCTCCTCCATCTCGGTATCAGCACCGAGAGGGGCCTCCTCAGTCCTCTGGGCTGCCTCAGCTGAAGTGCCAGCACCTCCCTCTCTCTCTAGTGTAGCCTCATGCTCTCTGTAGCGACGAACAAACTCCCTTTGTTCATATGGAACAAAGGAAGTCTCAGAAGCAGCAACTAGACCAACATTCTTCAATAATGTTGCAGTGAGGCGGACACCTTCCACTTCCTCATATGAATCAGGTACCTGCAAACCATAATGCAAAGCAAGGCGATACGGAATATATGCAAATGCAGGGTGAACTTTCTTCCTAGTTCTAATACCATCTAATTGGGACAATATGAAGGATGTGATGCACACCTTCTGTCCTTTCAAAGCAGCAGATAAAAGAAAGCACTCACTCGAGTTGACCTTATTTGCTTGCTCATTTCCCGACACATTGTAAGCAATAAATTTGTGTAAGAGGGAAAGAGCATCATCCCGAATGAAACCACTAGGAGTTCCACTCGGGTTCCAGTTATATAAACCGGTCAACTCATGCCAAGCAGCTACGGGATTAAACCCCTTAGGAGTTCTTGTAGCCGCACCCCGCGTGGAAGCAAAACCAAAAACCGCATGCAAATCAGTACGAGAAACATGGAACTTATTACCAAGCAGTCGACAGTTAAAAGAGTTATAATCATCATACAATTGAAAAGAAGCAATAAACTCAAATGACAATTCATCATAACCCTCTAATGGACCACTATCAGCTAACTTCAACAATCCTAAAGTGCGCAAATAAGTACGGAGTTGAGAACGAACATTCAAACGAGTAAACAAATCCCAATCATAATGATGTCCAAGATTAAAAGGTAAATCATACAAACGGTCAAAGATATCACCTTCATCATGGTTGTAAATGGGGAATTTGCTATTTGGAAAGAGCCTTTGAATGTTCACCTCGGGTTGGTCGGCCTCTTACTCATCCACTAGCTCATGCTCATACGATCTCTTTGATTTCTTGGGCATTTTGGAAGGTTAGAGTGGTTTTGGGGTGAAGAAGGTGATGGGTTTTGGTAAAATATGGAGGGAATTTAATTAGGAATGGAGAATTTGGGATTTAAGGATTTGGTGGATGGAATTGAAAAATTTTTGGATGAAAGTGTAGAGAATAGAGTGGGTAAGTGAAATGTGGGGATTAGAATGAAGAATTTGGGTGAAGGATGAAGGAATTTGGGGATTTTGGGGGTAGGTTTTCAGTTTTGGGGTGAAGGAGAAGAAGGAAAACTGATAAAAGTGAAGTTTGGTCGCTGGAGAGGGAAAAATACTCGCTGAAATTGAAGTCCCAGCGATCGCTGGCTGTGGTTTCTGCTCTCTGTAATGCATGCTTCCCAGCGACCGCTGGAAATCCCAGCGATCGCTGGGTGTGCCGCTCTGTCCCAGCTGAGCTTGCACCCTAGCGATCGCTGGGTGCACTTTTCTGTCGCCCAAAATTTAACTCTCCTTCTCAATTTGTTCATTCCTTTCTCCTACCGACTTTGATTCCAAACGTCATGCCCTACACACCATATAACACCAACATAAAATTCCCAACACAGCAAACAAAGCAAATAACTAAAAAAACAAAAGCAAGAAATAAAACGTGAGTTGCCTCCCACAAAGCACTCGTTTAATGTCGTGAGCTCGACACCTTTCAATCATTTTCACTTAGCCTGGCTAGGAAGCTTGTCCTTCCTACTGCTCTGCACGAAATCTCTTATCGTCTCGGCCAACTTCCCAACTTGCGTTTCGATTCTCCTCATCGAAGCCTCAATTGTTTCAAATCTCTTGTTATGTGCCTCAACCACCTTGTTCAAAGTCTCTTCAATGGAGACTTTAGGAAATCCTGGAGGTGATTGATGTGGTGGTGGCACAAAGTGCTGGAAGCGTTGTTGAGCCAGCATTTGCTGCCCTTGTGGAGCTTGCTGCCTCCACGAGAAATTGGGATGGTATCGATATCCTGGATTGTAAGAATTTGAGTACGGATCAAACTTTGGTCGAGGTTGAAATCCTTGAAGAGCATTCACTTGCTCCTCATATGCCATCTCAGACTCCACTCCACGTGTGCACAGATTTGCACCATGTCCAAGTTCTCCACATATTCCACACGTTTCATCAACAAGAGCTTTCCTAGGTTGAGCATCCGCAGTTCGGATGGCCTGCACTTGTCTTGTCAGCTCTGCCAACTGTCTCACCATGTCGTTACTCGAAGATGCTTCGTTGACCTTCTTTTTCGGACCTCTAGAGCTCCTTTGCTGTGAGTTATCCGCCATTGTCTCGAATATCTCGGTGAGCTCTTCCGCGGTCTTGCTCCAAATGTCTCCTCCAGCTGCATTATCAACCATATACTGGAAGTTCTGGTGAAGACTCTCGTAAAAGAACTGGTTGAGCAACTCCGGAGATAGATTGTGATGAGGACATTGCATCTGGAGACATTTGAACCTTTCCCAAGCCTCATGAAGAGGCTCTCCTTCCAACTGTGTGAAGGTTACCAGCTGTGACCTTACCTCTTGCGTCTTTTGGTTCGGGTACCACTTCGACATGAACCTCTCAGACACCAGATTCTAGTTTTGAAGAGAATTGGGAGCTAAAGACATAAACCATGTCTTAGCTCGGTCCTTGAGAGTGTACGGAAAACACCGCATCTTCAATTGATCCTCAGTCAATCCTCTAAGTGGAAAGGTCTGGACTATGGCATAGAACTCCCGGATGAAGTTCAGTGCATCCTCCGCAGGCATGCCATAGAAAGACGGAAGTTGGTTGAAGTGGATACTCTTAAGCTCGTAGTTCCGAGCTGCTTGTCCCAACACAATAGGTGATGTCGCAGTTCCTATCACCGGCCTAGCTAGTTCCCTCATCTGACGGGCTGCCATAACTGTGTGAGAACTCGACTCACTCCAATCTGTGTCTGAGTCTTGTGGGAGTGAATTCTCTGAATGATCCGATCGATACCCAAACTCCAACGTGTAGCCGTTTTCAACTTCTTCTTCCAAGTTGACTGTTTGCAACACACTTCTTCAATGTACGTTGTCCAACACGGGTGTCAATCTCTTATTCTGACTTCGACGTCCGTGCATGCATTCCCTAACACCACGAAAAGAGAAATCAGACGCAACTTGCAGTTAAAAACTTCAAACTAAAACAAAAACGAAAAACAAAAACACAACAATCACTAAACTGAACAATCACAATACGGAAAACAAAGAAAGAAGACAATAAAAACAAACAAGCACTAAACAAACACAATAAAAACAACAAAGGAAAGACAAACAAACACACAAGTACTAACAACAAATATGCCTATAGCCTTCCCCGGCAACGGCGCCAAATTTGTTAAGCTAATAATCAAACTGAAGTACGTGGCGTTGTTAAGTCCAGACCCACTGTCCGATAAAGGGAATCAGCATCGGGCACGAGGAATGTTTCCAGCCAATATACTTCCAGTTATTATATTAAATTATGTTCGACTAATACATGTTAGTCGACCCGAATGTCGTATCTCAAGGAAGGCTATGCCGGGCTATCAACTATTAGTACAAAGTGCGTAAATGTAATGTAAATCCTAAACACTCTAATCAAGATTAAAGAGAATAACTCTAAACTAAGCTGAAAAGCAATAAACGGGGGTACACAAGTGATTGAAGTCTAGGGTAAAGATCATCTCTAATCTAGGTCAATGCTTATTCCATCAAACCAAATCTTTAATAGGCTTTCCCTAAGTTGATTAGCCAATAACTTTCGTATTCTTGACACAAATCCGTGTCTAGCACTTTCGTGTATAGAACACACTTAGAGTAACACTAATCAAGATATGCTTACCTATTTTACGTTTCTGATTAATAGGTTAGGATGTTTGATTATAAATGCGACATAGAATAATTCATTTCAATCCATTCCATATCTTAGAGTCGTACATGGTGATCAAGCATGGAAAACTCTTAAGCACGGATCAAACAACCATAAAGAAGATCAAATTAGAGCATTAAACCATAGATAAGAAACAATCAAACCCTAGATAAGAATTTAGCCAACCATATTGAAAAACAAATCCATAGAAAGGTTCATTGAAGATAACTTACTAAGAATTCACCGTTCGGTTGCCAAATTCCTTCAATCCTTGGATACCCCAAGGAATTAAACTAAGAAAAATAGTAAAACAAGTGTTTGGGAACTATTCTACAAGTTACAATCGGTTTGGGTGTATGTGTTCTCCTGAAAAATGACGCCATACAACACTTAAAACTCACGCACAACTGCTAGCCAGCGGCCGCTGGAATGCCAGCGGTCGCTGGCTACAACCTTCTGACTCTCAGCATAGGACTTCCCAACGATCGCTGGCTGCGCACTTATGTCCCCGTCTGCTTCTGCAGCCCAGCGATCGCTGGCTACACTTTTTAGCTCCTTGTGCTTCTCTCCTTCCCGTTTCATGCTCATACTTCTCTTCCTCGCCCGGCTTTGTATTAATGGTCTTTTCAGCACTGATCCTTGCTCAAATGATCATCTTCCACTCCATCCTGCGTAATACATGACAAAACAAGAAATAACATAAAGACGAACTAAAACAATATGAAAAATATAAAAAGAACAAAGACATAGATATTACATAACGAGCTAAAAACGTAACAAGAATACACTAAACACTACCTTTAGTATAGCCCATAAATAACTATCTTTAACATTCAGATTTATAGCTAGCCCATCAATCTATTGCTTTCGGCCCGTTTAATGTGGAACTCGGCCCAGTAGCCTTAAAGTTTTCGGCCCACTCTCAAGTGTCCCACTTCTAAAATTTTCTCTCCTACACTCTCTTTTTCACCCACGGTTGCAAAGCAACCGCAGCTGCCCCCTCTTCTAAAATTTCTTCTACACTCTCTCTTTCACCCACGGTTGCAAAGCAACCGCAGCTGCCCATCAGTTTTAATTAACACAATTAACCTTACTTAAACCTAAACTAATCATATCCCTACCTTTACTTTCAGCCGACACACACACAATTTACTTCTCCATCCAGAATTACTACCCATCTCCTCTCTTCTCTATCTCTCGCCGCCGCCGACGCCCCTCTTCTCCGGACGACAGAGTCTCACCGGAGCTCGCCTCTCTCTGTCGCCACTGTCTCTATCCCCCTCGCCGTCCCTCTGCTCTCTCCCAGCTCTCGGTCTCTGTTCTTCCTCTGCCTCCCTCTCTCGGTGCTCTCGCTACTTTCGGAGGAAAGCTCAACCGAGCACATCATCATTTCAGGTAAAATCCCTCTTTCTCTCTATCTTTTCTAGCTTCAATTTCATTTTAATTTCTGAAAATCTATACATCCCCAAATTTTGATTTGATTTTGGTTTGAAACTTAATCCTAATACTTCCAGTTTCCCTCTCTCTGAAACAGGGACGACGACTCTCGTCGCCTCCCTCTGTTCCCGGTCTGTCTCTCGGTCTCGGCGAGGAGCTCACTGGCATTTTCGGTGGAAGGGTTGTTCGAAGAGAATCTCACCGGAGCTCCCTTATACTGTCGATGAGCTTCTCACAGGTAACCTCAATCTTCTTTCTTTCTTATCAAATTTTATGTCTCTGTGATTTAATTTCTAACTTTGAATTTGCATGTTAAACTGGTTGTTCTATGTATTTATTAACTGAATGAAATTGTGATGGGGTATTAGTTAGAATAATAATTTTCAGTCTTGTTTATTCTTTTGAATTGTTCTATTCTGGATAGAGCTCTTCATTTGTCTCTCAAATGGTTCTAAAATTTAAATTTTAAGCTCTTGGTTTTAATTTTAGTATTGATCTCTGATTTGTTCTTATTCTGACTGAGGGAGAGATTTGGAGTTTGTTTGGTTCTGAAGGCCGGTTATAACCTGAATTGAGGTAGTTTTATAATTTATTACTGAATGTTCACAACTTGTGAGTTGGTTTCTCATTCTGAAATTATAAGTGTATTATGTTCTAAAATCTGAAAATATTAATATATACTATGTTTCGATATTCTGAGTGATGTATGAATATGATTTAAATCTAAAGCTTTGGTATTATTCGTATCTTATATGTTTAAAGTTTGCAAATCTTAAACTAAAGAAAACTTAGAAGGTTTTGAAGACTTTTATGGAGTATTACATGTTCTTTGTTTCTAACATGTCTTAGTTCTAAAGAGGAGGTGGAGAGATGAAAAGTATTATTTCTCAAATTTCAGTTTCTGTAACATAGATATATGTATATGTTTATACCTATGTTGTGAAATCTGAAAACGTATGTCTAGGTTCTGAAATCTGTGACTTGTTTTCTAAACTATTTAGAATTTAAACAAACTTCTCAGTCTTCTAAGTTCTAGGCCTGCTAACTCTGAACTTAAACATTTAAAAGCTTTTAAATTTTACATTCTGAGTTCTAAAGTTTTGTGGAGGATAGAGTCTATAATTACTCTAAGTTTAGTTTTTTAGAGTTTCTAAAGTATAGATTAAAGTAGGAGTCTTTGAACTAAGTTCTAAAAGAGTAAAGCTTAAAGTATAAATTGTGAATATACCTTAAAATCCTGTAATTGAAATGGTTTATGTGCTTCTTCGGTGGAATGAAACTTTTCTGAATGTGCTAAGTATGAGTGAATCTGATTTCTAAATTGGGTATGAGGGAGCTTCTAGTTGTTTATATAGAATGGTTTAAGTATACTTAATATTTTATGTATGTAGGCACTTGAGTATTGCTTTTACAATCTTTGAAAAATCTTCCGGCTCATACCTATACATGTTTTCAGTTATAGCTTTTAGTCTATATGCCCCTTTACTACTAGATTACCTCTGTGCATCTCTGAACTCTTGACTTATGGGGCTTGTTAATTATTATTTGTATTGCAGGTTGGAGCAGGGTGGGGAGTACGTTGCTTTTGCTTCTTCCCTTGCTGAAGACTTTCTCCAACAACTCCTTTAATTATTAATTGTAAACTGCTTTGCAGATTCATATCTACAAAATCTGTAATATCTCTATTTACATATTTGCTTTCTTGCCAAATCTGTATTCTGCATTTATAGGTCTTCAAGCCTATTTCTTTACTATTTTGTTTAAGTTTATTTCTTATTGTATTTAATTTTTTTAGCAGCTGCCATGGCATATAAAAAAAAATCAATCTCTACAGCTCTATTATGCATATGCCTGCATCATACTGTACACACATATCTATATGTGTGTTTTATTTATTATTTATGTACTATATTATGCAAATAAATAATCATTTTCAACATACATACTTCTTTATTTATATAATAAATACTATAGGTTAATTATATTTATTTAAGATGCTATTGAATAAGTATATCCAAACTTCAATATGATATATATATATATATATATAATTGTATAATCATCTTCTCAAACATTAATATTTTCCTTTTTAATATGTTGAATTAATTATCAATTATCTAATATAAATAAATCAATAATACCTTTCATGCATCATCACTTTATCAATAGTAGTAATATACATCTATATAGTATATAAATATACTACTACTTTGTTATAACATATTTTAGGTAAATAATTAGTATCTAACTAAAGTACCCTAATTCATAAAACATTTGTCTTGTCTTTGCATAAGTTTTTAATTACCTTATCGAACTAACTATCGATTATGCACTGCAAGTATTATTTAGTTTCGTCTTTTTGAATAACCTAATTAACTCGAAACGAACTCACATAATATCTATCATTACTCTAATAATTATAATATACACGAATCATAGCTACTAATATCAATTAGCTAATCGATATTTTAAATTTTTAAAACGAAATTTTCTTATCCTGTTTTTCAATACATAATAACTACTAGTAGAATAGCGGGACATTACATCACTATAGGATAAATAACGAATTGCTTATCACTGATTCATATTACTAATTATATCTCATTTTAATAAATCACTTTTGCGTTTAGGATTAATATATTCATTAATTGATTTAAAACCTACTGACATCTTATATTAATCAATATTTTTTCGTGAGCAATCTGATTCAGAAATCAAACGATACTCCTTAGTCTATTTAAGATACTTGAGTATGTTCTTTATAGTAGTTGAATGGTCGTTTCATGGGTTCGATTGATATCTCACTATCATGCATACGTCAAAGTAGATATCCTATTACACATTATAGTATACATGAGACTACCGACTGCCGAAGCATACGATATCCGTCTCATCTCCTTTAATCTCACATGGTATTTTGAGACACATGTCTCAAGAAAGAGTGACTCTATGTATAAAGGGCAAGAACCTCTTTTTGTAGTCTTTCATACTAAAACTCTTGAGTACTTACACGATGCATGTAGCATTCCTAGAATAGACGCAACATCCTCCTCTAGCGAACGTGTTAAACTTTAATCTCAAGAATATGTTCAGCTTCTCCCATTTCCTTCATTTCGAATTGACTCGATAGTCATGCTCTAATTTTTGACAACACCTTCTTGACACATCCTATCAATAGGATGTCGTCTATGTATAGCACCAAAAACACAATCGTCATACCATCACACTTCTTGTACACACAACTTTCATTAGGGTACTGATAGAAACCATAAAATTTGATAATCTAATTGAAACAAAAGTTTCATGACCGTGAGACTTAATTAAGACCATAGATTGACTTATTTAACTTCCACAGCATGTGTTCTTTTCCTTGAACTGTGTATCCATTGGGTTATTGCTTTTGGATATTCTACTCAAAACTTCTATTAAGGAAAGTTTTCTTGACATCCATTTGACAGACCTTCCAATCCATAATAGAGGATACTGACAAAAGTATTAGTATCTACATAAGCATAGACACAAGAGAAAATGTTTCATCGTAATCGATGCCCTCTTTTTAAGTGTATCCTTTCACCACCAATCTAGCTTTAAAGACCACGACGTTGTAGTCATGCCATCTTTTTCGCTTGATGACCCATTTACTTCCAATGTCTTTGCAGCCTCCAGACAGGTTGACTATCTAGTGTACTTTTGTATCTACCATAGATTCCAGTTCGAATTTCATCGCATCCATCCAAGAGCGACAATCCTTATCTTGTTTAGATTCATCGTAATTTCATAGGTCTGGGTAATTCAGGCAAGATACTAACTCAGATGACTCTCAAACTCCTAAAAATCGATGGTAATGACGAACAACACTCCCACTACAACGAGGCTCTACAACTTGTGGTACACGTGTTTGGATTGGTGTAGGTTAAGATTAAAGTTCTTGTGAATTTAGATTATTACTAGTTTTCATTTTTTTCGAGAACTATCTCACTTTTGGGCCTATGGTTACTCACATAGTATTCTTTCAGAAATCAAGCATGAAGGTTAACCATGACCATTTGATATCTAAGACTATAGAACTCACACCCATTTGTTTCCTTAGGATAGCTAACGAACATACATGAGTCAATATGAGAAGCTAACATATCAGCGTCATTTTGTAGCATGTGAGTTAGAATTTTCCACACATTGATATGTCTTAGACTAGGCTTTCGCCCAGTCCACAACTCGATCGATATCTTTGAAGGTATCAAGTTTATTGTGTACACTGCCTTTTCTAGAGAATATACTCAAATCGAAGTAAACTCTGCATAACCCATCATAGATTTAACAATCTACATAATGCGTCATAAATTGAAGTAAGACTCGCAAGTCGGATATGGTTGTTTAGATTCCCAAACAAACTATATTCTACCAACTTTTGAATCGCCCTAAGGTTCATATGACCAAATGTTAAGCGCTACATATATATCTCATTCATCGAGGGACAAGCACAAATGCATATATGCAAATACATGTATACTAACATAAATGCACCAATATCATTTTTCTCAGCTAATGTCAACGCAAGACATACGAATGATAACGCGACCTTTATACGAGGATCCGACTGTGTCACCTTCTGTGATTATCGATCCACAACACAGTTAACAATGTAGAAAATTGATTTTTTTGCAATAAATAATCAACATAAAATAAAATACAAACTAATGACATAAAATTTATTTTCATTAAATGCAAATAAAAAAATCCATTGCAATATTCAAATATAAAACGTAATTTAGAGTATAAAACTCTGAGTAATGCTCCACCACCCACGGTGAGCATATCTTAACGTGCCCACTATTGATATGGCAATGCCACATTAACATGCAAGTTACTATATTTTCATTTTTTTTATTATTATTCTGTATTGAATAATGTTAAATTATATCATAATTAATAAACCTTAATCGAAAAGTGATAATTAGTAAAAAAATATTATTATACTTTTAATATTTATCTAACTACGCCCACCCGCCGCGGGCAGGTGAGCGTTTTCGATAAAACTCTAACAATGTATACTAAAAGTTTTGCAACATCAACAAGAGACATTTATGCTATATAACTTATACGACATTTATTCAGGTATAGTCACTGTTAACATTATTTTGTTTTATTTTAATATTATCTTTTTATTCTAATTACTTACTAATTTTTCAAATTATACAAAAATTTAATTTAACAAGTTTGCTTATTCAAGTTTTTTCAACCTAAAAAGGTAAAAAAGAAGAAGATCAAACTTCAATTCTTGTAAAAATTCTAAATCTCATTAAAGATGTTTAAACGAATCAAAATTGTAATTGAATCATAATAGATGGTTTTGAAAGTTGTAATATTCGTGTTTTACCGTTAAATTCTAAACTGTAACCGTATAAAAAACAATTCAGTTACAGTTAAAAAAATACGGAACCGTAACCCGGCAGTTCGAAACCGTAATTGTCGATTTGAAACTGTAACCTCATTTTTTTTTTTTATCAAATTCAATTTATTTCTTACATTATTAAAGTTAGTTTTATTTATAATTCACAAGAATACATTTAGTACTTTTTCGTTTCGTAGAAAGATAGATCAATATTTTGTAATCACAATTGTTTTAAATTTAACAAATGAAAGGATATTGTAAATTTCAAAAGTTAAATAATCATATGTAACTACTTGATAAAAATAATTAGAAATTAAACAAATATATATATATATATATTACTATTATATTTTTTAACGATTCGCAATCGTACCCGCAATCACCTTAAAGGATTAGATTCCTAACACTACCGTAGAGAAAATAATTTGATTTCAATTCCAAATTTTCAAAATAGTGAACCGATAATTCTATCACGATAACCTAACTATAACTATGAAGACATCTACTCATGATCTTAATAACGATGTTTAACATTGGTGAATCGAAAAAGTTCGGCGACCGGAATGAGATATTTAAACTTATGAATTAAAAAACTCGTTATAATAATTTAATAAAATAAAATATAGTTTGATAAGGCACATTATATATTGCAATTTCATAAAAATTGATAAACATTATTAATAATTATTGAAACTATAAAAACATATATACTTATATATAGATTTATGATCTTTTATAAGTAGAGGTAGAGCTCTCAAATTTGTCGGGCTGGCCCGGCCCGGCCTAGCCCAACGGGCCAACGTTTCATTTTGGGTCGGGCCGGGCTAGCCCGGAAATTTGATGGGCCAGCAAAATCTTAGCCCAGCCCAACCCTTTACGGGCCATCGGGCCAAAAAGGCTCATATAATATTTTAGTTTTAAATTAATAATTTTGGTGTCCAAATAAATTATTTAGAGTAATGAAACGACATCTACAAGGTTACAATATTAGTGATATTTGATTTATTAATAGTTATAAAATTAAATATTATGTAAAAATTATTATTATCAAAATAAAATAAAGATGGAGAGTCATAACAAAAAACACATGCTATTATTTTTCTAAAACAAAAGTTACAAAACAAATAGCATAAAATTTAGTTAACCCTAAAATTAACTTTCTAAATAAATAAAATATATATACTTAATTATCGGGCCTAATTGGCCCATAACTTATAGGGTTTTTTTGGCCCATGGCCCGTTTGGCCCGTCGGAACACCGAGCCGGGTAATTTAGGCCCGAGACTTTTTGGGTCATCAAATTTTGAGCCCAATCCAGCCCTAAATACAGGTAGGCCGGGCCATTTCGGGCCATAGTGAGGAGCTGAACCACACCAAATTCTCTAAAATTACTGATATAACATAATATAATAAAATAAAAAATTTATGAACAAAGATAAAATATATTGCGGATAAGAATTCATTATAACAAAAAACTATAAAATATATAATTACATATATATATTTAGTTTCACGCAATGACACTGTATGTTTGACTTGAATATTAATACGAAATTAAAAAAGATTATGACCAAATATTTATAATTCGAATTTTTTTCTCTAAAGGGATTGAAACGAAAATAATTCGAACACAATAGGACTAGTTTAAAAATTAATCAAACTTTAAATAAAAAATATATGTAAAATATATTATTTTCTATTCAAAAGTTGTAAGTTATTATACCTATCAAATAATGAATCCTCTAAAAAAATAATTAAAACATATCTTTATTACAACATTAATATATTTTTTATTTGAATTTAATTAATGTTAAATTTAATCTTTAACTATGTGTCAAAATTTAATTTTAGTTATTATATTTTATATATTTATTTTTATGATATAAAATCATAAGAAAATATACTTAAATATTTTTGTTAATATTATAATTTGATTGGCTCTATAGACTAGTTCAAAAACTAATAATTTAGTATTAGAAATTTTCTACTAAAAACAATTCAACATGATTTAGCCTGAATGAACCAATAATAATACAACCAAAACCAAACAATCTCTAATTATTAAGATATTGCTTCATAAAAAATTAAGAAAAATAGAATAAAAAGTTTGGCAGGAAAGAGTCAATACTAATACCAAAATGGCAAACAAACAAACAAATAGTCTTATTTCTCTTCGGATATATCCACCCGCTCATTATCCAATAAAGAGAGTTTGTATTTTTGTCTCTAACCTAGTTTTCCCGTTTTAGTTAATGATTTCTATATATAAAAATATACCCCTGCTTTGTATACAATTTATTACTCTTGTAAATATCAAAGACTAGGTCCTCTGTCATATTAATAAATCCAATCCTATCTAGGTCAAATAAATCCAAATACAATCGATCACACATAAATAAAAAAAGAAAAGTAAATAAAGTGGACCTAAAAAATCGATCCTAACGGTCAAAAATTTAAAGTCAACAAATATATTAGAGATGAATATTAGGCTCATTTTCCCTCTAAAGAGGTGTTGATAATGGAAGGGGATACCTCACCTTTGGTTCAATTAATCATATTCTACCAACGTGGTATATTTTAACACTACTATTACTCTCGTACTGCGTCTTTTTAAAGCAGTTTATTTTCTTTTTAAATTATTTTAATGATAAAAATAAATATTTAAAAGGTATAAAAATTATCACATTATTTTGTAATACTTTTTATTTTATTATATGGAAAAGATAAATCTCTTTGAACGAGCCAGTAATAAATAATTAAACAAAACGCTTGGCTGCAGGGAATGAAAACGAAGAGGGTAAAAAAGATAAAATACTCCTTTTATTACATTTATCCATGCAAACAAACGAACAAAATGAAGAGAGAGAGGGTTAATTGTATCAGTATTTCTGCTCCGATAAATCCGCTGCATATCGAATAAACAAAGACTTTCCTATTTCATCTCCACGTTCTCATTAGGCAGTGACGAACTCCCAAAGAAGAAATCAGACATTGTGGGAAGCTTCATCTCACCTTTATACGACAAAGGAATCGTGATATTCCCGACCACCGGCAGATCTATGATTAGCCCCAGATCCAGCAAGTAATCGATGTCCCAGTCGCTTCCGATGTCTCGGACCAGGCTCACGGCGGCGCTGTGCGGCACTTTCACGGTCACATCGAGCGCGGTGCTGCCACTTGCCTTGAGGGATCCCGGATCGGGTATCTTACCCGAGGCGATGACCCGGTCCGCGCTCTTGACGACGTAGAAGATCTCTCCAATCGGGATCGGGACGGCGTAGGGGTTGGCGACGGCGACCTTCGCGAGGAGCGTGATCCCGTCGAGGCCGAATCCCTTGAGGTCGACGTCGTTGACGGTGGCTTCCGGCACCGGCGTGTTGGAGAGCTTGTCGGCGACGAAGTTTTTGACCTTGTCGAGGATCTCCATTTCTGGTCTGGTTGGAGAAGCTAAGGTGGTGTTTTTGTATATTTGAGAGCGGAGTTAGGGTTTCGGCAACGGAGATATATATTTGAGTGCAAGTTGTAAACTCTTTATTAAAAGGGACGCGCAGTGAGAATTGTGAAACCGCGTTTAATTACTTAAAGGATGAAAATTTAAAATTCTCTATCTTGAAAATGTGAACGTAGAAATATCAAATGTTTATATCATGAGTATCAAATTTTACAGAAACAACGATATACCGTACGTACCGTATCGAAAAATACCGTAAAATACCGAATATAAGGTATACCGAAAATTTAATTTTGGTTAGGTATGATACCGTGCCGAACTTTTCGGTAAGGTAAATGTATAAGTTTTCCAAATATCGAGCTATACCGTCATATAACGTACTGTAATATATATTGAAAATATTGGTATATAGCGTTGTTTTCGTATATATCAATATATGTATATATATAATTATATGTACATATATATTCAATTTTTCATATAAAAAATAGTTTAGTTATAAACTATGAATTATAGTTAATAAATATTAGTGACACATTACAAAATATGAATATGTGAGTTTATTATTAATTGAAAATATTGAACAAGACATACTTTTTGTTACATATATAACTAAATAGTTATGATATAATTTTACTAAATTATTTTCTAAAACTAACATATCAATCTAAATAATTATATAACTAATTATATATAATAAAATAAAGATAATTATAATTCAAAAGTATGTTTTAAAATATTTGTGTTTTATATGATCATATCTCTACGTCTACTTGATTTTAAATATAATATAAATTGTAATATATAATTAATTAAAATATACTTAATTTATTGTAATATATCATGTATATATGACAAAATTAGTAAGATTATGATTTATATATTTATATCTAGTAGATATATATATATATAACAATATAATAATATGATTAGTTAATATTTTAATAATTAATTATGTGATATTAGTGGTTAATCTCATAATTTATGTTTATTATAAAAATAATACTTAGTATTTTTTATATGTTGGATGCTATCTAAGGTTTCGTTTATTATGTTTTATGTATGCACATATTTTAAAATACAAAAGTTTTTAGTATACTGTGAAAGAAAGGTATACCGAAATAAGGTAAGGTATGCTTAAAATAAGGTAAGACATAAGTATGAAAAATGTCATACCGAAAGTAAGGTATACCGAAAAGTATGGTAAGGTAACGGTATGATTTTTCATATCGAAAGTAAATGTAAGGTATAAGGTATGACGAATTTAGTAAGGTATACCGTATCGTGACACTTCGAATTTAGTAAATAATAGCCACTTCGAACAAAACATGTCAATTATAACCATTTTTTCTGTAAATTTATTAATTTAACCTTAATGACCTTGATTAAATGTAAATTTTTGTAATTGCACGAAATTGAACGGTTACATGACTAATGATCTTGTAATGTGGTTTTGTTATTTATTTCTTCATTCAGTTTTGTATATTGTAATTGAAAAATTACACGACTAATGCTCTTGAAATGTGATTCTCTTGTAATTTCATATTTATAATTATATATGTAATTACACGAGTATGACCAAGTGACAGTCGTGCTCGTGTAATTTCATGCCACAACCACACATGTAATTATACGAACATGACCAAGTGATAGTCGTGCTCTTGTAATTTCATCCCACAACCACACATATGTAATTACAAGAATTTGATCAAGTGAGTCATGCTCTTGTAATTTCATTTCCACAATCACACATGTAATTACACGAGCATGACTTGATTTTAGTCATGTAATTATCGCGGGAAATGTAATTGTGGCGGGGGTATTAGAGTAAGAATGACTACTTTTTACTTTTTTTTTGCAAGTGCTATTTTTGACTTTTATATTTAGAGATTGACTACTTTTGGGTTCCGCCCTTAAAAATATCAAACTATAATTATATTATTTGTGTCATACCAAATTTGAATAGATTCGACTGATAGTATTATTTTTATATTTTCATAAAATTTTTCTCTCACAATGCTCATCTTCTTCTTCACTCTCTTCTTTCTTTTGATTTCTTTTCCACCGTTGATGTATCCCTCCACCATCATCGGTTTCCTCTTGCAAAATTTCTCATCGTGTCGCCTCCCCGCACACAGCTTAGCCCCTCCTCACTATGTAGCCTCTCTCCCACCGCTCATTGCTCTTGTTGAATGGAATTTTTTTTGCATAAGACGAATTCATACTAAAACAAATTCATGTATAAATTCATAATTTATATATAATTCTCTAAAAATCACTAGAAAAAAACCAAAAAACACAAAAACTACGGGTAAATTACAAGTGGTGGATGTGCTACATTTAAGTTTTTCAGTATTATTTATATATTATGTTGCATTATAGTCTCGTGTACTGAAAAACACTACAACCGCTGGCAAAAGAGCATCCACCACTGGCTGATAAGTGGTGGATGCATTATATGAAGGATTTGCAAGGGATTATTGTATATATGATATTAATATTAGTAGTACAATTAAATGCATCCACCGGAGGTGAAAAGCTAGCGTGGATGCATTTCACTAAACTTTAGCTAGTAGTCTTTGTTAACGGACACTTATTTATATTTTAAAGTTTATTAATCTATATTTTTCTAATTGAATGTTTAAATTTTGAAGGATTCAGAGTGTCCATAGTTTCGTCGACCCGATTTTCTCAATCAAATCTCGCAAGTGAATACCGAATACAGAGTAGGCTTAGAGATTATACGGACCATCCTTCTCGATATCAGGAGTGCCGAGTTACTAGAGAGATTTTGGAGTGAGTTTCATGGTCATTTTATCAGGTGTAAAACGTGGACATTAGCGTCTCGGGCAATACAATGCCTTATTTGTCGAGCAATTTGGTTAGGGCGAGGTATTTGGTTATGATGGAATCCATATGAGGGGCTCACGAAACCGCAGGATCCACAATTTTAATTAATCACATGAATAATTAATTCTTAAAATACATAGGAGAATATAAATGCGGAATTAAATAGATTATACCTTCTCCTAAGCAAGTCCTCCGCTTGTGGGGAAATGATTTGAATCGTTAGCTATCGAACCGCAATCCACACTGTTCGAATCTCTTCTAGATCTCCATGAATCCAACCCTAGGAACTTCTATTCTATTTCCGGTCTACTTACTAGAATATCGTGTGGGCGAATCTATCTAGTAATTTAGGAGAAAAGAAGAACGAAAAATTGAAGCGTAGAATACTTAAAATTTTCGAAAAATCAAAAGAGATTTTATCTCTCTTATGGCCGAATATTATGTCTCTAAGGGATGTAATTTTTGGCCCCCTCTAATGCTCCTTTTATAGACATTGTGGGCTAGGATATGGCTTCTAAGGAGAATGAATTAAATCTCAAATAATAGAACCATATCCCCACCTTTATCTCTTGCGGTTACAACTATAATTCAAATTCAAATTTGAATTATATTAAAATTAATATGAACTTGGACAAATACGTAATTTAATTAAATTAATTTCCAAGTCTATTTTGGGTCTAATTGAATTTAATTAATTATTTGGCCCACCTTTAGACTTAAATTAATTAATTTAAATTAATTTGTCCTCCAATTAATTACTCCATGTAAACGCAATAAAGTGTAGTTCTATTATTAATATTTATCGACTCCACTATATGATAAATATTGAACTTATCTTGATTCATTCGAATTACGGACGTAACCCTTTTGTCATTAATTATTTCCCGCATTTAAGATTTTCTAAATCCATTAATTAATTGAGTTTGCTAAAAACTCATAATTAATTAATATATTTATTCATGAGTGATCCGGTTCAACCTTAATTATTACAATGGAATAAATTCTCAACCGGCAAGCGTAGATGATTGAAATCAGCGTATAATCAACCACTTATACTAATATCATCATCACAGATTAAGAAATGAACTAATTTCCAAGACCTCGTTCTAAGTATCAACATGTTAGAACTTATCTCACTGTAAAACCTCTCAATATGTATACGCAAAACATGTGTATCCGCTTATACATACCGATATCATTCTGCGGGCTAAGGTCAGCTCTCGCATCAAATGATATCGGAACCTTTACCGACTAGACTATCCAAGTCTGTTTAGACCGTGACATTATATTACAAAGGATCTGACTGTGTTACCTTCCGTGATCATCGATCCACCAAACAGTCTATAATTGTTATAAAGGGATTTGTTTGCAATTCAATATATAACAACCCAATGATAGAAACATTTATTTTCATTAAAATGGAATTGAAATCAGGTTTGATACATCGTCCAAGAATAAAGCATGCTTTGAGGTATTCAAACCCTAAAAATCTCCCACTTATACTCAAACATGCTTTAGAGTATACAATCTGTGTCGCATGACATCACAAATCTCCCACTTATACCTAAAGAAGGTCCACTACACGTATCACTCCAAATCCCTCTAAGTACCTCTCGAACGTTTTACTGTTCAGGATCTTTAAAGGATTAGTCAGATTGTAATCCGACGCTACCTTTGACACTATTACTTCGCACCTCTGCACTATATCTAAAATGATATGGTACTTCCTCTCAATGTGTGTTGCTTGCCTTGTTGATCCGTGGTTCCTCTGAGTTTGTCACTGCACCTGAGTTATCATAATAAACCGTGATACTCGAAGGCATATTCAGAATCACATCTAGGTCCTTCAAGAAGCTCTTGAGCCAAACCGCTTCCTTTCAGGACTTTGTCACGACCACATATTCGGTTTCCATGGTGGAGTCCGTGATGCATATCTGCTTCACACTCCTCCATGTCACAGCTTCACCACCTAAAGTAAACACATAACCGGAGGTTAATTTCCTCGAATCCTAGTTCGTCTGAAAATCATAATTTATTTGACCCAAAGGATAAAAGGTGTCTGACTAGTAAACCAAGCAACACTACCTAGTCTGTTTAAGGTACTTGAGTATGTTCTTTACTGCCATCCGTTTCTTGGGTTAGAATGATATCATGGTCCATGCCTACGACAAAGAAGATATTCGGCCTAGTACACATCATAACATACATGAGACTACCTATTGCAAAAGCATAAGGTATCTGTCTCATCTCCTCTTTCTCTACAGGTGTCTTATAACTAAGGCTGCAAACGAGTCGAGCTACTCAGGACTTACTCAGTGCTCGATTCGGTAAAATCTCGTTCGAGCTCGAACTCGTTAACAAACGAGCCGAACTCGAGCCTAAAATCGAGCTCGACTAAATTAACGAGCCGAACTCGAGCAGTATTGTCACACCCCAAATCCTGAGGGACGGCGCACGTGCCAAGGGCATGACTGGGTGGGGATAAAAGAAGCGGGGAAGAAAGGGGCATTGTGTTCGTGTGCATTATATAAGAGGGTTGTCCTTGAAAATCGGACAGCATCTCCTCTATATTCTTGACTATGCCATTTTACAACCCAAACAGCTAAACAATGCAAAGACAATGTCTATAATAATTGAGCTAAAATGAATCATATGCAATTTGGAGATAATACAGCTTGATTCATGGGAGTTGTAATCCATAATCCAAGCGGCCGAATCATCCAAGATGAAATGAATTGGAGATAATACAGCTCGATACATGGGAACGGTAATCCTGAATCCCAAGCGGCCGAATCATCCAATATAAAAGACGGGGTTGTAGATAATATAGCTCATCTCGTAGGAACGGTAATCCAAAATCCTCGAGAGGCCGAATCGTCCAATAAGAACCGTCGATCAAAGACGGAGGTTAGTGAGCCTAGCTCGCCAAAAGGAGTCACTCACCCAGCTCACCAAGTGTGGTCGACATTCGCTCGAACACTACACAAGAGGCCGAGGAGTTGAGCGTCCAAGAGGGACCGACTACTTCTAAGCTCTCCTATGCACGTGTATACATGTAATGGACAATGATAATATGATAACATGAACTTTTATTAATAATGGCCGATGAGGCCTTCGTAGAATGAGAAAATGATCTTAGACTTTAAACATATATATTATCACACACATATACGTGAATGATAATTATTTCATAAATATTATAACATACGCGAGCATGGCAGCGGAAATTCTTATGTATAGAACGGTAAACCGTTCTCGTCATGAAGCAATCGTCATCCCAATAACACCATTCCTCAGCCACACACATCATGCTGCTTCCTTAGCCTGTGAAAAATTTTGTAAAACGTGGGGTGAGTACTAGTGCACTCAGTTGGGTTTTTCATAAAACGAAAAACATAGTCTCTGTTCAGTATACTTACCTTAGAAGGTTTTAAAACAAAAATAACTTCTAAGTAAGCAAAACATTTGTGCATAAATTAAACATGACCTGGCATGACGTTACTCTTATATAGGTTATGTCCCGGGCCTTTTACCACCGACGGATCATAAACATTCAGTCAAATAGGGCTCGGCGAACCGTACACCCTAACATAGCATGAGTCAAAACTCGATGGTGATCAACCCACCGCAGTAGAGACTAAGTGATCACAGTCCTTAAATCGACGTGTTAGGCCGAATAAGAATCCCCGGTGGTCGATAAGAGCATTAAACAGTCCATACCTTCGTGAAAACATTTTAACAGAGATCCATGCATTTTTCATTTAGAGAAAAGAGCTTAATAACTCAAAATACGTATATATCTCCAACCTTTCACCGATGATATTCCTCGATTAAGGGAAAACCGTAAGTCCTTATGAGTCATAGGGAATATATTTTGGCTTTAATTTCCAAAAAGGAACTATAGATAAGTAGTACTAAATTTTTAGGCTCAATATTATTATTTTTATCACGTAATAAATTAATTTGACAGCAACCGGACTTTCAAATGATTTTGGCCAAGAAGGCAAAAATACTTCGGACATTATTCTCTATAGGAATATGTATAAATATTTTTAAAATATGCAACTTTACCTCGAAGTTTAATCGAGAAGATTCGTAATCTTTTTCAGATCTATGAAAATTGGACCGATGAAAATTAATGAAACCTCTTACAGAAAATCCTATATTTTTTTCTCTACATGCACTATAAATTTTATTGAAAAATGATTAACCATGAATATTTTCCCTTTAGAAAAACATGAAATAATGCAATAAATCATGACATGCCGATCCTAATCGGGATCCAAATCTAAAATTCAATCCGACAGAGCAACGGATCTTATGGTCAAAAACTCAAAACCTTAAGGGACCTTAGCCGTCTGATAGACCGATAGTCATGAATGGGACAATGAATGAAGAATAGAACGAGAGGAGAAAACATGAAGACAATGATATCGAAACGATGGCGATGGAGACTCGACGGCGGCTGAGACACCTTTGTCAAGCTCCATGCCTACCTTCAACCTTATCCTGACATACCTTTATTTCGATCGATACTCAATTCTCGAACCGGCAGAACCTCGATACCCGATAATGATAGAAAAAGCAGAGTGAGGGAGGAAGAAGGACAGGAGAGCAGATGCTCCTGATTTGAGCGAGGAAGCTCTCGGTCGAGCACCCATATATATAGGTAAGTTTTTGAATTTTTTTATTATTTTTATTATATTATTATTAATGATTTAACCTTAAAACGTCGTAACTTCTGCACACGACTTCCTTTTCGGGCAAACCTAACGTCAACATCTCCCTTTCTTTATACTCTACACAATGACTATAATATTGATATAGTTTCGGTCATGCATGGAAAAACTATTTTTTTTAACGACGTGCTTAAACTTTAAAAATTCGTAGCGGTTGCATACGAACTCCTTTTTGGGTAAACCTAGTGCCAATAATTTTCTTTTGAAAAACTCTACGCAAGGAGTATAATATGTATATACTTTTGACTTATGCATGAAAAGTTCATTTTTTTAAATAAACCTTTTAAAAAACTTTGTCGGTTTGCCAAATTAACATGGCAGGTCCTAATAGGGTCTAGGTTTTTCCTAAAATTCATATTTCATCATACCTATGTCCCTTAATAGTTAGAACACTTAAAAGTATAATTAGAAATTAGCGGGATATTACAAGTATGGTATTCGACTCGTTTTGCTCGCAAACATGTTTGGCTCGTATATTAATCGAGCCTGTTCGCGAACTCTTAATCGAATTTATTTATAACAATATTTATTTATATAGAATTTGGCTCTTATGTACTTTCATGCTTAATTATTATGCATTGCAACTAGAATTGTGCATCATATTTATAAGATCAACTAATAATTATATAATATATATATAGAGAATATATAATATATGAAAAAAAAACTCATCTATTAAACATTTTAAACAAATACGGAGTACATTGAATATAAGAAGAAATTCAAAAACGTAAAAAGTTAAAAAAAAACTGTAATGAAAATTTTATTTAATAAAGTAAAATGTAAAAAATTAAACGAGCCGAACTACTCGGGACATACTCGATGCTCGATTCGGGACATACTCGGTGCTCGATTTGGTAAAAGCTCGTTTGATCTCGAACTCGTTAACAAACGAGCCAAACTCGAGCCTGAAATCAAGCTCGACTAAATTAACGAGCCGAACTCGAGCAGACCACTACTCGGCTCAGCTCGGCTCATTTGCAGCCCTATTTATAACACATGTCCTGAGAAAGTACGATTCCATGTCTAAAAAGTAAGAAACCCTTCTTGGAATCCTGGATGCTACAGGGTCTAAGTATAGTCTCGATATAGGACTCTTGAGATAGGCACAACATTATCTTTCTTCGGTCACGAATGACCTTGATCCCTAGAATGTGCCCGCGTCTCCCATATCCTTCATATCGAATTGACTGGAAATGTATGCTCTAACGTCTGACAACATCTTCTTGACATTTCCAATCAATAGAATATCATCTACGTATAGCACCAAGAGAACAATTGCTTTACCCTCACATTTCTTGTACACACAACTTTCGTCAGGGCACAGATCAAATCCATAGGACTTGATAACCTGATTGAAACAAAGGTTCCATGACCGTGAGGCTTGCTTAAGTCCATAGATGGACTTCTTAAGCTTCCACACCACGTGTTCCTTTCCTTGAATTGCAAAGCCCTCAGGTAGTTGCATATGGATATTTTCTTCAAGACTTTCTTTTAAGAAAGTTGTCTTGACATCCATTTGCCATACTTCCCAATCCATATCTGCTGTAACTGATAAGAGTATACGAATAAACTTGAGCATGGCTACTGGTGAGAACGTCTAATAGTAATCGATAACTTCTTTTGAGTATAGCCCTTAGCTAATAGTCTAGCCTTGAAGGCTACGACGTTACCGTTAGTTCCTCGTTTCCTCTTGAAGATCCATTTACTCCCTATGGCCTCGCAGCCATCAGGCAGATCAACTAGCTCGTATACTTCCTTGTCTACCATGGATTGCAGTTCAAACTCCATCGCCTCTAACCAGAGGTAACAATCCTTGTCGTGTACTGCTTCTTTGTAGTTCCAACGATTTGATTCATCCAGGCTAGGGACTGAGTCAGATACCTCTCCCACTCTAATGAATCGGTCGGGTTGACGAACAACCTTTCCACTACGACGAGGCTTCACTGCAGGTGGTACAAGTGTTTGAGTTGGTGCTGTTGCACGTTGTGTTTCTTGTGAATTTGGATTAGCTATATTTCTCATTTCCTCGTGAACTATCTCACTTTTGGGCTTGTGGTTGTTCACATAATCATCTTCCAGAAATCCAGCATGGGTGCTAATCACGACCTTTTGATCTCTAAGACTATAAAACTCCCACTCTTTTGTCTCTCTATGATAACCAAAGAGCAGATACAAGTCAGTAAAACGTGCTAATTTATCGGCATGTTTCTCTAGCACGTGTGCTGGACAACCCCACACCTTTAGATGTCTTAGACTGGGCTGGCCCAGCCCACAACTCAATCGGTGTCTTAGGGACCGATTTGGATGGTACCAAGTTCAATGTGTTAACTACCGTCTCTAAGGCATATCCCCAAAACGAAATAGGGAACTTTGCATAACTCATCATAGATCTCACCATCTACATAAGCATTCTATTCAGTCTCTCTACTACACCATTTTGTTGGGGTGTAACCGGTGCAGTTAATTGGGATTGAATCCCTGCATCCAATAAATAGCTGAAAAACTCAGCACAAGTATTCACCTCCGCGATCAGAACGCAGACATTTGATAGAATTTCCATGATGATTCTCCACAACTGCCCTGAATTCCTTAAATTTCTAAAAGAATTCTGACTTGTGGTGCATCAAATAGACGTATTCATATTTAGAGTAGTCATCAATGAAGGTGATGAAATACTGCATGCCACCTCTGGCCTGAGTCAACATTAGACCACAAAATCGGAGTGAATGATAGTCAACACATTTTGGGCTCTATTTACTTTGACCCTGAATTAATTTCCAAGTCTCCTTTTGGGACTAATTGAATTTAATTAATTGGTTGGCCCAACCTTTAGACTTAAATTAATTAATTTAAATTAAATTGTCCCCCAATTAATTACTCTATGTAAATGCAATAAAGAGTAGTTTTATTATAAATATTTATCGACTCCACTATATGATAAATATTGAACTCATCTTGATTCATTTGAATTACGGACGTACCCTTTTGTCATTAATTATTTCCTCGCCTTTAAGATTTTCTAAATCCATTAATTAATTGAGTTTGTTGACAACTCACAATTAATTAATATATTTATTTGTGAGTGATTTGGTTCAGACCTTTAATATTACATATGGAATAAATTCCCAAACCTGTCGGGTTTCTTATGTAATAAACCTTTCTGAACTCCTCACTCGAATTTAATCAACTTGTTTCAGCGAGACGCGATTCTGTATGAATGATGGTCGAGCACTTCTGGCAAAGCCGATGACTACTACCTAAAATATCACTATTTAAGAGTTACGAAAAACTCGCAAGCGTAGATGAATCAAAGTAGCGTATAATCAACCGCCTATACTAATTTCATCGTCACAGATTAAGAAATGAATTAATTTCCGAGACCTCGTTCTAATATCAGCACATTAGAACTTATCTCACTATGAAACCTCTCAATATGTATACCCAAAGCATGTGTAACCGCTTATACATACCGACATCATTCTGCGAGCTAAGGTCAGCCGCATCGAAATGATATCGCAGTCATTACTAACTAGACTGTGACTTTATATTACAAAGGAGCCGACTATGTGACCTTCTGTGATCATCGATCCACCACACAGTCTACAATTGTATTAAATGGACTTGTTTGCAATTAAATATATATAACAATAATAAATAACAAACTAATGACAAAAACATTTATTCTCATTAAAGTGTATTGAAAACAAGTCTGATACATCGTCTAAGCATAAAACATGCTTTGAGGTATACAAACCCTAACAACCCCTTAGTAGAAACTCGAAGGTTAAGTGAGCTTGGTTTGGAGCAATACTTTGATTGGTGACCTATTCGGAAGTGTCCTGGGTCAGCCTATCAGTGAGGACAAAGTAGATTCGAAAAGAAAGTGTCAGTGTGTGGGGCTAATACGTCAATTCTCATAGGCGCTCCCGATCTAACGTCTCTAAGTGGTCTGGATCGCAGAAGTGCCTGCGAGTCACAACAAACATGGTTTGTGGCTCTTGTATCTACCACCCAAGACTGGGCAAAACTAGCCATCAAACATATTTCCACTACTAAGGCGTAAAATGTATCTTGACTGTTTCCCTACTTCTAATGAAGTAGACGGTCAGATTTCCAATGTCCTATCTAACTAAGCCCTAGAAAATTTCCAGTTTTTAGCCTCTTGAAAATCCGAAGTTTCTCCTTCCAATATGGAATTTAAGTAAATCTAGAGGGCATTCTTTGTCAAGAACAAACCTCGTGTCATTGTAGTCAGGACTTTGTCCAAATTATTAAAACAATCAATGTATATAAGACCGTCGAGTGTACTTTAAAAAAAACTGGGTAAGTGAGTTGAAAGTCATGCTTTAAAGAACAGAATTGAGAATAAATCAAATAATCCATCATAAATAACATGCTCAAATGCAGGTAATCGAAAACCTTAAAAAAAAATCACGCATTGAACATACTGTTTAAACCAATCATGCAAGTCATGCAGTGTGATCGATTATATAATCAATTTCAAAGCGTTTTTACTTGATCATTCAACTCAACAGTCAGAGGCCGAGCAGTGTTGCTATAACTGCCAAATTACACTTAACCCATTACCATGAGCCTGACAGCAAAGAAATTAATCGACTTTAATAAGCGCACAACAGAGGGTTTGTTGGTTCCGAAAGAGCAAGGTTTGGTGTATGGGGGGGGGGGGGGAGAATACACCAAACGCAAACTTTTAAGTTTACTTGACTAATTACTTAGAGAGTTTAAGCTTTCTGAACGAAGATTGCTTAACTTTGACAAACCAGATCGATAACCATATCGATCTCTATCTGTCCAGATAGATACTCTCTTGTGAAAAATACTTAGCAGATATTAAGAGAGATCTTGATCTCAAACAGAGCGTTGTGTGCGGAATATGGTGGACTTAGTCTGTGCTCATGCTTAGAAAACCTTTTAAAAGTTTAATTAGATTGATTAAGAAATGCAGTTTGAATGATTGTGCTAGTTAGCAGATAAACAACTGAAATTTAAAATGCAGAATGTAAATAACATTGTTGTTTTTACGTGCTTCGGGAAACCCTCTACGTCCATGATCCAATCCAAATTGGATTTGAAATCCACTACTAGGATACTCTCTTCTTTATACTCGCTGTGAACGAGCCAGAAGTTTCAAACACAATTTGGTTGAAACTTATGCACGAATAAGGGTCGTGTCCCTTTACAACTTACAGTATACAACTGCAATAAGATATCTTCACGTTAATCCACTAGAATCTGCGGTATTTTCTCGATTTGACTTCCATTTTATCCATTCTCTTGGCAATCATTGCGAATTCCTTGAGCAGTTTGTCATAACCTCATTCTTTTGATGCAGCAGGTACAACTGGTTCATCTGCTACACACTTTGCTTTGAAGGCTATTTCTTTTTCTTTCTTGGAACTTCTCTCGTTCTTCTTTCTTGAAGTATGATCTAGTCCATGTATTCTTCTAATGTCACATTCATGTACAGCCACATGATCAAACAGTGCTTCAACAGACAGATCATTGAAATCAGCATGTAGTGGTTGCATTGCAGAATATATCTCCCAGCTTGGTGGCAACGCTATGAGAATTTTGAGATTCTTCTCTCTGTGTGTACTTGTTCTTGTTGAAAGCAGAAACTTCAAGTAATACTTCGATGAATCGGTTCTTCATTTGCTCAATGGTTTCCCCAGGCTTCATGTTGAACTCATCAAACTTGTTGCATGCTAGAGACAACTTGTTCTCGATCATAGCTTCAGAACCTAAGCTGAGTTCTCGCAGTGCTTGCCACATGTAATACCCTCAAAATTTTAATTAGTACTTAACTGCTAATTGTGGAATTAATAAGGCTTTGCATCCTTAAGAGAATATATTTATGAGATTAAGAAGAGTTTGAGAAATCTATTATATGATTTAGAAGAAAGAATTACGATTATTCTGTTAAGAAAGAAAATGAGATTTATTAATCCCATATTAGCGATAAAAGAGAGAGGGTTAAGATAGAATAAATTCAGACAAAGCATACCCCTCAGAAGAGAAAATTTTTATCTATTAGATAAAATAGAAAAATGGAATTAGAAATTTCATTAGGCTAGAAAACAGATAAAATAAAGAATAAAAATTTATTATTGCAATTTCAGCAATAATTAAATAAGTTTTTGGTTAAAACTCAGTTTGAGAATTCAACAGCTGTAGTAATACCGACAAATTATGCCCGATTTTATGATATATATAGAAGAGATTATTATGAAGATTTCACTAGAAAAATACCGTTTTAGAAAGAATTTATTTAATTAGATTTATTCGGTATTTTAAAACTTGAATAAGTTGTTCAAATGAACTCCAAATCATGAACGGTCTGAACCAATGAATTCTAGATGTCGAGATGAATCATCCAGCATTAAAATCTTGAAGCACGAAAATCGAGGAGCCGGGACGTTCTAGAAGCCCCTAGAGTTATTTAGAGGATTATTTAATTAATTAATTAAGAAAATATCTTAACTTAGGGTATAAGAAAACTTATTTTATTATATTTCATCACCATCTACCTTATTTCCTTCCCAAACTTTCGAAACTTACTCCTCCTCCATAGCCAAAGATTTTCTCCTTCCATAATCAAATTATTAAGCTAATTTTGAGTTCAAATTTTAAGAAGAAGCCATCTTTGAGGTATTTATTCATCATCTTTACCTCTTTAGTTTGTAGACATGGAAGAAAGTTATGTTTTCATCTATGATAAGTTGTGTTTTATAACTTATGAGATATGGTGTTAATTCTCCCATATGTGATAAGAAAGGGGTAGAATATCATGATTTAATTAAGACTTGGAAAGAATTATAAGAGATGATGAATATTTAGATTTCCCCTAAATCTTTTACATAAACCCTAATTTGATTTTGTAGAATTTGCATAAATTTGCTTGATTTAAGTATGGATAAGTATCATTAGACACCACTAAGCATGATTAGAGTAAGAAATTAGAGTAAAAAACCAAACTTCTTAAATGAGGTGTAGTGACCGAAAATTAGGGGATTTTATTCTATAAGATTTTGATTTTATTTGTTTAAATTGAGATCATATTTGAGCTTATGGGTATGATTAATGCTTAGATTAATTTATTTAGAATTTTCCAAGCATTGGAAATGAATTTTCAAAATTTAGTTGATTATGGAGTTTATGAGTTTAAGTAGATGTTAAGACTATTTGGTCTAAGTGATGATTCATTAGAGTTCATTGAGCTACATTAAGCATAGTTGAATCAAGAAACTAAAGATAAACTTAATCTTACATTAAGATGTTAAATTCTCAAGAAGAAGGGCATAATTGAATCTCATATATAGAGATTATATTTGCTAGATTTGATGAAGTAGGTAAGATAAAGAATGAATATGAGGGCTAATGTGAGATTATGGGATTGAATTAGCTAAGTATGTAGAAGTTGGAAATTATTAGTTTAGAAGTCAAGAAGTGAAGTAATGATATAGATAAGATAAGTGATAAATGAGATGTTAGAATAGAAGGATGCAATAGCCGAATAAATTATAATCATACAAAATGATAATTTAGTAAAATATGAGAAGAAGAATGAGATTATGAAATTATGATTTCATAAAGAAGAGAAAGATATCTTATCTTTAAATGTTTTACTTAATGTAAGGTCCAGTTGAGAAAGAAGCGAAAGCAAAGAAAGAAAAAGACGAAGCCTCAGGATAAGTAGATCTCTATCCAGGTGGGCTTTCTAACCAAAATCTATGCACGTGCTAAAGATTTGTTTATACTTTATGTTTTTATGTTAAAGAAGTTGACTTGCCTATTTTTAAGCATGTTGCATGTTACCTATCTACGCCAGAATTACGATATCGGCCCTATGCCAGACGAGCTGCCGGTAAGGGTTATGTGCACATTTGACCGTGAGCCTTCTAGCGTGTTGGCCGGTCATAGTGTGTTTGAGAGGGAGGCCTACCTCTCAACACAAGAAAGTAGATATGGTATTTCAGATTTGAGATTTCAGATAATTGTCTGCAGACTTATTTTATGCATATTCAGTTGCATTATTTTAGAAAAGAAAGATATATGAAGCATAGATTTGGCAAGTCAATTATATGGCTCTATGAGCAATATTTAAATGTTTTGGCATGTGTCCACTGAGTGCTTTATGTACTCACGCCCTGCATGTTTTCTTAACGTGCAGGTTGAGCTGGGGATGGCGATGGATTCAAACACTGTAGTTGTTTTGTTATATGAACTTTTCAATGAACCATAGAGTGTCTTGTTTTTTTGTGTTGGATGTTTATTATGTTGAGTTATATGTCGTCACACATGTAGCTCAACTCATGATTCCGTTGCGACTCTTAGTTTGTTTGACACTTGAACACTCGGTACCTTTGTATTGGCTTATCTGTGGATATCCATGGTAGCATCTTCCTTTGTGGATTATATTGTTTCATCTCTATTTCTTGGTTGCTTGAGTTGGTATTTTGATGTGTTGGAACTCCAAGTCCAAATATTGTGCAAACTTTGAATTTGCTAGAAACAGGGCAGTCAGTTGCACCCTCTTTTCCGTGAGTTTTATAAATCCGAATTTGCTGAATTTGGTACCATTTTAAAGATCTTTTCGATACCTTTCCAACGGTTCTTTCGGATCTTAATTCGGAGTTCAAATGAGAAAGTTATGGGCTTTCGAAGTTGATATGTCCGGCCTGCCCTGTTTTTCGCGAGAACTTATTTGAGTTTCTTTGCAATCAAACATCAATTGTTAGAGTTATTTCCAAGTTAATTAAGTCATGGCTTAATTTCTTGATTAAGAAAGGGTTAAGGAATTGGGCTGTGACACCACATCTCTTTGGTTGTATCCAGATCTTGGCTAGATGGACTCCTTTAACAGTGCTAGAGATGATCCCTTTTGCAAAATCATCTTGATTTGCTTCACGTCGTTCTTCTGATGTATACGTTCTGGGATCCTTGAGCACGATCTCTTTGACTGCACCAGTTTCTGTAATGCGAGTCTTCTTTATTTGTATCACTAATGGTCCTTCCTCTATCACTTTCCACATCAGACATTGATGAGCTTTTAGACAAAATCTTGATTCTAAAACTCCATTCTCTATATCCTTGGATGGAGAATTCTTCACAAGCCCTAATGACAGAAGATTCCATAATGACAGATAGGATGTAAGTGAATGGAAAAGGTTTTCCTAGATCTATTCAAGTTGACCACGCAGGTTTCAACCTTGTAAAACAAAAACAATGGTACTATGAACCACTACTCTGATACACCTTGTTGGTCCCGAAAGAGTAAGGTTTGGTGTATGAGGGGGGGAATACACCAAGCGCAAACTTTTCAGTTTACTTGACTAATTAGTTAGAGATTTTAAGCTTTCTGAACGAAGATTGCTTAACTTTAACAAACCAGATCGATCTCGATTTGTCCAAATAGATACTCTCTTGTGAAAAACACTTAGCAGATATCAAGAGTGATCTCGATCTCTAACAGAGCGTTGTGTGCGGAATATGGTGGACTTAGTCTGTGCTCTTGCTTAGAAAACTTTTTTAAAGTTTAATCAGATTGATTAAGAAATGCAGTTTGAATGATTGTGCTGGTTAGCAGATAAACAATTGAAATTTAAAATGCAGAATGTAAATAACACAGTTGTTTTTACATGGTTCGGGAAACCCCCTACGTCCATGATCCAATCCAAACTGGATTATATATCCACTACTAGAATACTCTTTTCTTTATACTCGCTGAGAACGAGCCACAAGTTTCAAGCACAAATTGGTTGAAACTTATACATGAATAAGGATCCTGTACCTTTACAACTTACAGAAAACTATTGTAACTGGATCTCTTCACGTCAATCGACTAGGAAGCTACTAGCTAGTGAATTTATCATTCCTTCTTCTCGATAAGACAGACTTGAATCGAGTTGGTGTGATTTCGATCACGAACGGCTTAGAACACGATCTTGTGCGTAGAAATCTTCTCAAGTAAATATTTCGTTGAGGGAGTTGATTTCTGAGCAGAGTAACATCTTATTGATCGTTGATGATAGTATCATTACTTTTCCAGTCTTGGTTCCAAGCTTTTATAGGTCTAGAATTTGAAATTCTAACCGTTGGATTTGATTAGTTTGAAGTAAATGTGATTATCAATCAAGAGATATGAATCCCTGATTTATCTCTTCTTGCCTTTGGAAAGATTAACCGAAGCTTCAATAAATATGGAAAGCAGATCGTTGATAGATACTTTTTTCCTTCTTTGCGTGTGGATTGATTCTCCTTCCAAATTTGATCTCCAATAGATATACTTTCCATCTTCATGATATTATGCTGATTTGGCAATGAGTTTGGGATTCTCATCAGCCAATCTGGACAAACAAGCGAATGTCAGTTGACTGGAGATGATCTGGTCCAGGCTGGCTCACTTTGTACTAATGATCTGGTCAAAGCAGATTGATATCGATCTGGTCAGTAATTATCAGTCTGCTCCAGAATGCTCCAAAGCATGATTGCAGTCTTCTGGGAATGATTCCATGTAAACCAGATTGAGTGGCCATTGGACAGATCATCTGCTTGTTTGAGTCTGATGTTGATCTGGTCCTCGAACAAGAAATAGATAGAATAACTTCTATAGGATGTAATCCTTTACATTTTAAGTTACTCTCTAGGATCATGTTCTCTATCAGATTCCCTTTACACATTAGTGATCTGGTACAGTTTAGAACAAATTAAGACTTAGCAAACAAAATAAAATCTATGTGTGTTTCGAGAGAACATCATCAAAACTAAATATTGTGGGGTTCCCAACAATTTTCCCATTTTTTATGATGTCAAAACCACAATTTACAAAATAACCCTAACTAAGGCATTTAAGCGTGACCTGATTTTAAATAACTAGAAGGGTACATAAAAGTCAATGAATTAATTTTTTTAGTATTATATATTTATAATATTCAAATCTAAAGTATTATTATACGGATCCAATTGGATTTAACCCTAAACTAATTTATCAACAAGTACTGTATCTACACTTATCCTATATGTATCCTATATTTATTAGAATAATTTTAATTATTAGAAATTTCTCGATATAATTTATCAACAAATACTATATCTATACTTATCCTATACTTATCCTATATTTATGAGAATAGTTTTAATTATATAAGTTTTAATGTGCGGTAAGAATGTAATATATATTATTATATTTTTGTAATGCAAATCTCATTTATAGAAGCTAGCATATATTTATACACTGAATATGGCATGAACTACATATCAACACAACATGATTTTTTTCTAATCAGATAAAAGTTTTATTAATGAAAGATCAAAAGATAAAAAATATACAGTTACTGAAAGGTACCAAAATATTTTAGGTAAAAAGAAAATTACAATATCCTATGAAGAGAAGAAGGATCACTCATCCAAGACTTGAACTAATGTCTTATAATTCCCCACATCTAGCTTTGCACCAACTTTACACCTATTTTTAAATACGATGATTTATACAGTTACAAAGTTGTGCTCAAGATATTCACAAACAAAAAGCCAATAATTGATTCATTTGATGAGTGCGTAAATCTCCAAGATTTCATTTCCAATGCCTTAAAGATCGAGTAATGGATCCATTTACTCGCGGGTACCCGTCGGCTGGCGGGTTTGAGAGATTTTTACACCCGTGGCGGATAGCGGGTCGGGTGGCGGGTACAGTATTTTTTCGCGGGTATAGTTATGGATAGTTAGTATCCATATCCGCCACACTCGATTGCAATCCATAACCATAGTTATGAGCTCAAACCGCACCATTAATCTCTACTGTCGAATTACCACGGACATCTGAATGATGATGCTATGACATTCATTCGAGAATACTGCACGGTGGTGCAAACTTTTCCACTGCTTTCTCTGATGGAGGACCAACTCAAATTGAAGTGTTTTCCATACACATTGAAGGATCGGGCCAAATCTTGGTTCCTATCTCTCCCACCCGATTCGCTGACTAATTAACCATCTGTGTGCGAGAAATTCATGTTGAAATACTACCCTCATCATAAAACTCAAGCAGTATGTACTAAAATAATGAATTTCACGCAAGCCAACGATGAGCCATTCCAAGAAGCCTGGGAGAGGTTTCAAGAGTTGCTACAAGAGTGCCCTCATCATCAGATGGCACCGAAAATGCTATATCAATTCTTCTACGACGGTTTACTTTAGACCACGCAATTCATGGTGGACAGCTCTGCGGGAGGAAATATTGCAGTTAAGACGGTGGAGGAGATGAATGATATCTTTGAGACCCTAGCTGCAAGTTATCAACAGAAATCCTCTCGACCATGACGAATAGAGGCCAGTGTAGTGACAACTAGCCTTGATCTTAAAAAGCAAATGGCGGAGATGATGTAGGAGTTACAAGAATTGAAGATGAATCAACCCCCATCACCATTTGTTTAGCAAGTTGCGCCTGAGCCATGCAGAATTTGTGGCGATTATGGCCACGTGGTGGAGGAATGCCAATGAATGGCAGAGATGACACTGTCGAAGGCGATGTAGAAATCTTTGCGGCACAAGGACTCGTGCCTCAATCACCTCCCCAAAAAAATACATGGAGGAATCAGCAAAACACGGGAAGGAGACCACAATTTCTAGGGCAAAGAGTGCAAAATTTCTAAAATTGACGACCCCAAGCTCCGAATTTACATTATCAGTATCAGCATCAACTGTAGCCATATTTTTCACCACAACCGCAGCAACAATTTTTTCCACCACCGCTGCAGTAGTTTTATCACCCTCCAAATCAGCAGCATCAATACCATATGCAGCAGTTTCCACGTAAACCTATGCCTCCTCAAAAATCATCTCTTGAGGATAGTTTGACCTATTTCATGCAACAAAGAAAACAAGCACGAGAGGCTCAAGACGCCACCATTAAACGCCTCGAAATTCTTATGGGACAAATTTTTGGTGCAGTGAACCAGTTGAAGCAAAGCTGTCAAACAGGAAAAATACCAGGGCAGGGGCATCAACCCCATCAAGCTCAAGTTGTGACTGTGTTACTGAGTGAAAAACAGTGGACAACAAAGTGGAGATACCGCCACTCACCATTGACAAGGAGGATGGGCTCCCACCTGAAGTGGAGAAAGTCGAGCCCAGTGAGAAACTTCACAAGACAGGGAATCCGTATTTTCCGCGGATTCCTTATCCCAGCAGGCTAAGGAACCGAAACACGATCAACAGTTAGAGAATTTTTACACAATGTTGTCCAAGGTTAACGTGAATTTATCTCTTTTGGAAGTTATCCAAAACGTTCCTGCCTACGTCAAATTCTCTAAAGAGTTGGAGGCGAAGAAGAAAAAATTTTGCGATCAAGAGCTGGTTCCAATCTCCGAAGTGACGAGTTCAATCATGCATCAGCTCTTACATCCTAAGCATCACGATCCATGTGGCTAGCTTTGTTTTCAATATCTCTCTAGGAAATGGTAAGGAACCATCACTACAAAAAAACCTTAAACTGGGGACGGACGGGACGATGGAATTGATTTCCGTCGTCCACTGGCGACGGACTGGCGAAGGACTCCAATGAGTTGGGTTAACGACGGACTAGCGACCATTTTTTGGCGCGTATGATGGTGCCAAACTTAATGACGGACTGGACGACGGACCAGTCCGTCGTTAGGTTTATTTATTTATTTTTTTTAATGCTGACGACTGACTGGTCCGTCGTCCAGTCCGTCGTCCAGCCCTTTAAATCACCATCTCTCTCCTTTCGCAAAAAACAGCCGCTGCAACCCTAAATCCCTCCCCCACCGGCGATTTGAAGGCGATCTTGAGTTCCCACCGCCGTAATACTCCAATGTAAGTCGAATCCTTCCATTTTCCTTCCCCTCTTTCTATTTCTATCTTTTTTTTAAAATTTTGCACCTGTTTTGAAGTGTTCGTCCAACTGTGCGCCGCTGCCGCCCCTCCCCCGCCTTTCTCCAGCCTCCGCCGCCTCTCCGTGCCGCTGCCGACGCCGCCCGACGCCCTCCCCGTCGCTGCCCTTTCAGGTAAGTAATTCCAGTTATTTTTTTTTAATTATTGCTAATTTGTTAATGCTAGATAATGTTTTTATAATTATTGTTATTTCTTATAATTTCTTTTGTTAATTGTATGTTAATGGTATGTTAATTGTATGTTATTTTTGTTAATGGTATGTTAACTAACTATTTTATAATTATTGTTATTTTTTATAATTATTTTTTATTAGGTTATGTGATAATTATACATAATTATCTAATTTAGTTGAATTAATTAGGGTATTTTATTAATTATAGCAGGTTGAGTTATGTTAATTAGGATATTGTTAGGGTATTTTATTTATGCTATTTACTTAAGGTTTAATTATTTAATTTGTTAATATATATATCTAATTTGTTAATTTGATATAAATTGATTTATTTAGTTGAATTATATTTAACTATTGAATTTGTTGATTTATTACTTGTTAGTAGAGTTTATTAGGATAATTGATTAATTTTAATTTGTTTAGATGAATAAATTAGTTTATAGTTTAGTTAATTGAATAATTGAATAAAATATTTTCTAAATTACTTAGGGTTTATAAGGATAATTAATTAATTAATCTTTAACAAATTAGTGTTAATTACTTTAGTTAATTCACTAATTTGAATTTTTTTATTCTAATTATTGTAATTAATCCATAATAAATAAATTAGTTAAGTTAGTGTTAGTGTTAAAGATAATTGACGGATTTGTCTACTTGATGTAAATTATTATATCTTAGTTTAAATTGTTGATTAATTAGTTTAAATTGTTTAATTAGGGTTTATTTAATTACGCCTGTCGCTGCCCGACTCCTCTCTCAGCCTTTCCGAGCCGCCTTTTGCCGCTCCGGCGCTCCCTACTTCGGTGAAAGGTAATTAAATTATAATAATGTACTTATTTAATTACTTAGGTTAATTATTTAAATTTATTAGGTAATTTTTAGATTATTTAGCATTTATAATGAATTAGTTTATTTTTGTATTTAATTTGATTAATCATGTTAGTTAATTGTGTAGGTTAATTATATTAATTTACACCCAAATAATTTAGACTAATTTAGACTAAGCTTTGTTCATATTTTCTCTAAGTCTGTTTAATTTCATAATGAGTGAATTTATTGTTTAATTTAAATTATTGTATTAATTGACACAAACATATAATGTAGATTAATTAGTTTATAGTTGATTGTTTTTAATTTCTTAATTTTGGTAATATAGTATAACGAAATGGGGGATTTATGACATTGGGATAGACGTAATTAATTTCTTAAGGATCTTCTCCCTTCGGGATAGATTTTGATTACGTCTTAAGGATCTTCTCCCAATATGTGTAATATTATATATGTTGTGGTGGTTTGATGAGATGCATGTGTTGTGATATTTTAATTATTATGTTCGAATGTTTTGATCATGAAATGTATGTTGGGATATTTCATCATTATGTTAGCTGGCTGTTTTGATTAGATTTAGTGATATAGGATATTAATTTGGATGCAATCAACTGCAAATCACCAAAAATGACCAAATTAAATGACCAAAAATAACCAAATGCAATCAATTATTGGAAATGAACTTATAATATTCACCGGCAAACCATAATTCTCAACCTGGGACCATAATTTTCATAATTCTCGTCCTCTATTGTCGTCCACTATTCTACTCCAAATCAACTTATAATTCTCTCCCTCTATTTAACTTCAAATAATTCAACTCTCATTTAACACTTTCCTAAGTGAGTCTATGTTTACACATCTGCAATCTTCATTTAAATGTCTAATTTAATAGACCACTAATATATTCTTGCCCTCTCCGTAACTAATGAATCTTTATTTTACTATGTGAATACTTATTAATATTAATCAGGGTTATAAAAATGAGTCGAGATTGGATGTATCTGCGTTTACTTCCGAATGGGGGATTTAATCCACACTTCCTTGCTGGGCTTGAGGAGTTCTTAAGATTTGCAAGTAGTCAGCCTCAGTTAATGGATGGAGAAAAAATCAAGTGTCCGTGTGTGAAGTGTAAGAATATATACTTTAGAAGTACAGATGTTGTACAGCTTCATCTCGCTAAAAAGGGTTTCACACGGGGTTACGAGATCTGGAGGTTTCATGGTGAAAATGAAATACCTTCATATGCTAAAGAAACACGTGTCGACGTAGATGTAGAACCCAAAGAAGAGTGCGGGACATACCACGCAATGGTTCATGATCTCAAGGGTCCCTCTTTCAACAACCCAGACACAGAGGAAGATCCAAACGCTACAACAAAGTTGTTGTACGAGTTGTTGGACGCTGCCGATCAAGAGTTATACCCTGGGTGTAAGAACCACACTCAGTTATCTTTTGTGGCTCGTCTTATGACTTTGAACGCCCGTTCTGGGATGCCATAAAAATATTTCAACGAGATGTGTGTGTTATTGAATGAGGCATTCCCAGATCACCACATTTCTCGGGCGCAGTGATCTGGATGTTAGCTTATGCTGCAGCTTTTCTAATATCTTCCACCAGATCACTAGCATCATTCATGTTTAGATATCGATTGAATGCTTCGTTAGGTGATCCATCAGTGTATGCAGGTTCCTTCAGGAAGTATCTGCAGAGAACGAATGCATTCTTGAGCCCTTCCCATCCATCTCTTAGGTGAACTGGGACCCAGTAGGTCACTCCAGATGGTCTGATGTGAGTCGATGGCCAGCTGGATCCAGTTTTCTTCTTCTTCTTTTGAGTTTGGCTCGATCTGCTAGATGATTTAGATTTTTGAGTGTGAGCAGATGGAGCAGATGGAGGGCTGGATGTTTGTGCAGTGATCTGCTGCTCAGGTTGAGCTATCTCCTTTCCTTTCCCTTTTGCAGCAGCAGCAGATGGCTTTATTTTCTTCCCAGTCCCTTCCCCCTTTTCGACATCAGCAACAACCATGTTGATAAGTGTCCGGAGGGAAGAGATCTCTTCCTTCAATGCATTGATCTCTTTGTCGGTCTCCACCTTCTGTGTAAGCAGGGATGTGATGTTGAGGTTGGAATCATCAAGCTGCTTTTGAAATGATTTTGTAATGTTGGACAGTTCGGCTGTGTGGCGCTCTACATCTTCCTGGACAATCCCAAAGTCGTTGAAATATGTGTCGATCATTGTTTTTGTGGGATAGCGTAGTTCGCTTAACTTCCGTTCGACAAAATTCTTCCCATTGACCTCAAATTGTCTGAACATGGCCTTGGTGTGTGAGATGACTTCCTTTAGAATGTCAGCTGTTATGCCATCGGTCTGTTCTTGCACTATGACATGCACCATGTCCTTCTCTTTCTCAGCGAAGGCACTGATAATCTTGTAGATTTCTTTGACTTTGAGCTCAGTGGTAAACAGACTTTGATCGATCTGTGCCTTCCTTTCTTCAGCAGCAGCTCGATCATCGTCCATTTTCTTGCTAACTTCTTCAATCTTCAACCTGCATATTCTCCTCAAGTCAGAGTCAACTTGATCGACATGTGTCTTCAAGTGGTCGTTGAACTCTGTGATTATGCGGATGGCTTCATCTTGAACAGTGGAGAGAGTGCCATACATGTACTTGTCAACTTTCTGGGAGATGAGATCTCTCACTTGTGCATTAGACAGGGATTGATGCTGGGTCATCAATATGTCTTCCAGATTTGACATTTCAATGTATTCATCCATTGTGGCAGCGACAGCTGGGGTGTATATGTTATCTGTGTGTACACCACCCACCCTCTGTCCTGCTGGTTCATGTTCGGGTTCATGAACTGGTTCCCCCTCAGCCAGTGCAGTAGTGGGCTGTTCAACCTCAGCCATGGGCTGATCTGGTTTTGTTATTGCTGCACCCTGTTGGTGAGCATCAGCCTGAGCTACTTCAGCTGCTTCTTCTACAATCGCTTCAACAATCTCTTCATCTTCGTGATCAGAGGTTATACTTTCGAAGAATTGCAGCATCCCAGCCTTCTCATACAAAGATCTCAGATCGATCTTTAACTTGATGGCTTCGTGCTGGGATATGGCTAGTATGTCTTGGGGAAAAGATTCTCGTAGTTCTGTGATGGAAGAAACTCCGAAGGTGTTTAAGAAGATGGCCTCTTCTGCTTTCAGCGCATCGATGGATTTAACCTTGAGCAGAGCATCCAGTACATAGAACTCCTTATCCTTGATGAGAAGCAGGAGTTGAACTCTCTTTGCTGCATCATAGCTCTCAGGAGTGAGCTGGATGCCTGGAAATCGTTTGAGAACAGCACGATCTGCCTCTGCTTCAAGCAATTTTACAACTGTTTTAGCCTTGTGCTTTTCTTCATCTTCACCAGATGATGCATCCTCTCCTTCTGAAACCTCATCGATCTGCTCAAGTGGTTCTGCAGACGATGGGCTGGTGGAGTGTGCTGGAGAGAAGTCCTTGGACTGATCTGGATGCACAGATGAAATGGGGGCCACATCCTCTGGTGGACCACCCAACTGAATTTCTTCTTCCTCAACCTCCTGTTGAGGAAGAATGGTTTCAGCAGCAGCAGGTACCTCAGCCTGGACTTCGTCTGCAATCTTCTGAAGGCGTCTGCGCTTGGTTTTAGGTGGCTGGGCTGCTGTGGAGATATCTGTGTCAATCGAGCTAGATCTTCTGGTCGTCCTCTTGGTGGGTGTCTTCTCGATTGGTTTCTCCTTTGTGATTTTGGATTTGGTGGATCGATCTGCTGGAACAGATGGAGGAATCCAGATAGGATTCAAATTTCCCATCTCCATCAGTGCATTAAAGACTACTGAGTCTTTAACCCTGGCAATCAGATTTGCTGAAATGCCCATTGACATTTCTATCTGATGCTGGTCCTTGGGAAAGTGCTGTCTGGTGTTGAATTCAACAGCAGTATCCCACTGGTGATGAGGGAAGAATGTTTCCAGCATGAAGCTTATTTTCATTGAGTGTCTCAAGCTGTTGCGCTTCACTTCAATACCAGGGGATCCTCCTTTCACGAACAGGATCATCTTGGCTTCCTTGGCCAAGAGATCAAATAAAATCCTGCTCCAGTTCACTGGCAGGTTGAGTACCACTGCTGCTAGGATCCTGAATTTCTCAGGGGTGACCTGGTCGTAGGATCCATTGTGGTTGAGAAAGATTCGCTGTACGAATTCAAACAGAATTCTGAATTCTGGAGCGAGAAGTGCACGGACAAACATCCTGTTTGTATATTGGATAGGTATGATCATTACTATCTCCACAGCTTCTTGCAGCTGTTCTGCAGTGATTTCCCCTAGGTCAAGACCTTCATCTTTCACTTTGTAAACGTCGTTGATGATGTTGATGACGTTGTACGAGGTGTTGCTGATAGTGTTCCCTTTACTCACCCTGATGGTTGCCTCGTCTCCACCCCTCTCTCCCTGCCATGAGAGGTAGAAGGCGGCAACATCTTTGGGTGGGAAATGAACTGGGTGTGATGTGATAATATTGTGAAAACCTAGAGGAAACACAATAGAGCATATGTGTGCACTATCCTTCCATCAGTGAAGTATAAGTGCCCAAAACAGTTTATGCAGTCTAGCAATCGATATCACAATAATCACAAGTATATATATATGCAGATGAGTAAAAGCAGTTTATCAACAACATGTATAAGAGATAATATAAGACAAAACGGAAACAAGAATCACAAAGCAATGAACCTTTGCACTGACGGACAAGATCAAATGCCTTTTTCCAGTTTGTGAAACCCGAAGGTATCAAGAACTGCGAAGAGGTCTTGGTGCAAGTATGGTTTCAAAAAGATCGCTTGATCAAGAAAAACAGAGGATTTGGGTGCCATTGTTACTAGAACAGAGTGATTTTCGGTGGTAGAGAGAGTTTTGGAGGAGAGAAAATATACTAAGTGTTTGGGAAGATATAAGTGTGAGTGATATATGAAACACCTTATCAATGTATATAGACGAATGAGAAGATAAGTAGAGTGATAAAATATTCAGAAATCCTTCCCTTTTTCAGCTTTCCCGCCTTTCCATGTTCTAGGTTTTCAGTCTATCACCGCCTCTATTTGTCGTATGATGCACGCGCTTTGATCGAATGGTTGTAGTGTGGCGCGTTGTCTTTGTTGCAGTTATTTTTCTCCCTTTTTCTTGATTTGGTAGATATTTCCTCGATCACATTTCCCAATTACTGTATTTAATCATCAAAAATAAAAGATATGATATCTGATGTCAGAATATATATAATTAGTCTCCTTATATAGTTGACCTTTCCCCCTTAACCAAGTAATGGGATAATTAATAAGAGTTATTAATTTAATATCCACGTGGCATTAATTAAACAGGTCAAGGTCGATCTCCTGCATAGTGAGGACTATTGATCTGGTTGAGCTGCTGTCCAATCTGGTGTATTGATACTTTTACTAATTCCCAGTTGGAATTTTAATTAACCTGTATTGACATATACTTAGTGATCTGGTGTCAATTCCCTGTTGGAATTTCACATGATCTTAATTTTATCGATCTGTACCATGTCAATCTGGTTTTGTTTCCCTGTTGGAACATTTAACTTGATCTGGTTTATATCAATCTGGTTCTTGTTTTAAGATTTAATAATCCTAGTTTACCACAAAACATCTTAAATCTTTCTTCTGGTAATGCTTTGGTAAGAATATCAGCTCTCTGTATTTCAGTGTGTATTTTCTCGATCTGTACATGTTTTCTTTCAACATGATCTCTTATAAAATGATGTCTTACATCCACATGTTTGCATCTGGTATGCAGAACAGGATTCTGTGTGATGGCTATAGCACTTGAGCTATCACAGAAGATTGGTATTTCTTTGACATCAATCTCATAATCTTTAAGTTGTTGTCTTAACCACAGTATTTGTGCACAACTTCCAGCTGCCATATATTCTGCCTCTGTAGTTGAGGTGGCAACTGATGTCTGTTTCTTTGAGAACCAAGAAATCAGTTTATTTCCTAGAAACTGACATGTACCAGATGTTGACTTTCTGTCCAGTTTACATCCAGCATAATCTGAATCAGTGTATCCAGTTAGCTCAAAATTGTCTTCACATGGATACCATAATCCTACATGGGCTGTTCCCTTGATATATCTTAATATTTTCTTAGCTGCTTCCATGTGAGACTCTTTGGGATTTGCTTGATATCTTGCACATACACCTACTGCAAATGTGATGTCAGGTCGACTGGCAGTTAGGTATAGTAGTGATCCTATGATCCCTCTGTATTGAGTAATGATAGCTGGTTTTCTTTCTGGATCTGGATCAATTTTTCCATTGGTCTGCATTGGGATTTTCACTAGGTTACTGTCTTTTAGCCCAAATTTGGTCAGCAGATCGTTGATGTATTTTATCTGATTAATAAAGATACCATCTGGTAGCTGCTTGACCTGCAAACCTAAAAAGAAGCTCATTTCTCCCATCATGGACATTTGGTACTTATTTTTCATAAATTCTGCAAATTTGTCACACAGATAGGTAGATTGAGATCCAAAAATGATATCATCTACGTAGATCTGGACTAAGAGAATGTTTTCTTTGACTTTGATGATAAACAAGGTCTTGTCAACAGATCCTCTTCTGAATCCAGATTCTAGTAGAAAAGTTGATAAGGTCTCATACCAAGCTCTAGGGGCTTGTTTTAGACCATAGACTGCCTTGGTCAGTCTGTATACTTTCTGATCTGGATCTGCCTCTTCAAATCCAGGTGGCTGTTCCACATATACTTCTTCTTCAAGAATACCATTGAGGAAAGCACTTTTGACGTCCATCTGGTATACCTTGAACCGTTTGTGAGCAGCATAAGCTAGAAATAGCCTTATAGCTTCTAATCTGGCTACTGGTGCGAATGTTTCATCAAAATCAATGCCTTCTTGTTGATTATAGCCTTTAGCTACCAATCTGGCCTTGTTTCTGACTACTTCACCATTTTCATCTCGTTTGTTTTTGAACACCCATTTTACACCAATTACACCTTGATGTATGGGCCTGTCCACGAGATACCAGACTTCATTTCTTTTGAACTCATTGAGTTCTTCTTCCATTGCAGTTATCCAATCTGCATCTTGAAGTGCTTCATAAACATCAGATGGCTCACTGCGAGAGAGATAACAGCTTAACAAAGCACTTTCTCCATGCATTCTTCTGGTCTTCACACGATCTGATGGGTTCCCAATGATCTGTTCTGATGGATGGTCTTGTATCCATCTCCTTCTCCTGGTCATCTCTTCATCGGATATCACAGGATCAGGTTGATCAGTTGGTTCCTCAAATTCAGGGTGTACTGTTGCTATAGTTTGAAATGGATTTGGACTTTCTTCTGGATTTGGATTTTCATGTTGATCATCATTTGTTAAAATTGTTTCATTGTCTTCTGTTGATGATCTGTTTTCATCCAGATTGTGTTGTGATATTCCCCCTTGCTGTATGATCTTTTCAGCAACAGGTGGAGTGACAATTTCTTCATCCTCACTTTTTGAATTCCAGATAAGAATATCTTCAAGTAATAGTTCATTCATCCTTCTGGTAGTCACCTGATTTTCTGAATGCTTTTCATCTAGTGACCTGTACTCAACAGTAGACTCATCAAAAACAACATGAGGTGTTACCTCCACAATATGAGAGTTCTTATTGTAAACTCGATAAGCTTTATTAACATCAGAATATCCTAAGAATATTCCAGGGTCAGTTTTACTATCAAAAGTTTTCAATTGTGATTTCCCATTATTGTGTATGTAACACAGACAGCCAAAAGAACGAAAATAAGAAATCTTAGGCTTTATGCTGTTCCATATCTCATATGGTGTCTTTCCATGTCTGAGTGTGATGGATGATCTGTTTTGAGTGTAGCAGGCTGTGTAGATTGCTTCTGCCCAGAATTTCTTCGGTAGATTGGTTGCATTGAGCATTGTGCGAGCTGCTTCTTTGAGTGATCTGTTTCTCCTTTCAACAACTCCATTCTGTTGGGGAGTTCGAGCAGCAGATGTTTGATGAGTGATTCCCATCTTGTTGCAGTATGCTTCAATCTTCTGATTGAGAAATTCTGTTCCTCGATCTGTTCTGATAGAGGTTATATTTATCTCTTTCTGTTTTGTGATCTTGTGTAGGAAGTCAGGGAGCTTGTCTAGGGACTCTTTCTTCTTTAACAAAAAGATGACCCAAGTAAATCTTGAGTAATCATCTATGATTACCAATGTGTACTTTCTCCCATTTATACTTAGTGGCTTCACTGGACCAAACAGATCAAGATGTAACAGCTCCAGTATCCTTGATGTTGAGTGAGCTGTTTTGCTTGTAAAGGATGATCTGGTTTGCTTTCCAGCTTGACAAGCATCACATATGTGATCTTTATCATACACTTGATCTGGTAGTCCTTCCACTAACCTTTCCTTGGCAATCCTGTTGATTGACTTGAAGTTAAGATGGCTTAATCTCTTATGCCATAACCAGCTGGTTTCTGATACAGTCTTAGTGACTAAGCAGGTCTCGATCTGATTTGTCCACTGGACAATATATAATCTATCCTGCAGTTTACCGGTAAGGAGTATTTCATCTCCTTCCTTGTTCTTCACCAGACAGTTGTTAGTATCAAAAACAATCTGATTACCATTAGCACAAAACTGACTTACAGAAAATAGATTGTGACTAAGACCCTCAACATATGACACATTAGTGATAGTGGTCTTGCCAACTTTGATGTTTCCATACCCTCTGGTATATCCTTTTTGAATTACATCCAAAAGTGACCTGTGGTCCTGGTTTCTCTATGTAATCTGATAGTAGGTTCTTGTCACATGTCATGTGTTTTGAACAACCACTATCTATTATCCAGATGGTTCCTCTTGCTATCTTACTCCTTCTTGCAGTTCTTTGATCCTGCAATTAATCACACTTAGCTACCCTTTCATCGTTTGGGTGCTTGATTATTAGCAAATATTCCTTTTCGAATCCAGAACATTCTAGGGTTTGGAACAAATATATAGCAGGTAATAATGTTCACTTCATTATCAACTTTAGATACAGAGTGAATTTCAGATGGATGATATCTCTCTATTCCATCTTTCTTCAATCCTTTCTTAGTAGGTACTGTCCTGTTGACAATTTTTATCCTGTTGACATTTGGTTTTTGAAGGTGATCTGTTTCTGTGTAGTGAGCTGGTTGTCCCTTTGTTTGATGATACTGCATGTTCTTCGCATCTTTTATCATCATCTTTTGAGGATAACCTTTCTTGTTTTTGAAGTCCTTCACTTGATCTGGTATCTGCTTCCTTTCTGGTACGAAGTTTATGGCTCCAGAGGACTTTTCTGAGTGACCTGGATATCCTAATCCAGATGTGTCCTTTTGTTGCAGATTGATTAGCAACTTGGCACGCTCATCACTCTTGTAAATCATTTCTTTTCTTTTCTTGATCTTTTCTTCAGCAACATTGTTTCTTGTAACCAGATCCTTAACTTTTGAGTTAAGTGAGTGGATCTCACTGTCTTAACTCTTGATCTGTTCTTCCAGATCGTTTATTTTAGCAACAAATTGTGTGTTTGTTGTGCTTAGAGTCTGCTCAACTTTCTTTAATATGTCATTCTCTTCAACAACTTCTTTAAACAGCCTCTTGATACTTGAGTAACTTTTGAACATCTCATCTATTTCATCCCATGAGTATTCTGCTTGATCTTCACTTTCCTGTTCAAGATCATTATTATTATCTGAGGAATTTGAGTAGCAAGAATTTACCTCAACTTCATCTAGACCGTTTTCCAATCCCACATAACATTCATTCCAGCTTTCTTCGTCATCAGCTATGAAAGCTTCATCATTTTGTAATGAGCTGTCAGAGAAATGACTCGAGCTGCTTGAGTTCTGTTCAGCTATCATGGCTTTGCGCTCATATTTAAGCTTTCGATCTCTTTTAGCTCTTAGTTCTTCTCTTTGACTTCTGGACAGATCAGGACAATCTGTTTTGAAGTGACCTGTTCTGCCACATTCAAAGCAAGTGTAGTCTGTAGAGCTAGAGGTCTTTGTTGTTTTATCAAACTGCTTCTTGGACTCATTCTTGTCATCAGATCGATCATTGTCATACTTCTTTTTGAAGTTCCTCTTGTTATCTTTGTAGAAGCGTCTGTATTTCTTCGATCTGGTCTCCATCTTGTCCATTCGTTTGGCGATCATTGCGAACTCTTTTAAGAGTTTGTCATAGCCTTTCTCTTCATCTGGAGTAGCAGACTCAGAAGGATCATCTGGTTTGCTCTTCGCTTTGAAGGCTACCTCTTTGTCCTTCTTTGAGCTACTTTCTGCCTTTTTGGACAGATGATCTAGTCCTCGAATTCTTTGAATGTCACACTCATGACCTTCGAGATGATCAAATAAGGCTTCACTGGACAGTTCATTGAAATCTGCTCTTAGAGGTTGCATTGCAGCATAGATCTCCCAGCTTGGTGGAAGAGCTCTAAGAACTTTCATGTTCTTCTCCCTTTGAGTATATTTGTTCTTTTTGAACGCAGATATCTCAAGGAGAATTCCAGTGAATCTCATCTTCATCTGTTCTATTGTCTCGCCTGGTTTCATTTTGAATTCATCATATTTGTTGCAGGCAAGAGATAGTTTGTTCTCAATCATTACTTCAGATCCTAGGGCTAGGTCTCTTAAGGCTTCCCACATCTCCTTGGCAGTATCCAGATCTTGGATTTTAGCCAGATGTATGCCTTTGACCGTGCTGGAGATGATCCCTTTGGCAAAATCATCAAGATTTGCTTCTCTCCTTTCTTCAGAAGTGTATTTTCTGGGATCCTTTAGCACAAATTCTTTGACCACTCCTGTATCAGTGATACGAGTAGTTTCTTCTGTAATTGCTAGTGGCCCTTCTTCGATTACTTTCCACATCAAGCAGTGATGTGCTTTAAGACACATCTTGATTCTGAAGCTCCATTCTCTATATCCTTGGATAGAGAATTCTTCGCAAGCCCTGACAACAGATGACTCCATAACAGATAATATGCTAGTGAATAAAAAAGGTTTTCCTAGATCTATTCAAGTAGACCACGCAGGTTTTAACCTTGTGAAACAAAACAATGGTCAGTTTGAACCACTGCTCTGATACCACTTGTTGGTCCCGAAAGAGCAAGGTTTGGTGTATGGGGAGGGAATACACCAAAATACAAACTTTTCAATTTACTTGACAAGTTATGAGAGAGTTCAAGCTATTCTGTATAAGAAATTGCTCGTAGATGACTTGACAGATCGATAAGCAGATCGATAGTAGTTTAGTCCAAACAGATTACTCTCTTAGTGAAAACACTTAGCTAATAATAAGAGTGATCTTATTACTTTCTGAGTGTTGAGTGAGTGCGGAATAATGGTGGAATAGTGATTGCTCTTGTTTAGAAAATCTTGGTAATAATCCAGAATGTTAAGGAGATTGATTGAGATGCAGATGGATGATAGTGCAGAGAGTTAGAATAATAAACAACTGAAAATAAAGAATGCAGGAATGTAAAGCACACAGTTGTTTAACGTGGTTCGGGAAATCCCTACGTCCACGATCTGGTCAAAAACTAGACCAGATTATCCACTACTAGGATACTCTGCTTCTTTATACTCGTGGAGAACGAGTCATAAGTATCAATCACAGCTAGAGAGATACTTATGCACGAAATAAGGGTCGTGTCCCTTTACAATAGATTGCCTCTACGTTACCACTAGAAAACTACTAGCTAGCAGGGTGATCTCCTTTCTCTCGATAAGACAGACTTGAATCGAGGTGGTTGGTGTGATGTAGAATCACAAGGTGTTGAAGCTCTAAGTCTGGATAGCAGATTGCTTGAAAGTATGACAACAGTTTAGCTTGCGCGTATGTTCTGTATTTTCTCCAGGTTTCTAACTTCAACTATATAGGCATTAAATTTGAAATTCTAGCCGTTTGTTGATTGACGTGAGATAGATGGTATATTGCCAATAAATGGTTTCCATCATATCTGTTCTTGCCATATAGGAAAGGTTGACTCAATCTTTATGGAAAGCAGATTGCTAACGGTCTCTTTCCTTCTATGTGTTAACCGAAGATCTTCTTTCCAATCCCAGTTGGATGGACTTGCTCTTGACGTGGCAAGAGCATATGATGTGTAGGATGATGTCAGCTGGTGGATTGATGACTCAATCGTTCTGGTTCCTCGCTGTAGGCATCGATCTGATCATCGATCTGGTCACTGTCTGTTACAGCAGATCGATTCCGTTTGGCGTGAAAACTTGACTTTCATCCTATTCTAAGTTGAGATTGACTTCTATAGGAATATTTCCTTTACACATCAAGTCATCTCCTAATCTAATCCAAAACAGGATTCACTTTATCTCTAGTGATCTGTTTTTACACGTAGAACAGTTTAAGCTCTAAAATAGCTAAGTGTGTTTCGAAAGACCATCATCAAAACTAAAAAAACTTTAGGGTTCCCAACACGTTTCTTTTCCATTTTCGACACTCGTTTAGGCCAATGATCCTGAAACATAAAATGAAACATAATTCGGGCCAAAACATCACGGAACGAGGGAAAATAATACGAATGGAGCTACGAAAAACCTAAGTTTAGACGAACAAAATGAGACTAAACAACCCCTCCACACACAAAACTTTGCTTGTCTTCAAGCATAACTTAGTCTAAACTATCGCTAGGGAAAAATCTAGTCACGACATGTGTTCTCGACAAGATTTCAAATCATTCCAATATTGATCATCATATCATCACATCACGTCACATAGAGATCATAGAAGCAAATAGACCATCTAGACTAAATTATAATCAATTCGAACAACGTAAAATAATGATGCACAAGATGTTATTGAGATCACATAATCGGCTAGAGTTTTTATCCATCTTAAATAGCGTATCTTTTTCTTTTCTTTTCTTTCTTTCAACATGAGGAATATTTAGGACAATATTCACCGGGTGAGTACTCCGAATGATCGAGTTTTCCCGGTGTGGTTTCCCATACCCATCTCTTTTATGAATTTGAATTTTTGATTTAAGAGAGCGGGGTAGAATCCTTTTTGTATTCCTATATTTTAAGAACTTTAAGAAAATTACTTAGAATGATGTCAAGTTATATGGTTATTGTCGCCAGGTGTGAACAATCAGGGGTTCCCTAATGTATCCTCACGCGGTTTCCCGTGCTCATGGTTCCCATAGGAACAGAGACCTCTTGACAAAGTTCATTTAATAAAACACGGATACGCAACAAGTGGTCATAAACAACAAGCCAATTGAATCAATCAATTTATATCATCATGCATCACTATTTTAATCATTCTACTAAGATCTACAATCCGGTCCTAATGTTCTACAACTTCTTAGTTCATCTACGTTTCACAACATAAATCAACTCCTAATCAATTAAGGAATTCAATTCATGTCTCATCTTAAACATAAATCATGCTTCGATTTACCCACGATATGTAAAGATCAAGTAGCTCACAAACAATCAAAATATTGCATGCTCACAAGACACGAAGATAAAACGACGAACGCATAAAAAGACACCCCTCCCCCTCCTACAAAAATAGAGCAATGCCCTCATTGCGGAAAGTAAAGATCTAAAAGGTAGGGAGAGAGAAACGTCCCTGAAATGTGGCATTCGGGACAAAAAACGGAAAGAAAAACCTGCAAAAAAAATAAACAAAAAAAAAAAACAGAGGGAAAAACAAAAGTTAGCCGAAAACACACTCACACGAAAAGGAAAAGAAAGCAATAAAGGTACCTCAACAATGAGACAAGGGCTCACTGTTGGTCGGGAGCAGGATAGGTGGGTGCACCGCCAAGGGTCCAAGAGGACCATTGTTGTTGTTTCTCCCGGAGTAGTCGGGTTTGCTCTTCCATCGCCCGGTTCTGAGCCTCCCACTGCTGTTGATGTGTGTCGAGGTGAGTATGGAGGCCGCGGATGTCAGATCGCATCTCGCGTATCTCCGTGGTGATCTCGGAAGTGAACTGTTCCCATTGAGCGTTCCATTGAGGTTGAGTGCCCCTTTGAGATTGAGCACCCCACTGAGATTGTCCGCCCCATTGTGACTGGGTACCCCATTCGGATCTTTCGGCGGTGTCCGCGTGGTCATAGCGAAGCCAAGCGGCGTCGGCCTCGTCCTCGGCTTGCTCGTCCGCCTCATGCTCGGATTGAGCTTCCTCATTATCCTTCATATGTGCATCTCCCGGTTCTTCGGATGCATTAGATACTCGGGATGCGACTTGGGAGTTTAGATAGCGCCGCACACAATTCCTCCGCTCTTGTGGCACTAACTCGGTGCGAGAAAAGGCGAATGGCGCACCCCGCAATTCATTGATGTCGATGTACTTCGTGAGGAGTGGCTCATGGTTGGGAGGGTCATTTGTACCGATAAGTCGGAGGTGCAAGGGTAGAGGGGTAGCAAGATGTAGAAGGGAGGCATGGGCCCGCTTCCGCCTTTGAATTGATTGGATGGCCTCGAATATGAAAGAGGATGGACATATCTTCGTCTTCTTGATAACACAATGGAGTAGGAAGCACTCCACTGTGTTCACTTTGTTGGCTTGTTCATTGCCCGAGATGGAGTAGGCAATGAACTTGTGGAGGACGCCGATCTCGGGGTCCCGAAGAAAGCCACTGGACATCCCTCCCGATGCCCAATTATGAAAACTTGTAAGCTCAAACCATGCTAAATTTGGATTAAATTCCGGGGGCACCCGATGGAACCCCGAGATAGGAAATCCAAAGATGGATTTCATCATGGTAGTGGTAATAGTATGAGTAATACCTCGATAACGGAATTTAAATGATTTAAAATCAGCGGCAACATCAAACGTGGTGAGAAATTCAAGTCCTAGCTCCCTATAGCCATCAATTTCTAATCTATCATATTTTTCTAAACCAATGTTCTTCAAATAGCGAGTTAACTTAGAGGCAATAAAAAATAAGCTAGACATAAGATCCCAATCTAAGGTACGTGGAAGTGTGAGATCAAGAGATATAAAACGAGTATAGAGTGTACCCTCTTGATTGGTATAAATTGGGAATGGGGCACCGGAAGTTGGAATGTGGTCACGAACGGGATGAAATTCCTCATCACCGTCTCCTTGGTGGCTAGATTGCCCCACTTCACTAGTCTTGGACCTTTTTCTCCCCATTGGACTTTTAACAAACACTTGGTGTGCAAAAGTAGAGATGGAATGAGGGTTTGGGTTGAATTGGTGGATGAATTGAAAATTTGATCGGATAGAATGGTAGAGGATGGAAAAGTAGAGGTGATTTCAAAGAATTGGATCAAATTATGAAGTATGGAAGGAGTAATTGGAGAAGTAAAATTGAGAAGGGTTAGGGTTTGGGGAAATTGGGGATGAAGAATGGGGGAAAAGTGGGAGAAATAAGGAGGGAGGAGGTAAAATAGGTGAGATTCGGCCAACTCAGCGGCCGCTGACATGTCAGCGGTCGCTGAGTAAACTTACGTAAATCGTTGGAGGAGCGCTGGAAGATTTTACGAGACAAAGGTCAGCGGCCGCTGAGGGGTCAGCGACCGCTGACTTGGTGTGGCGCGCGACCACTGGCGTTGGCGCAGGGCGCTGGCGCGGAGATGGTGCGCGAGGTCAGCGGTCGCTGAGTGTGCCGCGGTCACTGACCTTGCCCTCGTCAAATCCGTCCTATTTTCTTCCGCGAATTGCGTTCGACTCGGTTTTCTCCCAACTCGATGATACCTATGAACATTGAAAAAACACCAAAAATAAATAAGAGACTCAAAATCAAATAAAATAAAAAAAAATGAAAAACGGGAAAAAAGCGTGGGTTGCCTCCCACGAAGCGCTTTATTTTACGTCGTTAGCTTGACGAGACCGCTCAATCAGCCGGGAGCGTAAGAATTGGGGTTTGACTCCACAACTTCGGGCATGGAATCATTCTCGATGTAAGATCTCACTCGATGCCAATTTATTTTAAAAGGCGGGTTCTCCTTCTTTAAATGTGGTGTGTCACCCTTTGATGGTGGGATTTTCCGGAGAACGAGCCACCCTCTCTTAGGGAGTTTGATCTTATCGGGAGGCGTTACAGATTTGATGATTGGACGCATGAGGGCTCCCGCATAAGTGGGTGAATGAGCGTGACAAGGTGCGGTGTTTGGATGCCTCGATTTCGGTGTAGGATGTTTATTTGGACGAATCTTAGTGTCTTGTACTCCTTCAACTACCGTCACACGATCGGTCTCTTTATGTTTGGCCTTGTCGATATCTTGGGTGACTTCCTTTATCTCACTAAAATCCTGTAATGTAGATTCCTCAAACAATGGATTAGTGAGATAAAGGAAGTCACCCAA
>JAPKLX010000196.1:547150-559408 GCA_026898415.1 Leonotis leonurus | reverse complement strand
GGGGGGGGGGAATACACCAAATGCAAACTTTTCAGTTTACTTGATTAATTCAATCAGAGAGATGCAAGCTTTCTGAATTACAGATTGCTCAAGTTGATAGAACAAAATGATTTTCTAATCAATTAGATTCTATCCAGATAAAATCTCTCAAGTGAGTTATACAAAGCAGAAAGTAAGCGTGAACTTAATTTCCAACAATGTACTGTGTGTGTGCGGAATAATGGTGGACTTTAGTCGGTGCTCTTTGTTATGAAAATCTTTTGAAGACTTAGCCAGAAAATTAGAAGATTGATTAAGAATGCAGGTTGAATGAGTATGACAGATAGAGAATAAAAACAACTGAATATAAATGCAGAGTATAAAAGACACAGTTATTTTTACGTGGTTCGGGAAACCCCCTACGTCCACGGTCTAATCCAAACTGGATTAGATATCCACTACTAGGATACTCTTCTTATTTATACTCGCTGAGAACGAGCCACAAGTTTCAAGTACAAGCTTGATTGAAACTTATGCACAAATAAGGGTCGTGTCCCTTTACAACTTACAGAAAACTACTGTAAAACAGGCTATCTTCACGTTAATCCACTAGAAAGCTACTAGCTAGTAAAGATCTCATTCTTTTCTCGATAAGACAGACTTGAATCGAGGTGTGATTGCGATCACGAACGGTTTGAAGCTTTTGTCTGATTTAGATAGAATGCTTGAGAATATTTCTGCAGTATATCGTTTGTGTGTATCTTCAGACTTTGAAACTTCAAACATATATAGGCTCTGAATTTTGAAATTCTAGCCGTTTGTTGATTGACGTGATTTGATTTGTGGATTGCCAATCAATCATATCTCTTCTTTCCTTGTAGAGTCGTTGATTGAATCTTCTATGAATGGTAAGCAGATCATCTGTGATTACTTTCCTTCTGAGTTGTCAATCGGTGATTCTCTTTCCAATTCTTGATGGATAGACATCTTTAACATGTTTGGCTCAACTTTTTCTGTTTTAATTAGAGCCTTCTGGTTGTGTCCTTTCTGGTCCTAGTGCATTTCTGGTTGTACATTGTTTAGACATTTACTGGTTGAAATGTCTTTCTGGTCGAACACTAGTTAGACACTTTCTGTTTAAAGCTTTCTTCAACTTTCTGGTTGATACTTGCTTCAACTTTCTGTTAAAGTTGTCTTGACTCACCTTCTGTTTGAGACTTGCTGGTTTAGCCTTTTTGTCTAAGACTTGCTGGTTCAGCTTTCTGTTAAAGACTTGCTGGTTCAGCATGTTTGTCTGAGACTTGCTGGTTTAGCTTTCTGTTAAAGACTTGTTGGTTCAGCATGTTTTTCTGAGACTTGCTGATTCAGCTTTCTGTTAAAGACTTCTCGCTCCAGCTTTTGTTTGAGACTTGCTGGTACACCTTCCTGTTTGAAATCTTTAGATCTCTGTGACACAAAACAGGTAAGATAATCTACAAAAACATGAGACAGCCTAAGTATGTTTTCGAGGGAACATCATCAAAACTTAATTTTAGTTGTGGGGTTCCCAACAATTTCCCCCTTTTTGATGATGTCGAAACCATACTTTAAACTGCAAATTATGTTCCAATGAGGTTAGCAGATTTGTTATTTAAGTTAAGTAACAGTAACAAACAGAAAGATAATGGGACAGTAAGATTTTGTCTCCAGAAAAGCTCCACTTCCATAAATAAGAATTGAGAAGAACAAAAGATAAACTGAAAAGTGACAGAGAGAAATAAACATAAGATGAGAAAAGAGATCTATCAAAGAGAACCACTTGGCTGCTCCGCTCTTCTTCATCTTTTCTTTCTGTGCATCAGAGATCAGTTGTATGCTCTCATAAATCTCATCTCTAACTCTGGCATAGTTAGGATCATGATTGTCTATTTTGTAGCCCTTGATCTTGGCCAGCTGGTTGATATAATTCAAAATATATGTTTTGTCTGGGATGTTGCTGCCAGGTATGGTTGGACAGATCATATATTCCTTCTCTGGTGCATTGATCTAGATTTTGGCGTCAGCTGCTGCTGTTCTGATTCTTTGAATAAGGGCTTGATCACTGAAATTCTCCAAGTAGCGATTAAAGTCTTCATCTGGGATAGACTCTGAATATGTAGGCTCTTTCAAGAAGTATCTGTTCAGTATGAAGCCTTGTTTGACCTTTTCCCAGTCAGTTTGATCATTCTCTGGAACCCATGCGTCAGTTGGTGTCTTCTTTTGCAGGGATAGGTTCCAAGAGAATGGTTTCTTCTTTTTCTTCTTGGACTGTGTGGTCGAAGCAGATGACTGTTGCTGCGAGCGCTCTGTTGATGAAGGCGAAGAGAAGGGAGTTTGAAAAGATTTTTCTTTAGCCTCCTGGGCAGCCAGCTTTCTCTCCCTCTCTGCCTGTTCTTTGTAAAATTGCGCTCTGAACACTGGATCACAGGCTTGATCCATGCTCACACCAAACAGCAATAGTTGGGCTATCTGGTCTCCCTCATCTATCGGTTTCTTGCCTTTGTCTGGGATCTGAGGTGCAGGTGCTGGTTGAGCTTGTTCTGATCCCAGTAGGGTGGGGTCAGGTCTCGGTGGTGTGGTTGGTCTTGGTTGGGCTGGTGCTGGTGTTTCTGTTCCAGCATCTGTTGCTTCTGTTAAGCCCTTGCTGCTTTTGCCTCCCTTGCCTCCCTTGTCTCCAGAGATTTCCCCCTTTTCGACATCATCAAAAATGGTCTTGATGAGTGCTCGAAGTGAGGTTAACTCCTCAGACATCTTCTCCATCCTTTCCTCAGCATCTGCTTTGAAACCAAGCAGAAGGTTGATTGTCTGGTCAGATGCGTCTATCTTCTTCTCCAGCCTGCTGTTCATGGTTGACAAGGTTTTGTCGTAGGTTTCTTGAAGTTCTTCAATGGCGGTCAGGCGGTTGCTCTGGGTCTCGAATTCTTCTGGATTCGGATACAGAAGGTCATTTAAGACAGCCATCTGATGTGTCTTCAGCAACTCCACAAATTTTTCATTCTCAAACGTGGCTAATTGAGAATGAATGGTCATGTTTGTATCTTCCTTTAGTTGAGCAGCAAGTGCAAGACCTTTCTTGTCAACAGCAGCATTAATTGTGTCTTCTTGTTTGGCAAGCAAATCAGCTAGCAGAGTAGTGGCCTTTTCAGCTTTTTCTTCAATGCCAGTCAGGCGAAGGTTGATTTTGGCTTGTCCTGCTTCATTGGCTGATCTATCATCATCAATTTTCTTGTCAAGCTCCTTCCTGACTGTTCTGAGTTTTCTTCGGATGTCTTCATCCATGTCATTGACGTACTCTTTCTGATGTTGGTTGAAATCAGTGAGTATCTGGGTGGCTTTCTCTTGCAGTGTGTTGCAGGTTGCTGTTAAACAGTCTTCAACTCTCAGTGTGATGAGATTGTCGAGTTGATAGTTGTTTAATGGTCTGGTTTCTCTCTCCAGCAATTCTTCCATAGTATAGAAATTGACGTGTTTATTCAACTTCTGGGCAGCTCCCTGCGTGTAGATTTCATTGCTGGTCTCGCCACCAACGTTCTGTCCTATCGGTTCATCATCACCTGAATCAAGATTGATGATTGGTGTTTTCTTGGTAGGCATCTTGAGTTGAGCTGCCTCCTGTTCTGGTTGGGATGATGGTTGTTCTGTTGGTGCAGGGTCTTGGTGTGGTGGCTCCAGATTGATCTTCAAACTCTCTGCCTCTTGATGCATAAGGCCAGAGATGAGTTGCTTATAATCTGCCCTGATTTCTTGGACGGAGGTGACATGAAGGAGACTCAGCAGTGTTGCTTCTTCCTTCTTTAACTCATCAATAGATTTGAGCTGGAGCAATGCGTCAAAAATATAGTACTCGCTGTCCTTGACCAGCAAGTAAAATTTAATACGTCTTGCTGCTCCCAAGCTCTCTGGAAGAAGATGAATGTTAGGAAAATCTTGGAGTACAGAATGTTCTGCCTCATTTTCCAGCAAGTTGATAACGCTCTCTGCCTGGCGTTTTCTTACTTCCTCCTCATCAGCAGACTCTCCTTCTTCTTCATCTTCACTTATCCTTTCCATTCTGTTTGGAGAAGGAGTAGCTGTTCTGGCAGGAGAAAAGTCTTTCTCCTGATGTGGAGTATGACTTGTTTCTGGTTCTACCTCAGCTGTTGGCGTCTCTGTTTGTTCTGTTGCTGTCTGTGGTGCCTCTTCTTCTTGTTCTGGCATGTCAGACTGTTCTGCTGTTGCTTCTGGTGGTGGTGATGATTCTTGAACTTTCTGGAGTCTGCGTTTCTTCTGTTTAGGTTGGGATGCAGACGTTTCTGTCTCAACAGAACTACCTCGCTTGACTGAAGTCTTGCGAGTAGTCTTCTCCTTCACGACTTTCTCCTTTGAGGATTTTCCCTTCTATTTCTCAACACCTTTAGAAGGTGGCATCCAAGTAGGATTAGAACTACCTACTTCCAGTGCTGCAACACGATGCATCTCATCAGGTATTTTATTGAAAAATTGTGGTGCTAATCCCAAAGACATCTCCAGTTGATGTTGATCTTTGGGTATGGAGAGATTAGTGTTGAATTCCACAGCATCATCCCATACTTTCTGCTTGAAGAATCTTTCCACCATCAAACTGATCTTGGTGGAGTGTCGTAGATTTCTTCTAACTTCCACTGAAGTCCCTTTGCCTCTGCTGTCCTTGGTATAAGTCACCAACTTTGCTTCCTTAGCCATCAGTTCGAACAAGATTCTGCTCCAGTTGACTCGAAGATTGAGGACAACCGCTGTGAGAATGCGGAATTTCTCAGGAGTCACTTGATCATATGATCCGCTATGGTTGAGAAAGATTCTCTGAACCAATTCAAGCAGTAACTTGAATCCCGGTTGCAGTAAGGCGCGCTGGAACATTCTCCCAGTGTATTTGATCGGTATCACCATCATTATTTCCACTGCTTCTTGCAGTTGCGCAGGAGTGATATAATCTAATGCTAGACCTTCTTCCTTCAATCTGTATGCTTGATTGATCATTTCAATCACATTGTATGGTGTTTTACTTGTTCTGTCACCAATCGGCATCAGCACATTTGCCTCAAATCCGTGCTTGTCATTCTGCCATGTCAGATAAAAAGTGGCAACTTGCTTTGCCAAGAACATGTTTGGGTGCGCAGTGACAATGTTACAGAACCCTTACATCACAAGAACATTCAACACTAATGTATATATATTCATCAGTTTATATGTACACATATGAAGATTCACATATGAACAGTAACTCAGAGTAATACAGTATATATAGTAGTTCATGGAACATGTAGATCAGTACAAGAAGTAAATTACAGAAATAAGAACAATGAGATAAGCTGAAAAACCTTTGCAGCGTGTAACCATGGCAAAAATTTCTTCCAGTTTTTGAAATCCATGGGTGTCTAATACAGCATATGGTTCAGGTGAAAGAAACCTCTGAACCTCGGCAACGTGTTGAAGAAATAGAGAAGTTTGAGGTGCCATGATCAAATCGCAAAATGTATGAAGAGAGATTTGTAGAAATTTGTAGAAGTTTGGGAAAGTCTTAAGTGCTTAAAGAGAGTAGTGCTCAGTGCGATGAAGTGAAGATGAACAGTTCTGAGAGATAAACCGCATATATATAACAAAATAATTAACGGTGCAGATGAAAGCATAGAAGATGAAGGGTTGGATGAAAATCTCCCTTTTTAGTTTTTCCCGCTTCAGTCATTACTTTGCCGCCTTTCCTTGCGTGAGAGGTACGCTCTAGATCCTAGGGTTTGTAGGCAAGCGTGTGCGTATCTCTTCCTTTTGAGCAACTTTCCTTTTTCTATTTCTTGCAGGGATTTTCTCGATCCCAGTTCCCAAGGTTGTGCTAATCATCACAAAAATAGAAGATTTACAAAATCTAAGAAAAGAAATAACTTCTCAGACTGTAATCTCGTATATTGATTTTGGGAAGTGACGTCTTTTATCTCGGTTGCTTCAATTTCCTCAAAAAGTTCCCCCTTGACTTAGTAAGTAAGAAATAATTTCCACGTGATAAAATAATGACACATAAAAATATTATTTCTTTCTTGACATTCTGCAACTCTCGAAAGCATTCTGTTGTTATCATTCTGGTAACCTTCTGTTGTTAACATTTTGGTAACCTTCTGTTGTCAACGTTCTGGTAACCTTCTGTTGTCAACGTTCTGGTAACCTTCTGTTGTCAACGTTCTGGTAACCTTCTGTTGTTTAACATTCTGGTAACCTTCTGTCGTTAACATTCTGGTAACCTTCTGTTATCTATCATCCAGACTTAGTAATCCAAGTTTCCCACATAGCATCTTAAATCTTTCTTCTGGTAGTGCTTTAGTTAAAATATCAGCACGTTGGATGTCTGTATGAATCTTCTCAATCTTGACATGCTTTCTCTCAACATGATCTCTGATAAAATGATGTCTCACATCGATATGTTTGCATCTTGTGTGGAGTACTGGATTCTGTGTTATAGCTATTGCACTTGAACTATCACAGAATATAGGTATCTCCTTCACTTCAGTCTCGTAATCTCTTAGTTGCTGTTTCAACCATAGGATTTGTGCACAACAGCTTCCAGCAGCCATATATTCTGCTTCTGTGGTTGATGTAGCAACAGATGTCTGTTTCTTTGAAAACCAAGATATCAGCTTGTTTCCAAGAAATTGACACGTTCCAGAAGTAGACTTTCTGTCCAGCTTGCATCCTGCATAGTCTGAGTCAGAATAGCCTGTAAGTTCAAAGTTATCATCTTGTGGATACCAGAGACCAATGTGAGCTGTCCCTTTAAGATATCTGAGTATCTTTTTGGCAGCTTCCATGTGTGATTCTTTAGGATTGGCTTGGTATCTGGCGCATACTCCAACTGCATAGGTGATATCTGGACGACTTGCAGTTAGATATAATAGAGACCCAATAATTCCTCTATATTGTGTAATGTTTGCTGGTTTCCCTTCTGGATCTGGATCTATCTTCCCATTGGATTGCATTGGAATTTTAACTGCTCTGCTGTCTTTCATCCCAAACTTGACTAGCAGATCGTTGATGTACTTTGCTTGATTAACAAAGATACCATCTGGTAGTTGCTTTACCTGCAGACCTAAAAAGAAATTCATCTCACCCATCATGGACATTTGGTATTTGTTCTTCATTAGTTCTGCAAATTTGTCACACAGATAGGGAGATTGTGATCCAAAGATTATGTCATCAACATATATCTGGACCAATAGAATGTGTTCTTTGACTTTGATGACAAACAGTGTCTTGTCAACAGATCCTCTTCTGAAGCCTGATTCCAGTAGGAATGTTGGCAATGTTTCATACCACGCTCTGGGTGCCTGTTTCAAACCATAGACAGCTTTAGCTAGTCTATATACTCTCTGGTCAGGATTTTCTTCTTCAAAACCAGGTGGTTGCTCAACATACACTTCTTCTTCAAGTATGCCATTTAGGAATGCACTTTTAACATCCATCTGGTATACTTTAAATCTTTTGTATGCAGCATATGCTAAAAATAGCCTAATTGCTTCCAATCTGGCCACTGGTGCAAAGGTCTCGTCAAAATCGATACCTTCCTGTTGATTGTATCCTTTTGCAACAAGTCTAGCTTTGTTTCTGACTATCTCTCCACTTTCATCTCGCTTATTCTTGAATACCCATTTGACACCTATCACTCCTTGATGTTTTGGTCTGTCTACCATATACCAGACTTGGTTTCTCTTAAACTCATTGAGTTCTTCTTGCATAGCTATGACCCAGTCTGCATCTCTAAGTGCTTCATAAGTGTCAGAGGGTTCAACACGTGATAGATAGCAACTGAGAAGTGCACTTTCTCCATGCATTCTTCTAGTTCTCACTCTATCTGTTGGGTTCCCAACAATCTGTTCAGGAGGGTGATTGTCTTGTATCCATCTCCTCCTGCTAGACATTTCTTCTTCTGATATCTCAGGTTCTGGTTCATTTGTTGGGTCCTCAAATTCTGGATGAGATGTTTGAAAAGGATTATCAACATCTGGTTCTTCAATTTCTTGATTATTGTTCCAACCATTTGTATCTCTTGATTTTTTTGGTTGATCAAGATTTTGTTCATTGTTATCTTCTTCTTCTGATTGATTACCTTCTGGTTGAGTTATTGGTCTATCAAGGTCCAGAATGATGTGTTCTGTTCCCCCTTGCTGTAAGCTTATTACTTCAGCATTAGATGGAACATCAATATCATTATCATCTGTTGTATTCCAGATTAGAATATCTTCTAACAGAATTCCTTCTGGTCTCTTTCCTTTGTTCTGGCCTTGTGTATGATCATCACTCAATTCTCTGTCGATGACAAAGGATTCATCAAAGACAATATGAGGTGTTACCTCCACAATATGAGTCTTCTTGTTGTAAACCCTATAAGCTTTACTAACATCAGAATATCCTAAGAATATTCCAGGGTCAGCTTTGCTATCAAAGGTTTTCAACTGTGATTTTCCATTATTATGGATGTAGCACACACAACCAAAAGTACGGAAGTAATGTATTCTGGGCTTTCTGTTGTTCCAAACTTCGTAAGGTGTCTTTCCATGTCTGATGGTAACAACAGCTCTATTCTGTGTGTAGCAAGCTGTAGAGATTGCTTCTGCCCAAAATTTCTTAGGTAATCTGGTTGCATTAAACATTGTGCGAGCTGCTTCTTTTAACGATCTGTTTCTTCTTTCAACTACCCCATTCTGTTGAGGTGTTCTGGCTGCAGATGTCTGATGTGTAATTCCCATCTGGTTGCAGTAATCCTCAATCTTCTGGTTTAGGAATTCTGTACCACGATCTGTTCTGATTGTAGTAACAGAGACTTCATTTTTCTTGGTGATTTTGTTGAGGAAGTTTGGCAGCTTTTCCAAAGTTTCTTTCTTCTTATATAAGAAGATTACCCATGTGAATCTTGAATAATCATCAATGATAACCAGAGTGTATTTTCTACCATTTATACTTAATGGCTTAACTGGGCCAAATAAGTCTAAATGTAGTAACTCTAAGATTCTGGTAGAGGACTGAGCTGACTTCCTGGAAAAAGATGATCTGGTTTGTTTTCCAGCTTGACATGCTTCACAAATGTGATTCTTGTCATATATTTGATCTGGTAGTCCTTCAACTAGTTTCTCTCGTGCAATCTTATTGATTGATTTGAAATTGAGATGGCTTAATCTTTTATGCCACAGCCAACTAGTTTCTGAAACTGTCTTAGAGACCAGACATGTCTCAATCTGGTTGTCCCATTGCACAATGTATAATCTATCCTGCAATTTCCCGGTAAGGAGTATCTCATCTCCTTCCTTGTTCTTAACCAAACAATTGTTAGCATCAAAAACGATTTGATTACCATTGGCACAGAACTGACTTACAGAGAATAGATTGTGGCTAAGTCCTTCAACATATGATACATTTGATATGGTGGTCTTGCCTACTTTTATGTTTCCATATCCTCTGGTATATCCTTTTGAATTACATCCAAAAGTGACATGAGGTCCTGGTTTCTCTATGTAGTCTGATAGTAGGTTCTTGTCACATGTCATGTGTTTTGAACAGCCACTATCTATGATCCAGATTGCTCCTTTTGCTACCTTGTACCTTCTTGCAGTCTTCTGATCCTGTAATTAAGTAAACTTAGCTACCCTTCAATATCTGGGTGCTTGGTTATTAGCAAATGTTCCTTTTCGAATCCAGAACATCTTTGGATTAGGCACAACAATATAACAAGTAATTATATTTCCATCATTATCAACTTTTGACACAGAACGATATATAGATGGATGATATCTTTTTATTCCTTCCTTCTTCAATCCTGTTCTGTTGACATTCCTGTTGGGTAATGTCCTGTTGACATTCTTTTTGTGAATCCTTTCTGTTTCTGTGTAACCTGCTGGTTGTTCTTTTGTTTGATGATACTGTCTGTTCCCAGTCTGTTTCATCATCATCTTCTGTGGTTGATCTTTCTTGTTCTTAAGATTTATCACTTGGTCTGGAATCTGTTTCCTTTCTGGTACGAATTTCATGGTGCTAGAGGATTTCTCTGAGTGACCTGGATATCCTAATCCAGATGTACCCTGTTGTTGAAGATTGATTAACAGCTTGGCGCGTTCATCACTCTTGTATATCATTTCCTTTCCTTTCTTTATCTTCTCTTCAGCAACATTGTTTCTTGTAATGAGATCTTTGACTTTAGAGTTCAGCGTGTGAATCTCATTGTCTTTTCCTTTAATCTGTTGTTCCAGATCAGCAATTTGAACAACGAATTGTGTGTTAGCAGTACTTAGTATCTGTTCTGTTTTCTTCATCCTTTCATTCTCTTCAACTACTTCTTTGAATAATCTCTTGATGCTCGAGTAGCTTTTGAACATCTCATTGACTTCATTCCAAGAGTATTCATCTTGATCCTCTATTTCCTGTTCCAGATCAGAATTATTTGTAGAGTTAGAATTGCAGGAATTTACCTCTACATCATCTAGACCGTTGTCTAGTCCTGCATAGCATTCATCCCAGTCTTCTTCTTCTTTGGCAAAGAATGCTTCATCATCTTCTGTTGAACTATCAGATAGATGACTTGAGCTAGAATCTTCTTCTTCTTCTGCTATCATGGCTTTACGTTGTGCTTTTAGTTTTCTGTCTCTTTTTGCTCGTAGTTCTTCTCTTTGACTTTTAGATAAGTCTGGGCAATCGGTTTTAAAATGACCTGTTCTCCCACAACATAACACGTATAGTCAGTAGGATTAGTGGTTTTACCATTACCTCTACTTTCTGTTTTGTCATCAGATCGTTCTGCTTCTTTGTTCTTCTGGTATCTACTCTTGTTGTCTTTGTAGAACCTACGATATTTTCTTGATCTGACTTCCATCTTGTCCATTCTCTTAGCAATCATTGAGAATTCTTTGAGTAACTTATCATATCCTCCTTCTGCTGGTGTAGCAGATGATGCTGATTCATCTGTTTTGCACTTCGCTTTGAAGGCAGTCTCTTTCTCCTTCTTTGAGCTGTTCTCACTCTTCTTGCTGGAGGAGTAATCTGGTCCGTGAATCCTTCTGATGTCACATTCATGAACAGCTAGATGATCAAAAAGTGCTTCTACAGATAGATCATTAAAATCAGCACGTAAAGGTTGCATAGCTGAATAAATTTCCCAGCTTGGTGGTAGAGCTCTAAGAATCTTGAGATTCTTCTCTCTCTGTGTGTACTTATCCTTCTTGAAGGCAGACACTTCAAGTAGTACTTCAGTAAACCTGTTCTTCATTTGCTCAATGGTTTCTCCAGGTTTCATCTTGAATTCATCGAACTTGTTACATGCTAGAGATAGCTTGTTCTCGATCATTGCTTCAGATCCTAAACTGAGATCTCTCAAAGCTTCCCACATTTCTTTGGCTGTATCAAGATCTTGGATCTTAGCCAGATGAACTCCTTTTACAGTACTGGAAATAATTCCCTTAGCAAAATCATCAAGATTTGCTTCTCTTCTTTCTTCTGAAGTGTACTTTCTGGGATCTTTAAGTACTTCTTCTTTGTGTACTCCTGTTTCAGTAATGCGTGTTGTTTCTTCAGTGATGGCTAATGGTCCTTCTTCTATGACCTTCCACATAAGGCAGTGATGAGCCTTGAGACACATCTTTATTCTGAAACTCCACTCTCTGTAACCTTGGATGGAGAATTCTTCGCATGCCCTAATAACAGATGATTTCATAATGACAGATAGGATGCAAATGATGAAAAGGATTTTCTAGATCTATTCAAGTAGACCACGTAGGTTTTAACCTTGTGAAACAAAACAATGTTCAGTTTGAACCACCGCTCTGATACCACTTGTTGGTCCCGAAAGAGCAAGGTTTGGTGTATGGGGGGGGAATACACCAAATGCAAACTTTTCAGTTTACTTGATTAATTCAATCAGAGAGATGCAAGCTTTCTGAATTACAGATTGCTCAAGTTGATAGAACAAAATGATTTTCTAATCAATTAGATTTTATCCAGATAAAATCTCTCAAGTGAGTTATACAAAGCAGAAAGTAAGCGTGAACTTAATTTCCAACAATGTACTGTGTGTGTGCGGAATAATGGTGGACTTTAGTCGGTGCTCTTTGTTATGAAAATCTTTTGAAGACTTAGCCAGAAAATTAGAAGATTGATTAAGAATGCAGGTTGAATGAGTATGACAGATAGAGAATAAAAACAACTGAATATAAATGCAGAGTATAAAAGACACAGTTATTTTTACGTGGTTCGGGAAACCCCCTACGTCCACGGTCT
>JAPKLX010000196.1:493474-522150 GCA_026898415.1 Leonotis leonurus | reverse complement strand
AGTGTGGAGCCTGAATAGACTGAACGCTAAAGCCCAACACCGGTGATATAGTGGTTAGGGCTTAATTGCCACATATATATAGCGGTTTTCTCCTTGTATGCTGTATCCGAAAAATATAGTGGATAACCTGGCTTGGTATCGCCCCCAGACGTAGTCGAAAGACGAACTGGGTAAACAATTGTTGTGTGTCTTTATTAGTGATTGTGTGTGTGCGTGTTTTACCCAACACCAACTGGCAGGAAGAGCGCGAATGATTTTGAGATTCTTTTCACGTTGGGTATACTTGTCTTTGTCAATTGCATCGATCTCGATCAAGATTTCGGTGAATCTGTTTTTCATCTGAGCAATAGTTTCTCCAGATTTCATCTTGAATTCTTCATATTTATTACAAGCTATGGACAGCTTGTTTTCTTGAATCACGTCGGATCCCATGCTTATCTCTCGTAGCACATCCCACATCTCTTTAGCTGTTTTGAGACGTCGGAGTTTGGCCAGGTAGATTCCCTTAACTGTGCTGGAAATCAATCCTTTTGCATAGTCGTCCAAACTTGATTCTTTCTTTTCCTCCGTGGTATAGTCATCCATGCCTTTTTCCTTTTCAACTAGTTCCACGGTAGGAGTTGGTCCTTTTCCATCTTTAATCTCAGCTGAGTGTTTATTCATGATTTTGATTGGTCCGTTTGTGATTACGGACCACATCTTGATGTGATGAGCTCTAAAACACATTTCCAGTCTGAAGCTCCAATCTTCATATTCAGCGATAGAGAAATCTTCACATGCCCTAGCCATTTGACCTTCCATGACTAAGAGTAAATTATTAGATAAATGCACGTGCAATATGCTGTGAAAACGTTTTCAAGATCTATCCAAGATGACCACACAGAGATAATCTCTTGTGAATTAGAAACAATGGTCAAAATGGACCACTGCTCTGATACCACTTGTTGGTCCCGAAAGAGCTAGATTGGTGTATGGGGGTATGGGGGGGGGGGGGAGGAATACACCAATTCAAAACTTTTTAGGTTTTCTTGTTCACAGCTTAAATATAAGGCTTTAGCACTCTTAATAACTAAGATAGCTAGGATTAGTAAGACAAATCTTCTTGTTTGGAAGATTAAGACTTACTAAAATAATACCTTATGCGTGAATAACAATAATCAAGAGTGATGAACACAGATTTAAACTTAATTAAAGTTGTGTGCGGAATATGGTGGTTAATGCTCTTTTTAAGGTGAAAAATATTTTCTTTCTTTGGAGAAATTATCAACCAAGATTTGAATGTAAGAGTATGAAGAAGATGATAACAATGTAAAACAGAAAGTAAGAACACAAGGTATTTAACGTGGTTCGGGATAAACTTTCCCTACGTCCACGGATCGATCAAAACTAGATCGAAATCTACTATGTCTCCTTTCTTTTTACTCGTTGAGTACGAGCCTCAAGTTTTATCAAAACTAGATAACAACTTGAGATTACACTTCTTAGATTGAAGAACTACAATCTAAATCTTACAACTTTTGGATCAAAACTAGATCCAAACTTGGGTTTTGTAAACAACAGATTTCCAGAAACAATCTTCAAAAGAAATAATAAAGCACTCAGAGAATTCTAGAGCTTGAAGGAGTGCTTTTAGAGCTTTGAATATTTGAAGGTATTTGAGTAGAGTTTGTGCTTGTAATCGTGAATTCTCGTGCTCGTTCCTGGAGGTGAAGGTGGTATTTATAGCCTCTTTGAAGAAAACTATCCGTTGGAGAAGAAGATGTCCTTCCTCATCGCATTAATGACTGCATTAAATGCATGGCAGTGTTGTTGAAGCATGCGCTATCAAATGAGAGTTGTTTCCACCTTTCACGCGATTTTCCAGTGCATTGCCATACTGGGAATGATCCACCGTACAGGAGTTTTGATATTCTCGTACTTCATTCCTTAAAGTATGCCATTGATGTGACAATACACTGAGTGGTTGACTTCTGACAAATTTAGGTATGTCGGCAGTCCACCATAGTTACTGTGAGGAGCAGCTTGAATTTGATGTCATACCAGCTCGCTGTCCATCGTGCTGTTACTGCATCTCTTGGGTTCACTATTGAATGTACCGACCAGATCGCTTTTGGTATAAAACGATCTGCTATATATATATGGTAGAGATAATAAGATCGTTTTTGGAACAACACGATCTGCTGATTGAGACATCAGTTGGTTGATGTATTCCTTTTGAACGAGCTGCTTCATCCTCTTGTAATGACTTGAAAACGATATGTTGGTAGAAGCAAGCAGCGGGCTGATTTTGGAGAACTAGCTGCTAAACTACTTGTAATGTTCTACAACTAAATTCTGCTTTCTAAACTAATCCTAATCTATAGGACCAGATCGTTAGAATAAGGTTTGAAACTTCAAACCTCTTTTACATTTGTGATCTGTTGATAGATGAAATAAAAAACGAAACCAAAACGAGTATAAATATCAGTGAGCTGTTTATGTAGGAAGCAGATCATTATTATTATATAGAAAACGATCTGCTTACTGCATTAAGAGCTAGCTGACTTACAAAGGAATAAACTTGTTATCTTAGTAATCATTGTGTCCAGGATACATTTTACTTAGAATAATACAGATCGTTATTTATGTACCAAACACGATCTGCTTCTATTACACTTAAGATATTCCTTAATAGATGACAATGACTACTTGGTTTCCAAAACATCAAAGTGTAGTTTCGAGGAACATCATCAAAACAAGTATAAATTCATGGGGTTCCCAACAATAAAAACTTATGATCTTAGAACTATAAATATCAACCAAACTAATTAAATAAGTAATAAATTTAAAGTTTAATTAACAAATATCACATTTGAAATATATAAAAAATAATGTGAATATTAAAACAACTATCGAATCGCCTCTAATCTAGCTATTGGAGCGAAGGTTTCATCGAAGTCTATTCCTTCTTCTTAACAATAACCTTTAACTACCAATCTAGCTTTATTTCGAACAACTTCTCCTGATTCGTCTTTCTTTTTCTTAAAGACCCATTTTACACCAATAACGCCCTAATGCGTAGGACGATGAACAAGTTCCCATACTTGGTTCCTTGTGAACTCATTGAGTTCCTCTTGCATCGCGGACACCCAATTCACATCTTGAAGGGCTTCCTGAGCGTCTTCGAGTTCAATCCATCTTTTTCTTCGCTTCTGATCGTCTTCTAAAATGATAACCATATCGAGTGCTCCTGGACCAGGTATGATTGGACTGCGAGCATGGAATGGATCATCTTCTTCTTCATGCAAAGGGTTTGTTCCCCCTTAATTGTTGGCTCTTACATATTCAATTTGTTGTTCAAGTTCCTACAAAATAAGCTTATCTGAACTGGCCAAAATATCATTAGTAGAAAAAATAATATGAAAATTAGTAGAGTTAGAGTTACTACTCCCTGGAGTTGATGATGAAATCTCAGTGGTGAGATTGTCAGTTTGTGCTTATACTTCAGGTGGGACATCAGATTGGGTTGTCTCCTCATTGGATGGAATCTCAGAAGTGAGATTTTCAGTTGTAGCTTGAGGGAGGCTTTCATTTTTAGGTATTGGAGTTCTAACTTCAGTAAACTCTTACAAATCACTGAGATGGAGACTTGGTTAAACTCCAAATATACAACTTGTTGTTTGGCCTCTTTTTGTTCGTTTAAACATGTGTCTTACGTATCTTTATTTGTGTTTTTTCCCTCGATTGCATGATGTTTTGGCTCGATTTATGTTTCATTTTATGTTTCAGGATCACGAGCCCAGACGAGTGTTGAAGTTGGAAAAGAGACGAGAAAAGATCAAGAAATGACGAAGGAGTGAAGAATAGTGCCGAGAGCACTAGTCAGTGGTCACATAGCCTAAGAGACCGCTAACTAGGCATTGTGCGCCACGGTCGAGCCAGCGTGCTGGAGGCCTGGATGCCAGGGTCTACGGTCGCTGACCACCCGCCTGACTCGGGCCTGGGACAACGGCCCTCACGTGGGACACGGAACCAACTGGGTCAGCGATCGTTGACCTTTACGCGGCCGCTGACCACACCTCTCGGCTATATATACTCGGTGAGTTTCTCATTCGAAGAACATCACCTTTGGTTCGTATTCCAAGACTCTTTCCGACGCCACTTTTCAGCATTATCTTTAGACGTTTTTTCCTTCATAGTTTAGCACGTCTCGACCTAGATTCGAAGGTCGAGACTTTTATTTCTAGTTAGTTTTCTTTAGTTTTAGATTTCGTAATTGAAGGTTAGCCGATTGCAACATTCCATTCATGTTTCGTTTCCAGAATTCTTTTTGTGATTCAGACTTCTTCAAATTATTAATCAAGATTGTTTCTCTTTTATTATTCTGCTTTCATTTATTGATTTAATTTTTTCAATTCTTTATGCTTCTGGTTAATTATCTCGTTTACGATTTCTAATTTACTTTATGAATTCTTGTTGATTTCGAATTCCAAGTTACTTGTTTTCTTTCGAATTCGCATATCGATTTTTTAGATAGATATTTTATTTACTTGTTACTTTTTATTAGATTTGGTTTAATGTACATTTCTTATTTATATTCTTCGCCTAGTTATAGAATCTCTAACAAATCATTTTTATTGCTTTCTTGAACAAAGAATCGAACTGCCCTGTTAAGTCTTCCTTGAGAATACGACTTGGGTTGGATTATCATTGCTAGATGACCTCATTTTAAATTGCGAGCGACTCGAAATAATTTTAGTCGAAACACTTGTCATCTGGTATTTTACCTAGTCATCTCATATTCATCTAAGTCATCTGGTATGCAAAGCATCATCCAAATGTACTTAGAGAGAATCATATCCTTATGTCACGTCATCAGATCTCACGAAGATGGAAAGATTATCAATCAGAGATCAAGAAGGAAGGTGCATAAATTGAAGCTCAAATAAAAAAAAGAGATCAATCAGCCATCTGCTTTCTATAATCAGAGAGATTCTATCAACCATTCCTACAAGGCAAGAGGATCAAATCAAGGATTCATATCTTCGATTGGCAAACAACATTTATTTCACGCCAATCTATCACAACGATCAGAATTCCGAATTATGCACCTATAAAAGCTTCGAATAAAATTTGGAGGAGGACAAACAATCTTACACGAGAATTTACAAGCTGAAACTCTACCCAAAAATCTACTCTACCATTGAAGTATTCAAGGAGGAGATTTTTCCAATCCAGATCGTGTTCAAGCCATTCGTGATCGAAATCACACCTACCTCGATTCAAGTCTGTCTTATCGAGAAGAAGAAATATATCTTTGCTAGCTAGTAGTTTTCTATTGTATTAACGTGAAGGTACCTTGTAGAAGATTTATCTGCAAGTTGTAAGGGACACGACCCTATTCGTGCACAAGATTCTTTCTAGTTTTGACTGGAACTTGTGGCTCATTCTCAACGAGTATAAACAAGAGAGTATCCTAGAGTAGTGGATATCCGATCTAGTTTGATTGGACCGTGGACGTAAGGATTTTCCCAAACCATGTAAAAATAACTTTGTTCTTTAATTTATGCATCTTGTTTTCAGTTGTTTATTCACTAACCTAGCACTTGCATACAAACGTGCATTGATTTAATCGATCTCTTAATATATTTGGCTAAGAGTTTATCAAGGTTTTCTAATAATAGCAACACACCAAATCCACCATATTCCGCACATCTACACTTTGTTAGATAACAAGATCACTCTTGCTATCTGCTTAGCGTAAATCATAAGAGAGACTCTATCTGGATAGACCACTAGTCGACCTGGTAGTGAACCTGGTCAGCGATCTGGTCTGTCATACTTAGCAATCTCATATACGAGAAAATTTAATCTCTCTAGCTAAATAGTCAAGTAAACTGAAAAGTTTGTATTTGGTGTTTTACCCCCCACCACATACATCAAACCTTGCTCTTTCGGGACCAACAAACTTCTTCTATTGTTCCAATCTGATTGTTGAGCCTTCGTCTGGAATGTTCTCTTCTTCTTCATCTTTAATATTCCAGATGAGAACTTCACTAGATTTATATACAGAAGGCTGGATGTTCAAATTCTAAAGTCTTTGAGTGATGACTTTAGTGTCTTTTAATTTGTACTCAAAATAAGATTCATCAAAAATAACATGAGGTGTTACTTCCATCATCATGCTACGTTTATTAAAAACTCTATAGGTAGCACTCTCCTCTGACTAATCAAGGAAAAATCCTGGATCAGATTTACCATCAAAAGTTTTCAATTGCGTTTTGCCATTGTTGTGGATATAACACATACAACCAAAAGCACGAAAATATTTAAGAGTATGCTTCCTGTCATTCCATAACTCGTATGGAGTTTTGCCTTGCCGTGTGGTCAGGAGTGATCTATTCTGAGTGTGACAAGCTGTACTGATTGCTTCAGCCTAGAATTTCTTTGGTATCCTTGAAATATTTAATATAGTCCTTGCAGCTTTCTTCAGGGATCTATTCCTCCTTTCTGCAACGCCATTTTGTTGTGGAGTTCTTGCAGCTGAAGTCTGATGTTCAATCCCCATTTGCGCACAGAAATCTGAAATCTTTGCGTTGAGGAATTTAGTTCCTCGATCAGTGCGTATGGTGATTACGTTTGTGGACTTCTGATTCTTCAGCTTCGTTAGCAGAGCAGGTATACACTCCATTTTTTCATTCTTGTGAAAAAGAAAAATTGTCCAAGTATAACGAGAAAAATCATCAGTAATAACAAGATAGTATTTTCTACCATTAACACTGAGTGGAGTCACAAGGCCAAAAAGGTCCATGTGTAAGAGTTGAAGAATCTTCTCAGTTGATGGGGCTTCTTTTGATTTGAATGAAGCTTTAATTTGTTTTCCACTTTGGCATGCTCCGCAAATGTGGTCTTTGTCGAAGATTAGGTTAGGCATTCCTCGAACTAGACTGTATCTTGAAAGTTTGTTGATAACTTTGAAGTTCAGGTGACTCAATCTGTTGTGCCATAACCAGTTTTGCTCTGAGGTCTTTTAGAGACTAGACAAGTTTCAGGGGAGGTGGCTTTCCAGTTTGCAGCATAAATATTTCTCACCCTGAAGCCTTTCATTACAATTTAAAGAAAACTTAATGTTAAAAGTTCACGTTTGGGTTTAATAAGTATTCAATTGATGTAATAGATTGTTAGAGAATAAATACTGAAAGTAAATAGAGAAGACACAAAAATTGGTTTGTGTGGTTCGGAGATAAAAACTCCTACGACCACGTGTCTCGATGTGAGTCAAGGGTTTCCAAATAAATGGAGTGTCTTATAGTGATCAACCTTAAGAGGTTTGATGAACAATGGATTCTGATCACTTCCAACTAGAAAACTAATTCTATGCTAGATCTACTCTAATGCTATAGATTGTATCGCTAAGAACACACTACACAATATTCAGTGGGTGCAATAGTGTTCTAAAACTGAAAGCTTGCGTGAGGAAGAAAGCTTGAGAGCGATAGAGAGTTGTGCATATGAAAGCTTGGTAACCGGTGTTTGAAGCGTATGAAGCAGCAGGGTATTTATAGGACACTTTCAAGAATATATCCGTTGTGAGAGGGAGCTTCGTCCGTAGCATTTGAAATTCATCCCGTTGGAGTCGCCGTCCTTTTTACCATTTTTGGTGTTTGCAACAAGATCTTGCTTCACCTATTGAGATCTTTTCTGAAAGTGGTAATGCCTATAGAAATAGCATGGTACTCAATGGCTAGCATAACTTCAGTGAAAACTTCAGTGCAGAGCTTTCAATGAGCGAATACTTCTTGCTTCAATTTACTTCAACTTCAATACTTCAGGACATGACTTCAGTGGCATGGTCCTTCAGTGTTGGTATATAAACTGAGTTTAATAAAAACTTCAATATTGGTCTTGAAACTTCAGTCTTGAATTCTTTAGGTTGCGTGTACATGTAAACTAAACTCCTTAACAAGTGAGTTCTTAAAATAAGACTAAGAACCAAATTTTAATTATAAACTTAATACATCTTTCAGATGAGATTTTAGAATCTAAATCAAAATGCTTATAAATATTTCCCAACAATTTTATACTTTTCCTTTTTTATTTCTACATATTAATAACAAGGGTCAATATAATAAAACGATCAAAGAAATAAAATAAAGATTCAAGCATTGTGTATCCTCTCATTTAAGAATCTTTTATTTTATATTAATATTTTTTTACTCTTTTGATTTATTAATTATAATTATTGCAATAAAATCAATTGTGTTAAAGCGATAAGAAAATAATAATAATAATAAATCATTAATTTTTTTAGTGCAATATCTTACAAAAGTATATTTTATTAGTGCAATATAATTTAAGGAAATAAATAATTATAAATATACATTAACTTTCATTTCGTGGTTATGGAACTATTTTACCAACAATATTAATTGATAAAATCGAGCTTAAAGAAATATTAATAAATAATAAAATCTCACTAAATAAAAAATAAATTTACAATAAAAATTTTGTAATAATATATTCTTAATATATTAATTTATAAAAAAATTCATCTCAACTGTCAATTTAAGAAATATAAATGTATTATATTTAATTTTAGTTGACAGCTAGTAATCAAAGTTGAAATTCTGGCACGACCTTAAAAGTAATCGTTTCAATAATAAGACCACCTTTTAATTAGTAATGAAAGTAACTTTTTCGTATAAAAGAAAGAAAAAAAAGAAGTAATCAAATTGAATACCATGTCATCAATAAAATTAGAGTGACATATGATATTATTGAAGTTCATAATTTACATAATATATATGTTTTTTTTAATCAGAAAAAAGTGATTTTATTAAGGAGAAGCTCATGAGGTAACATGATTAACTCATGAGGTGAAAAAGATTACAAAAGGAAAAAGAAAAGACGAGAAAGCAAAAACCATCAAGTTTACTCCCTTCTAATCGATCAAAACACTAGATAAACTCCAATATCGTTTTAGGATTAGAGCTCCAATATCGTTCTAATATATATGTATGTATTAGTCTATTGATATGAAATTAATGTTTGAGACAATATGTCTCGAATTCGAGTGCGCCCTAAAATTTAATATTAATGTAATGAAATTTAATTTTAATGTAATGATTATTACATTTTTATAAATCAATATGAATATAAATTATATAAGTTGCTAAGTTGATTTGAAATTAATTAAGTTGTTTAGTCAATATCCTGACATGATTGCTTTTTTAATTGTGTGGTGATCGGAACCTTTATGCTAGTGCATGAAACAAAGGTGGCCATTTTCTCTACTTGGAGCAATAAGTTTGACATTCTGTTGGAATTTTATATCATTTCACGTTCCAATAGTTGGTTGATGAAACACTATTAATTTCATAACCACTAAAATAATATAACTACATACATCAACCTCCACTCTATAGTCTATATTAATCTTCTACGTCTAGAAGAACACAAGCATAAACCTACTTTACAATTTCATTGTATTAACTTTCGTCCAAGTAAAGTGTTAAGATTTTAACACACTCATAAATACATACTTAATTATTCACAATATAATCCGGTTACTACTTTTGCCATAAACGATCTAAACATGACACTATACAAAGATTAGGTCTTAGCGGGGACAATATTGTTTCAAAAGTTATGTTAATTTTTCTGTTATTTTGCTTGGGAGATTGTAAAGTAATGTAACAATTATAAAAGATAGCAAACCTTATATATCTATTTAAGAAGATAACTTTTGTCATTTTTAAATTGAGTAAAGTTTATTCAAACAATAAAAAAATAAAATGCCAAATTTAATGGGACATCGAAATACCAACAATTCTAAGTTTGAGTTTGAGTGTTGTAGAACACTTATTTTTATAATGAGTAATGTTAAATAGCCATATTGTAGCCACCACACAAAGGAAAATGAGTATTTTTAAATGTTAAATATCAAATAAAATCATTATTTTAAAATTTTAAATTAAATTTATATTCAATAATTTTTATTTTCTAACTTCGATACTATATTAAAATTATATTTTAAAATTTCTAAAGTTAAATAAAATCTAGATATATTTATTAGATTAAACCTATATTTTTTAATTTACAAAAGTTAAATAAAATTTTAAAATATTAATCATTATTAATGGTTAATCTATATTAAAGTTAAAAAATCAATTCATTTTTATTTTGATCCAATTTTTTTGAAAGAATCTAATTTTTTCGCTACAATATGACTGCATTGATTTATTCTTTTAAAATTTATGGAGTAATATTTACTAATTAAAAATTATAAAGCAAAAAAGGTTTGTGTTTTTAATTTATATAAAATATAATATATGTAAGTTCAAAGGTGATGGGTTGGAATTTAAGAGAGTGTGTACAAATATGTATATATATGAAATATCAAAGGTGATGGGTTGTAATGAAAATACTAAGATACCCTCGATGTAAAACTAAACAAACAGGTGAGGACAAATATGTAAATGCGCGATGCCAAAATGATGATAAGTGTGAACCACATTAAATAATTTAGAGTGTTTATACTGTTTCTGGTTATGGCACCAAAGAAGCATCAGCGTCAAGTCGCACACAGAGACTATTTTGAATGAAAACAGGGGACTTTAGATTTCTCTTCAGAATCCGACCAAAGCAAAATTGTTGTTTGTTTCTCTCCAATTGAAGCAGTAGCAATAGAGTCTCCATGTTTCTTCTTATCCTGTTATACCTTTCGTCTACGGCGATTGCTCAGGACAATCCTTACAAATGCACCAGCAACGGCAACTACACAAGCAACAGCACTTACAGCGCCAACCTAAGTGTCCTTCTCCGCTCCCTCTTCTTCAACATGAGCGACTACGGCTTCTACACTGCCTCTGTGGGGCAAAATCCTAACGCCGCCAACGGCCTCGCCCTCTGCAGAGCCGACCAGAGCCTCGATCAGTGCCGCGCTTGTGTCGATTCCGCCGCACGAGAGGTGCGCCTCGCGTGCCCTAACCAGAGGCAAGCTGCGATATGGTACGAATACTGCACCCTGCGCTACTCCAACGACCCCATACACAGAACGCAGACGGCTGATCCCACGTTTATGCTTATCAACTCGCAGAATGTCTCGAACGCGGAGGGGTTTGGGGAGGAGAGGGGGAGGCTGATGGCCGATCTGGCGGCGGCGGCGGCCAACGGCAGCTCGGAGCTCAAGGTTGGTGTAGGGATTAGGAATTTCTCGGCTTCCAGGATTTATGCGCTGGTCCAGTGCACTCCAGATTTTTCCTCGGAGGATTGCCGGCGTTGCTTGAGCGAGATTGTGCAAAGTTTGCAAGGTTATGTGTCGCAGGGTTTCAGAGTGTTGGGTCCCAACTGTAATCTTCGGTATGAACTTTCTGGATTCTACAATGAAACTCGGCTGAGGGAGTTAAGGGTGCCGCTTGTAGTTTCAACACCGCCGCCTACCTCGCCGCCAGGTAAACCCTAAATTGAACTTTGGAATTTTGTTTATATTTAGTTCCTAACGTGAACATGCTGTTACACTGTGAATCACTGTTACAACTTCGATAATGGCTGATGGCTGTATGGTCACTAGAGTTTAATTTTGATGAAATGGAAGCTTTGTGCTTTATTATTAGTGATAGAAATTACAGAGAAGCTCTAGGATAAGTAGGATTATTGATTGTTATTGCATGACATGAAAAGGTTTTCCGCATTTAAATATACTAACCTCTGTAACCTGTAAGTTTAAAGTGTTATTAAATATACAAACTTAGTATATTGTTTGTTTTTTGGCTCGAATGTAAAAATATGCCAATATCGCCGTTCTCAAACTATGTTAACAACATGGTTGCGACATATTACAAGCATATCATTCGGCGAAATTCATAAATAAGTAAAACATTTAGCATGCAGTCGAAAGTAGTAAAAAAGCGGTCTGGATCAGATATAAGAAGCTAGAGCTTTTTGCAATTTTGGCAGGAAGCAATGGTAATAATACAAGAGCAGGAAAGAAGGATGATAATACAACAAAAGTTATCATTATCATTGCTGTCCCAGTTGGAGTGGCTTTAATATTTGCTGCTTGTGTCATCTTCATTATGAGAAAAAGAATGAAGAGGAGGAGGGCATATGAAACCACCGAGAGTAAGATCTTTTTAATCGACATTTAATATATTAGATTCTCATTTAGTATGGTTTACCATATCGTAAATTCAGTGGAACTGACCCTTGATCATTTCTTCTGTTTCTGAATCAGCTGCTGATGACATTAGCAATGTCCAATCCCTGCAATATGATTTTAGCACCATTAGAGCTGCAACTAGTGATTTTAATGATGCTAACAAGTTGGGGCAAGGTGGATTCGGGGCTGTTTATAAGGTACTTTGATATTTTAATTCAAAAAATATGAACGAGTAGGATTCTCAACTCGTTTAATATTGATCACAGGGAATATTTCAATCTGGTGAAGAAATAGCCGTCAAAAGGTTGTCGAGGGATTCAGGGCAAGGCAATGTGGAATTCAAGAATGAGGTTTTGCTAGTTGCCAAACTTCAACATAGGAATTTAGTTAGGCTCTTAGGTTTCTCCATGGAAGGAAGTGAGAGGGTACTAGTATATGAATTTGTTGAGAACGCAAGCCTAGATCAATTCATATTTGGTAATGTTTTTCTTCAATTTCATTCAACATCAATCCTTTGTTGCTCATTTTAGTAGGTAGTAATGGTTTCTATTTCACTGGAAATGTAGATCCAGTCAAACGTTTACTATTGGATTGGGATCGACGCTACAAGATCATAGGTGGTATAGCAAAGGGACTTTTATACTTGCACGAAGACTCTAGACTCAAGATCATCCATCGTGATCTGAAGGCCAGTAATGTGTTGTTAGATGGAGACATGAATCCTAAAATTGCAGATTTTGGCATGGCGAGATTATTCAAACCTGATGAAACTCAAGCAAATACAAGCAAGATTGTCGGAACTTAGTAAGCCTACAAGATCTAACTTACAAATTTTCTAAGCAACCATATTCATTGGTCTTTCGTCCCTAATTAAATATTTATATCTGCATGTATGCAGTGGTTATATGTCACCTGAATATGCAATGCATGGACAATTCTCCATTAAGTCAGATGTGTTTAGTTTTGGAGTGCTAGTTCTGGAAATCGTAAGTGGTCAGAGGAATGTTTGTATCCAAAATGGGGAGAATGTTGAGGATCTCTTGACTCTGGTACGTAAAAATTATATCTAATGCCCATGGTATTTAAACATTAATGTCAGATTATGCAGAATGATTTATTGCAACTAATTCTTCAGACATGGAAGAACTGGAGAGAAGGGACAGCTGCGAACATGATAGATCCAGTTCTGAGGAATGGTGCAGGCTCTGTACGTTATATGCTGAGATGCATTCACATGGGATTATTGTGTGTTCAAGAAAATGCTGCACAGAGGCCGACAATGGCTTCGGTTGCTCTAATGCTCAGTAGTTTGACAATGACTCTACCGGTACCTTCTCAGCCTGCATTTTATATGGGTAGTCGCTATGGTTCCGAGGATTCAATGTTACACAATTCCAGCGAAGCATTGAAGTTTAGAACAGGTGTATCTGAAACTTCGTCGTCTCAGAATGATATCTCAGTAACCGAGTTGCATCCTCGTTGATTTGCAAGAATCTTTCATCCTCCACCTCAGAATGTAAACGTACACATATTATGCATGCATTTTTATTCTGTTTTCCCTTTTACGAGTGCATGTGATTTAAAACTCTTAAAATAATTAAGGTGAGCAAATAATTTAAAAGTAGTTTATGGAGAAGAAAGAATTGTATAAATTCTTATTCATGAGATGTAATAGGATATGTAATACTCCTCTACCCATTTTTCATTTTGAGATGTCCCATTAATAATGACTTATTTCCTTATCAGGTAAAAGTTTGCACATGATTGTTTCTTACTTTTTGTGTAATAGGCAAATATTGAGAATTTTTTGGTTGTCGTGTATAAAGTAAATGAGTTATTATTAGCGGAACGGAGAGAGTAAATGATTATGTCCGTCGATATATTTTTCTCAATATTCTTGTGCAGATGAGAGAAAATTATGTTTCAGACATGGTCATTGAATATAATGTATTTTAGAATTATCAATAGAGTGTGAATTAAAGAATTAGTCAATATCTTGAGGCTGGGGTGGAGGGAGGAGTAGCTCCTGGATGGCTAAAAGAATAAAATTATAAAACTTATTTTTTATATTTTGTATCATATCTTATAATACAAATTATATAAACATATACTATTCATATTCTTATTTTTTAATTCATAATAAAAAAAATACACAATATACTAAGTAGAATATAATATTCATAAATTTAAAATGAAATTCATATATCATAATATAATGTCCATAATGAATTCATATATATAATATGATATTAAATTTCTTCATTTTCATAGTCTAAAATCAATTAAATTGTTAACAAAACCTTATTTAGCCATCTAGTCTGATTTGCGCCGACTAGCACCGATTGTCCCACCTAAGCGGCAGTCTTGACTGATCCCACCTAGGCAACTGTCCAGACTGACTATCTAGTAGGTTAAGCAGCAGTTAGCATCCGAGTGCCTAGATAAGATTCATTAGCTCATAATCGGATTGGTCAAGCTCCTATTAGCGCCTAGAGGGTTACCTAATCCGACTTTTAGAACACTTGTCAATATGCTTTCACTATTATTAGATTCAAATTGTGTGGAGTTGAACATTTTTTCTGCAATTTGGAAGAAATATGTTAATCAACTACTTTGCATAATTTTCTTGATTGACAAATATTTCAATTTTTTAATTTTCCACTCTAATCTAGGGATGTGATTAAATTCTCCAAAATTTTCATGTCAAAGCAAATTTGCAATTTTTCTCGTAATTTGGCAATCTCATTTTCATCATTCCATGTTATAATCATATCATCGATGTATAACAGTGCCATAATATGCAAATATTCATTTTTTATAGCAAACAAACTTTGAGATAAGATATCCACAAAATTTCAAATATTCCATAATCTTTTCTTAACTAGCTCGCAGTGCTTGTCTCAGTATGTAAAGAGACTTATGGAGCTTGCAAATGTAGTTAGGATGTGATGAAAAGATGTACCTCAGATGCATATAGATGTTCTTGTCTAGCCCTCCATACAAAAATGCATTTTTAAGTTGAGTTGCCATGGTTTCCATCTAAAGTACTTGTTGCCAATGCAATGACAGTTCTCATCGATGTCATCTTAGACACTGGACTAATCGTCTATTCATAATCTTCTCCATGTTTTTGTGAACATCCTCGAACAATCAGCCTAGCTTTAAATCTCTCTACAGAGTCATCCGTGTTTCTTTTGATTTTGTACACCCATTTACTTGATATGAGTTGTAGACCTTCGGGCTTAGGAAGAAGATTCCAAGTTTGATTTTTCTTTAAGAACTCCGTTTCCGCACTCATTTCTAGCTCCCATTGTTTAAAACCTTGCGCGTATGCAAGAAGGCTCTTCATCAAGTGGTCATTAAAAAAATATGCTAAGAAAGTTATCGTCCCGAAAGCAGGCTGGCTGGGTAATATTCATGTGCAGTCTTTGAATCTGCATCACCCCTGATGATTATTCTCCTTGTTTTTGATCATCTCTATCATAACTTGAGCTCCCCCTTTCACTTTGCTCTCTTGAAAATTTTGGAGTGTTTTGAGTAGATGTTGATGCTTCTTTGTACTAGAGGTGCCTGCTCCAAATATGCTCAATTTGGATGCATATTTTTAACCTTATATTGCTCATAAAAGAAAGACGTTTCATCAAAGACCACATCCCTCAGAGACTACAAATATTTTCAAGATAGGATCCATGTTGTTCCAACCCTTTTTTCTTACATTGTAGCCTACAAATATGTACTTTCTTGCTTTTGAATCTAACTTTGTTCTTTGCAACTCCAGCACAAGAACGTATCATGTTATTGCGAAAACTTCGAGATGCTTCACGTCTAGTTTCTTGACAAAGAGTAATGCATATATTATCTGCATTTTTATCGAACTAAGCGATACTCGATTGATGACGTGTGTGGCATATTTCATTACTTCCTCCCTTAATTCTCTCAGTAGATTTTTAGTACGCAACCAAGTTTACACTTCTCCAGTAGGTGTCAGATCCTTCTCTTTGTGACTCCATTTTTGTTGGGAACCCCACAATATATTCTAAGTTTTGATGATGCTCTTACAAAACACACTTGGCATTATACATGTTCTGTACCTTTTTCTCTTTGGTTTCAGCAAACCAGATAGTCGAAGCTGGTTCAAACAGAAAGATAGAGTTTGTCTCAGACAGATACTAAAACCAGCCAGTCTCAAGCAGAAGGCTGGAGCAGAAGGCTAAACCAGAGAGATAATGCTAAACCAGCAAGTCTCAAGACAGAATGCTAATCCAACAGAATGCTTAACCAGAAAGTCTCAAACAGAAAATGAAGCTAGTCAACTTTAACAGAAAGTTGAACCAGAAAAGCTTCAGCCAGAAAGATGAAAGATGCTTCGAACAGAAAGTTATTATCATATCTTCTACCAGAAAGCACTTCTACCAGAAAGCACTTCTACCAGAAAGTATTTCTACTAGAAAGTACTTCCACCAGAAAGTATTTCTACCAGAAAGTACTTCAACCAGAAAGTGGTTAACGTATGCTCAACCAGAAAGTGTCTAAGTCAATATTCAACCAGAAAGACACTAGACCAGAGAGGACACAACCAGAAGGTTAGAAGCAAACCAGAAAGAGCAGAACCAAACCTGTCGATGAAGCATTAAAGATTTTCCATTGAAGATTTGGAAATTGAATCACTGATTGACATGGAGAAGGAAAGCAATCACAGAGATGATCTGCTTACCAATCATAGAAGATTCAATCAACAACTCTACAAGGAAAGAAGAGATATAATTGATTGACAATCCACAAATCAAATCACGTCAATCAACAAACGGCTAGAATTTCAAATTCAGAGCCTATATATGTTTGAAGTTTCAAAGTCTGAAATATATGCAAGCACTATACTGCAGAAATATTCTCAAGCATACTATCTCCAAATCAGACAAAAGCTTCAAACCGTTCGTGATCGCAATCACACCTCGATTCAAGTCTGTCTTATCGAGAGAAGAAGGAGATCTTTACTAGCTAGTAGTTTTCTAGTGGATTAACGTGAAGATATCCTGTTTACAGTAGTTTTCTGTAAGTTGTAAAGGGACACGACCCTTATTCGTGCATAAGTTTCAGTTAGTTTGTACTTGGAACTTGTGGCTCGTTCTCAGCGAGGTTAAATAAGAAGAGTATCCTAGTAGTGGATATCTAATCCAGTTTGGATTAGACCGTGGACGTAGGGGGTTTCCCGAACCACGTAAAAATAATTGTGCCATTTAAATTCTGCATTTTATATTCAGTTGTTTTTATTCTGCATCTATCATACTCATTCAAATCTGCATTCTTAATCAACCTCTAAATATTCGATTAAGTTTTTCAAAAGATTTTCTTAACAAGAGCACCGACTAAGTCCACCATTATTCCGCACACGATACACTGTTAGAGTTTAAGTCTAAACTTACTCTCTGCCTTGTATAACTCACTTGAGAGACTTTACCTGGACAGAACAAGATCGATTAGAAAATCAATCTGGTCTATCACTTTGAGCAATCTGTGTTTCAGAAAGCTTACATCTCTTAGATTTAATTAGTCAAGTAAACTGAAAAGTTTGTATTTGGTGTATTCCCCCCCCCCCCCATACACCAAACCTTGCTCTTTCGGGACCAACAAGTGGTATCAGAGCAGTGGTTCTAACTGACCATTGTTTTGTTTCACAAGGTTAATACCTGCGTGGTCTACTTGAATAGATCTAGAAAATTTTTTCATCATCTGCATATTATCTGTTATGGAGTCATCTGTTATCAGGGCATGCGAAGAATTTTCCATTCAAGGTTACAGAGAATGGAGTTTCAGAATCAAGATGTGTCTCAAAGCTCATCACTGCCTAATGTGGAAGGTGATAGAAGAAGGACCTTTGGCTATTACAGAAGAAACTACTCGCATTACAGAAACAGGAGTAGTCAAGGAAGCTGTACTGAAAGACCCCAGAAAGTATACTTCTGAAGAAAGAAGAGAAGCAAATCTTGATGATTTTGCTAAAGGAGTTATCTCCAGTACTGTGAAAGGAGTTCATCTGGCCAAGATCCAAGATCTTGATACAGCCAAAGAAATGTGGGAAGCACTAAGAGATCTCAGCCTAGGATCTGAAGCTATGATCGAGAACAAGCTATCCCTAGCATGTAATAAGTTCGATGAATTCAAAATGAAGCCTGGAGAAACCATTGAAAAAATGAAGAATAGGTTCACTGAAGTACTACTGGAAGTATCTGCCTTCAAGAAGGATAAGTACACACAGAGAGAGAAGAATCTCAAGATTCTTAGAGCCTTACCACCAAGCTGGGAAATCTACTCAGCTATGCAACCTCTACGTGCTGATTTCAATGATCTGTCTGTAGAAGCACTCTTTGATCATCTGGCTGTCCATGAATGTGATATCAGAAGGATACATGGACCAGATCACTCCTCCAGCAAGAAAAATGAAACTAGCACTAAGAAGGAGAAAGAGACTGCCTTCAAAGCGAAGTGCAAAACAGATGAATCAACATCATCTACTGCATCAGAAGAAGGAGGATATGATAAGTTACTGAAAGAATTCTCACTGATTGCTAAGAGAATGGACAAGATGGAAGTCAGATCAAGAAAGTATCGAAGGTTCTACAAAGACAACAAGAGTAGATACCAGAAGAACAAAGAAGCAGAACGATCTGATGACAAAACAGAAAGTAGAGGTAATGGTAAAATCACTAATCTGACTGACTATACTTGCTATGGTTGTGGAAGAACAGGTCACTTCAAAACAGACTGTCCTGACCTATCCAAAAGCCAGAGAGAAGAACTACGAGCTAAAAGGGACAGAAAGCTAAAAGCTTAACGTAAAGCCATGATAGCAGAAGAAGAAGAAGAAGATTCCAGCTCAAGCCATCTATCTGATAGTTCAACAGAAGATGATGAAACATTCTTTGCCAAAGAAGAAGAAGACTGGGATGAATGCTTTGCAGGACTAGACAACGGTCTAGATGATGTAGAGGTAAATTCCTGCAACTCTAACTCTTCAAATAATACGGATCTAGAACAGGAAATAGAAGATCAAGATGAATACTCTTGGGATGAAGTCAATGAGATGTTCAAAAGCTACTCAAGCATCAAGAGACTGTTTAAAGAAGTAGTTGAAGAGAATGAAAGGATGAAGAAAACAGAACAGATACTGAGTACTGCCAACACACAGTTCGTTGTTCAAATTGCTGATCTGGAAAAACAGATTAAAGGAAAAGACAATGAGATTCACACGTTGAACTCTAAAGTCAAAGATCTCATTACAAGAAACAACGTTGCTGAAGAGAAGATAAAGAAAGGGAAGGAAATGATATACAGGAGTGATGAACGTGTCAAGTTGTTAATCAACCTTCAACAACAGGGTACATCTGGATTAGGATATCCAGGTTACTCAGAGAAATCCTCTAGCACCATGAAATTTGTACCAGAAAGGATAAAGATTCCAGATCAAGTGATAAACCTCAGAAACAAGAAAGTACTACCACAGAAGATGATAGTGAAACAGACTGGGAACAGACCGTATCATTCAACAACAGAACAACCAGCAGGTTATACAGAAACAGAAAGGGTTCACAAGAAGAATGTCAACAGGACATTACCCAACAGCAATAACAACAGGACAGTACCCACCAATAAAGGGTTAAAGAAGGATGGATTAAAAAGATATCATCCATCTATATATCATTATGTTTCAAAAGTAGATAATCATGGAAATATTATTACTTGTTATAATGCTGTGCCCAATCCAAAAATGTTCTGGATTCGAAAGGGAACATTTGCTAATAACCAAGCACCCAGATATTGAAGGGTAGCTAAGTGTATTTAATTGCAGGATCGGAAGACTGCAAGAAGGTACAAGGTTGCAAAAGGAGTAATCTGGATTATAGATAGTGGCTGTTCAAAACACATGACATGTGACAAGAATCTACTATCAGACTACATAGAGAAACCAGGACCTCATGTTACTTTTGGATGTAATTCAAAAGGATATACCAGAGGGTATGGAAACATAAAAGTAGGCAAGACCACCATATCAAATGTTTCATATGTTGAAGGTCTCAGCCACAATCTATTCTCTGTAAGTCAGTTCTGTACCAATGGTAATCAGATTGTTTTCAATGCTAACAATTGTTTGGTGAAGAACAAGGAAGGAGATGAGATACTCCTTACCGGAATATTGCAGGATAGACTATATATTGTGCAATGGAACAACCAGGTAGAGACCTGTCTGGTCACTAAGACAGTGTCAGAAATTAGCTGGCTATGGCATAAAAGATTAAGTCATCTCAACTTTAAAACAATCAATAAGATTGCACGAGAGAAACTAGTTGAAGGATTACCAGAACAAATCTATGACAAAAGTCATATTTGTGAAGCTTGTCAAGCTGGGAGCAGACCAGATCATCTTTTTCCAGCAAATCTGTCCAGAGCTCAACCAGAATACTAGAGTTATTACATTTAGACTTATTTGGTCCCGTTAAACCATTAAGTATAAATGGTAGGAAATATACTCTAGTCATCATTGATGATTATTCAAGATTTACTTGGGTAATATTCTTGCATAAGAAGAAAGAAACTCTGGAGAAGCTGCCAAACTTTCTCAACAAGATCACCAAGAAAAAGGAAGTTTTTGTTACCTCCATCAGAACAGATCGTGGAACAGAATTTCTAAACCAGAAAGTTGAGGAATACTGCAACCAGAAGGGAATCACTCACCAGACATCTGCTGCTAGAACACCTCAACAGAATGGGGTAGTTGAAAGAAGAAACAGATCGTTAAAGGAAGCAGCTCGCACAATGCTCAATGCAACCAGATTACCTAAAAAGTTTTGGGCAGAAGCCATCTATACAGCGTGCTACACCCAGAACAGATCAGTTGTTACCATCAGACATGGGAAGACACCCTACGAGATATGGAACAACAGAAAACCCAGGATTCATTACTTTCGCTCTTTTGGCTGTCTGTGTTATATTCACAATAATGGAAAATCTCAGTTGAAAACCTTTGACAGCAAAGCTGATCCAGGAATATTCTTAGGATATTCTGATGTTAGCAAAGCTTATAGAGTTTTCAACAAGAGGACTCACATTGTGGAGGTAACACATCATATTGTTTTTGATGAATCTGTTATGAGTGACAGAAACCTAGATGTTGATCAAACACAAGACCAGAACAAGAACCAGAAAGCAAAAGAAATTCTGTTAGAAGATATTCTAATCTGGAATACATCAGAAGAAAATGAAGTTGAAGTTCCAAATAATGCTGAAGTTGTAAGCTTGCAGCAAGGGGGAACAGAACAGATAACCTTAACTACACCAGAAGACAATCAGGCTGAAGGAGGAGACAATTCTAATGAACCAGAACCAGATCAACCCGAAGAATCAAGAGATTCAAATGATTGGAATAATGATCAAGAAGAACCAGAAACTGAAAATCCTTTTCAAACATCTCATCCAGAATTTGAGGATCCAGCAAATGAACCAGAACCTGAGATATCAGAAAAAGAGATATCTAGCAGAATGAAATGGATTCAAGAAAACCATCCTTCTGAACAGATTGTTGGGAACCCAACAGATAGAGTGAGAACCAGAAGAATGCATGGAGAAAGTGCACTTCTCAGTTGTTATCTATCACGTATTGAACCCTCTGACACCTATGAAGCACTTAGAGATGCAGACTGGGTCATAGCTATGCAAGAAGAACTCAATGAGTTCAAGAGAAACCAAGTCTGGTATATGGTAGACAGACCAAAACATCAAGGGGTGATAGGTGTAAAATGGGTATTCAAAAACAAACGAGATGAGAATGGAGAAGTAGTCAGAAACAAGGCTAGACTTGTTGCAAAGGGATACAATCAATAGGAAGGTATCGATTTTGAAGAGACCTTTGCACCAGTGGCCAGATTGGAAGCAATTAGGCTATTTTTAGCATATGCTGCATACAAGAGATTCAAAGTATACCAGATGGATGTTAAAAGTGCATTCCTAAATGGCATACTTGAAGAAGAAGTATATGTTGAACAACCACCTGGTTTTGAAGAAGAGAATCCTGATCAGAGAGTATATAGACTAGCTAAAGCTGTCTATGGGTTGAAACAGGCACCCAGAGCGTGGTATGAAACATTATCAACATTCTTACTGGAATCAGGCTTCAGAAGAGGTTCTGTTGACAAGACACTGTTTGTCATCAAAGTCAAAGAACATATTCTGTTGGTCCAAATATATGTCGATGACATAATCTTTGGATCACAATCTCCCTATCTGTGTGACAAATTTGCAGAACTAATGAAGAACAAATATCAAATGTCCATGATGGGTGAGATGAATTTCTTTTTAGGTCTGCAGGTAAAACAACTACCAGATGGTATCTTTGTTAATCAAGCAAAGTACATCAATGATCTGCTAGTCAAGTTTGGAATGAAAGACAGCAGAACAGTTAAAATTCCAATGCAATCAACTGGAAAGATAGATCCAGACCCAGAAGGAAAACCAGCAAACATTACACAATATAGATGAATTATTGGCTCTCTGCTATACCTTACAGCAAGCCGTCCAGATATCACATATGCAGTTGGAGTTTGCGCCAGATATCAAGCCAATCCTAAAGAATCACACATGGAAGCTGCCAAAAAGATACTTAGATATCTTAAGGGAACAGCTAACATTGGTCTCTGGTATCCACAAGATGATAACTTTGAGCTTACAGGCTATTCTGATTCAGATTATGCAGGATGCAAACTGGACAGAAAGTCTACCTCTGGAACGTGTCAATTCCTTGGAAACAAGTTGATATCTTGGTTTTCAAAGAAACAGACATCTGTTGCTACATCAACCACAGAAGCAGAATATATGGCTGCTGGAAGCTGTTGTGCACAGATACTTTGGTTGAAACAGCAATTAAGAGATTATGAGATTGATGTAAAGGAGATACCTATATTCTGTGACAGCTCAAGTGCTATAGCTATAACACAGAATCCGGTACTCCACACAAGATGCAAACATGTCGATGTAAGACATCATTTTATCAGAGATCATGTAGAGAGAAAGCACATCAAGATTGAGAAGATTCATACAGACATCCAACGTGCTGATATCTTAACTAAAGCCTTACCAGAAGAAAGATTTAAGATGCTGTGTGGAAAACTTGGACTACTCAGTCTGGATGAAGGAGACCAGAAGGCTACCAGATAGCCAAGTACAGAAGTCTACCAGATAGTCAAGTCCAAAAGGCTACCAGATAGCCAAGTACAGAAGGTTACCAGATAGTCAAGTCCAAAAGGCTACCAGATAGCCAAGTACAGAAGGCTACCAGATAGTCAAGACCAGAAGGCTACCAGATAGCTAACACCAGAAGGGTACCAGATAGTTACCAGAAAGCCCAGTTGAAATAAAATACACGTGGCATAATTTTCTCTATAAATTGACGGGAAAGCCATGTGAAAATTATTTCTTAAATACTAAGTCAAGGGGGAACTTTTAAGGAAATTGAAGCGTCAAGATAAAAGACGTCACTTTCCTAGGTTACAGGACTGTAAAAGATATTTTTACCCCAGATTTACTATATCTTCTATTTTCGTCATGATTAGCACAACCTTGGGAACTGGGATCGAGGAAATCCCTGCAAGAAACAGGAAAAGGAAAGTTGCCAAAAGTAAGAGATACGCACACGCTCGCATATAGACCCTAGGATCTAGAGCGTCCATCTCACGCAAAGAAAGGCGGCAAAACAATTCATAGAAGCGGGAAAATCTAAAAAGGGAGAAGATTTTTCAACTCTTCGAAATACTTACAGTTTTATTTTGCTTAATTATTTTTGCTATATATATGCGCGATATCTTCTCTAAACTGTTCACCTTCACTTTTATCGCACTGAGCACTTCTAAATATTTCTAAGCACTTAAGAATTTCCAAAATCTTCTGCAAATCTCTTCTCAAAAACATTCTTGCGTTTGACTATGGCACCACCAACTTCACTCTTTCTGCAACACGTTGCTGAGGTTCAGAAGTTTCTCTCACCTGAACCGTATGCTGTTCTTGAAACTCATGGTTTTCGAAAGCTCGATGAAATCTTTGCCATAGTTTCACGCTGCAAAGGTTTTTCGTTTGATCAAAACTTCTTTGTTTTCTGCATTTCATTGTGTTTCTTTGATCTATGAACTGCTATTCTTACCGTATTTGTGCAAATATCTATGATTGTTCATATAAACTGATGAAAATGTATATGCTTGTGTGAATGTTCTTTTGATGTAAGGGTTCTGCAACATCGTCGCCTCACATCCCAAGATGTTTCTGGGAAAGCAAGTGGCTTCCTTCTATCTGACATGGCAGAATGACAAGCATGGGTTTGAAGCAAATGTCTTAATGCCGATTGGGGACCGTACAAGCAAGACCCCCTACAATGTGATAGAGATGATCAACCAGGCCTATAGGTTGAAGGATGAAGGTCTATCCTTGGAAGAGATCACATCTGCACAACTGCAAGACGCCGTAGAGATAATGATGGTGATTCCTATCTCTTACACTGGGAGGATGTTCCATAGATCTCTGCTTCAACCAGGCTTCAAATTACTATTGGAATTGGTTCAGAGGATATTTCTCAACCACAGCGGCTCATATGATCAAGTAACCCCGGAGAAGTTCAGAATCCTCACTGCCATTGTTCTGAATCTTCGTGTTAACTGGAGCAGAATTCTATTTGAACTGATGGCCAAAGAAGCCAAGCTGGTTACTTATACCAAGGATAGCAGAGGCAGAGGGACTTCTGTGGAAGTTAGGAGGAATCTGCGACACTCCACAAAGATCAGCTTGATGATTGAGAAGTTTTTCAAGCAGAAAGTGTGGGATGACGCTGAGGAGTACAACATCAATCACTCCATTCCCAAAGACCAGCACCAGTTAGAGATGTCCTTGGGACTTGCCCCTCAATTCTTTAACAAGATCTCTGATGAAGTACACCGCGTTGCTGCACTGGAAATGGGTAGTTCCAACCCTGCATGGGTTCCACCTACCAAGGGTGCTGAGAAGAAGAAGGAGAAGGTAGTGAAAGAAAAGGCAACCAGAAAGCGAGGCAGTTCTGTAGAAACAGAAACTTCTGCCTCTCTGCCCAAACAGAAGAAGAGGAGACTCCAGAAAGTCCAGGAAACATCACCACCAGCAGCAACAGCAGAACAATCTGATTTTCAAGAACATGAGGAAGAAATATCACAAGCAGCAACAGAACAAACCGAAACTCCAGCAGAAGAGATGCAACCAGAAACAAGCCAGAAAGACTTTTCCCCCGCCAGAACAGCTACTCCTTCTCCAAGCAGAATGGAAAGGATAAGTGAAGAAGAAGAGGAAGGAGAGTCCGCTGATGAGGAGGAAGAGAAGAAGCGACAGGCAGAGAGTGTGATCAATCTGCTTGAGAATGAAGCAGAACACTCGGTGCTGGCAGACTTTCCTGGTATACAATCCTTACCAGAAAGTTTGAATGCAGCCAAGCGTATCAAGTTCTACTTGCTGGTTAAAGACAGCGAGTACTACATTTTCGATGCTCTGCTTCAACTCAAGTCAATCGAAGATTTAAAGAAGGAAGAAGCAACTTTGCTCAATCTACTTCAGGTCTCAACCGTTCATGAGGTGCGTGCAGAATATCCCCAACTTATCTCGAGCCTCATGAAGCAGGAGGCAACAGCACTGAAGATTGACATGCCCACATCACATTCTGAACAACCTCAACAACATCAACAACCAGCACAGGGAGCACCTTCAACCAGTCAGTCTCCCAAGAAAACACCCATCATCGACCTGGATTCTGGCGATGATGAACCAGTGGGTCAGCATATCGGTGGCGAACCAACAAATGAAATCTATACCCATGGTGCTGCACAGAAATTGAAGAAACATGTGAACTTCTACACCATGGAAGAATTGTTGGAACGAGAGCCCAAGACCTTCAACAATTTTCAGCTTGATAATCTGATCACCCTGCGAGTTGAAGATCACATGACCGATGTCTGCAACTCCATACAAGAGAAGGCCACTCAGATCCTCTCTGACTTTAATCAGCATCAGAAGGATTATGTAAATGACATGGACAAGGATCTCAGAGGCAAACTCAGAAAGATTAGGGATGAACTGAATAAAAAGATGGATGATGATAGAGCAGCAACTGAAGCAGGTCAAGCCAAGATTAACCTCCGTCTAACTGGCATAGATGAAAAAGCAGAAAAGGCCTCTGCCTTGCTTGCTGACCTGCTGGGCAAACAAGATGAATCAATCAGCGCTGCTGTAGACCAGAAAGGGACCCACCTTGCTGCTCAACTGAAAGAAGCCACTGACTTATCCATTCATGCACAATTTGCTCTTTTTGAGAAAGAAAAATTTGTGGAGCTGATGCAGACACATCAACAGGATGTTTTAAATGACCTTCTGTATCCAACCCCTGAAGAATTTGAAAACCAGAGCAATCGACTAACTGCTATTGAAGAACTCCAAGAGACATATGACAAGACTTTGTCAACAATGAACAGCAGGTTAGAGCAGAAATTAGACGCCTCAAACCAAACAATTAATTTCCTGCTTGGATTCAAAGCAGAGGCTGAGGACAAGATGAAGCACTTGAATGAAGAAATTGCGTCTATGCGCACACTCCTGGCTACCCTATTTGATGATGTCAAAAAGGGGGAAATATCAGGAGGCAAAGGAAGCAAAGAAAGCAGCAAGATGTTGAGAACAGAAGAGGTGGAGATGACAACAGAAACACCAGCTCCAACTCAACCAAGACCAACCACACCTCCAAGACCTGATCCTACACTGATTGGAGCAGAACCAGCAGAACCAGCACAAACCACAATTCACACCCCCAGCGACAAAGGCAAGAAACCAGTCGATGAAGGGGACCAGATTGCTGAGCTGCTGCTTTTTGGAGTGAGCATGGATCAAGCCTGTGATCCAGTGTTCAGAGCACAATTCTACAAAGATCAGGCTGAGAGAGAAAGGAAGATTGCTGCACAGGAAGCCAAAGAAAAATCTTTTCAAACTCCTTTCTCCTCGCCTTCATCTGCTGAACGCTCACAACAACAATCATCTGCTTCTACCACCCAGTCCAAGAAGAAAAAGAAGAAACCATTCTCCTGGAACCTATCTCTGCAGAAGAAGACACCAACTGACGCATGGGTTCCAGAGAATGACCAAAATGATTGGGAAAAGGTCAAACAAGGCTTCATACTGAACAGATACTTCTTGAAAGAGCCTACATATTCAGAATCTACCCCAGATGAAGACTTTAACCGCTACCTGGAGAATTTCAGTGATCAAGACCTTATACAAAGAATCAAAACTGCAGCAACAGACGCCAAAATCCAGCTGAAGGCACCAGAAAAGGAATTCATGATCTGCCCAACCATACCAGGCAGCAATCTCCCAGACAAGACCTACATACTGAACTACATTAATCAACTGGCAAAGATTAAAGGCTACAAGATCGATAACCACGATCCAAACTATGCCAGGGTGAGAGATGGTATATATGAGAGCATTCAGCTGGTATCTGATGCACAGAGGGAAAAGATGAAGAAGGGAGGAGCAGGGAGATGGTTTTCCTAGATAGATTCTTTTCTTATCCTTTATCTTGTTTTTGCTCTCTGTTATCTCTATTGATTTCCTGTACTCATCAATTCATATATCAATGAATTTGGAGTTCTTATATCCTTTCTGTTGCTTACTGTTATTTAACTTAAAATAACAATTAACCTATCTGTCCAGAACATGATACAAGTTACATTGTTTTCACTAAGTGTGGTTTTGACATCATCGAAAAGGGGGAAATTGTTGGGAACCCCACAATATATTCTAAGTTTTGATGATGCTCTTACAAAACACACTTGGCATTATACATGTTCTGTACCTTTTTCTCTTTGGTTTCAGCAAACCAGATAGTCGAAGCTGGTTCAAACAGAAAGATAGAGTTTGTCTCAGACAGATACTAAACCAGCCAGTCTCAAGCAGAAGGCTGGAGCAGAAGGCTAAACCAGAGAGATAATGCTAAACCAGCAAGTCTCAAGACAGAATGCTAATCCAACAGAATGCTTAACCAGAAAGTCTCAAACAGAAAATGAAGCTAGTCAACTTTAACAGAAAGTTGAACCAAAAAAGTTTCAGCCAGAAAGATGAAAGATGCTTCGAACAGAAAGTTATTATCATATCTTCTACCAGAAAGCACTTCTACCAGAAAGTATTTCTACCAGAAAGTACTTCCACCAGAAAGTATTTCTACCAGAAAGTACTTCAACCAGAAAGTGGTTAACGTATGCTCAACCAGAAAGTGTCTAAGTCAATATTCAACCAGAAAGACACTAGACCAGAGAGGACACAACCAGAAGGTTAGAAGCAAACCAGAAAGAGCAGAACCAAACCTGTCGATGAAGCATTAAAGATTTTCCATTGAAGATTTGGAAATTGAATCACTGATTGACATGGAGAAGGAAAGCAATCACAGATGATCTGCTTACCAATCATAGAAGATTCAATCAACAACTCTACA
>JAPKLX010000196.1:475653-493074 GCA_026898415.1 Leonotis leonurus | reverse complement strand
TGGTCTATCACTTTGAGCAATCTGTGTTTCAGAAAGCTTACATCTCTCAGATTTAATTAGTCAAGTAAACTGAAAAGTTTGTATTTGGTGTATTCCCCCCCCATACACCAAACCTTGCTCTTTCGGGACCAACAATTTTGTTGCCAAGTTTCAAACATGAAATTCCATTTTAATGTCGTATTGACAAGTTACAACGAAATGTAAAGAAGTTAGTTGATTAAATTCTCACCCGTTATATATTAACTGATGTCGTTGATTTTTTTTTTGCTAGAATAAGTATATGAGAACGAATCCTACATGGTACCAAAGTGTACTAAAAGACAGATGACCCATTTAGGTAGACCATCTATTCTTAAGCATCTCACAGAACACCTCATGTTTTGAGTGTTGAACAGATCATTCCATGATCTGTTATATCTCCTTCTGTTATTTGGATAGTTAGTTGTTAGACATTATCTAGACAGAACGTTTCCTACGTTCTGTGTCATATACAGAATGACACCTTCATTCTGTCTTGAAGGTCCTCCAGAACTAGTCTAAGTATGATGCTCTATAGATACAAAACATGACTCATGTTCTACTTCTTTAGAATTAAGCATCTTAATTATTCTTAAGTCTAGTACAAATTAAGATATGACTAGAACGTGACTCATGTTCTGTTCCTTTACATTGTAATCTGTAAACTAACTATGAAATAAAACCTAAGTATAAGATTATCTCATATAGAGATCTTAATATCTTTACAGAACCGATCAACTTCATACACAGAACATACTACGTTCTGTATAGGTACAACACTTAAGTAAAATCTAAGTGTGTGTTTCAATAACCATCATCAAAACTATTACCCGGGTTCCCCAACAATTTTCTCCTTTTTGATGATGTCGAAACCACCCTTTACAGAAGGTTCCTATGCAGAATGGAATTAACAAAAGCAACAAAGAAAATATATACTAATATTAAACATGTAAGCAGATAGTTGTTATTCAGAATAACAGGAAGCAGAATCTAAAAAGGCAGAGCCTGGACAAAGAGAGATTGTCATTAGGGTGCAATGAGTGAAATATGTTTTTCATTATATCACTTGTTTGTGTTACAAAAACTTACACCAATAAAGGCAAAATAAAGTTAAAATAAATTGACAAAAAGTATGATCTATCTATTCTGCTTCACAATCTGGTTGCCCTTCTGCATGCTTCCTCCATTTCTTTCTTCTGTTCTTCTTCTGTTTTCAACCCGTGCTTGGCAAAGATGGCATCATTAATTACCTTGTAAGTTGGGTCCTTCATCGTCATCCCACATCCGTAATAAGTTGTTGTCTCGTTGATGTATGCTCGGATGAATGTCATATCCAGAAATTTTCCCCCTGGGAGCATGGGTTGGTGGGAAAATCTTCCTTGGCGGAGCATTGAGAATGACGTTGTTGAGTGTTGTTGCTTGCTTCAGTTATATTGCCGCTTATAGTATTGGGCTCATCTTCAGGAAGTAGTATTCCTCTATGAAGCATTCTTTGATCCTGTCTCAAAGTTCCAACATTGAGTTTGGAACCCGCTTGTCAGCTGCTGTCATATTGGATGATCTGTATCTGGGCTTGATGAGTCTCCTCTTATTCATGTTCTTCACATGATCCAGCCTTCTCTTAGAGGCAAATTCATCTCCAGTTTCAGTGTGTTCCTAGGCACTCTTCTTTGCCGTTTCTATTCTAGCCCATTCTTGGCGCTTCTCTTTTGTCTCAACATCCAAGAAGTTCTGTCTCTGAGGTGCAGATACTTCATCTGTTGTTGCATCATCAAGTAACTTCTGTGCATTCTCTGCAGTTGTCCTTATCACAACAAGTTTTGCTTCTTCTGCTGCCTTCTATTCAGCACTTAGAATTTCCTGCGCTGATTCCATCACAAACTGTTCTGATGTTGTAAGAGCAAGATCTGAGATAGGCTTTTGAACCAGGTTCGATCCAGGCTTCTTCTCTATGACAATTCTCCTTCTACCAAATGGCACGAATGATGATACAACATCAGGTTGACTGTGTGTTATCATGAGACCTCTTGCTTCTGGCTTCTTCATCTTCTTCTCTGCATCCTTAGTTATTCCCAGATTGATGACTTGGGTGGGAATAACCTCAGCAGCCGGTACATCGTTCACTTGTATTCTGATCAATTTCTCTTCTTTTTGCTTCTCCACTACTGCTTAAGTTATGGATCTAGTCTTCTTTTGAGACGCAGTAGCTTCTGTCACTACCCTCTCCTTCTTCTTCTCTTTCCCCTTGATTACTTTATGTCCATCTTTTCCTTCATATTCCCCCTTTTCGACAGCATAAAAAGGGGTATCGTCGTAGTGTTAAAAGATTGGAGATCATCCTTTAGCTTCTGCAACTCTTCTTCTGTAGACATTTCTGCATGTTTCTTCTTATGGTTAGAATTTGAGATAGCCAGAGTCTTGGTATGTTCTTCTCTTGTCTCTTGGGTACTTTCGAACATTCCCTTTATTTCTTCAACATCATCTTTAGTGGCAAATTCTAACTCTTTAGCAGCGATGGAGACGAGCCTCTTAACTTTCGTTTCAAATATGATCATTTCAAAATCGACAATTTGTTTTGAAACTTCAGTAGAGGCCTTAGGCAGAACACCCTCAAAAGGGTGGTCCTTCACATACTTCTGAAGCTCCTCAAGCTGTGCTTTCTGGGATTCGATTTGTGCTTGCAGATCAACGATGGTGTTGTTCTGTGTTTTCTGAAGCTCCTCAAGCTGTGCTTTCTGGGATTCGATCTGTGTTTGCAGATCAACAATGGTCTTGTTCTGTGTTTCCTGTGCTGCTAGCTGTTCTGCAAAGAACTTGGCGGAGAGGGATGAAATCCTGATGTGGGTCTGTGCACCCAAGGATGTGAAAACTGTGTTTCCAGCATCCAAAACAAGTTGTGCAAGGTTAGCACTGTCCTCACTAACTTGGGAGTGAACAATCTGCTTCACATTCTGGAAAGTGACATCAGGTGGAGAAAGATTGAAAAGTTCTTGGACAGTGAAATGTTTGTAACCAAGTGGAGTTGTGCCTGGAGTGAATACTTCATCGGAGATAAATTTTCCACCAAAGGGCCTTGAATTCCTTTCTTCAAACTCTTCTTGGCCACAGCGGGGGTGATCTGGGTTAAGGTAGTTCTGGGTTGAGAATCAATGAAAATTTCTTCGTCGACACGTTCACTGTCTGATCTTTCATTTTGTGTATGTGGGGGAACAAATGATGTTTATTCTAAGAATGGTCCAGCACTGTGGTATAGTTCCCCCTCAGTTTTGTAGAACGAGCTCAAGTCCACTTGCAGCTCTTCTGCTTCCAGTCTCATTCTGGCCAGTACCACTTGCAGCTCTTTGATTGTGAACAACGTCTTATCTACAGAACCATGCTTGAAGCCAAACTTCAGCAGGAATGTTGACAGTGTCTCGTACCACGCTCTGGGAGCTTGTTTAAGACCATACACTGCATTTGCTAATCTGTAAGTCTTGCTGTCATCTACTTCTTCAAACCTAAACGGCTGTTCCACATATACTTCTTCTTCGAGTATTCCATTGAGAAAAACATTCTTAACGTCCATCTGGAACACCTTGAATCTTTGAAAAGCTGCATACACTAGGAAGAGTCAAATTGCTTCAAATCTTGCAACCGGCGCAAAAGTTTCATCATAGTCAATACCTTCTTGTTGACAATAGCTTTTGGCAACCAATCTTGCTTTGTTTTTGACCACCTCGCATGATTCATCTCTCTTGTTCTTGAATATCCACTTGACGCCAATGGCTCCTTGATGAGTTGGACGATCTACCTGATACCACACATCATTGCGCTTTAACTCATTGAGTTCTTCTTGCATGGCCTGCGTCCAATTTGCATCTCTAAGGGCTTCATCTACATCTTGAGGTTCTGTGTGGGAGAGATAACAACTAATCAAAGTGCTTCCTCCGTGCATCCTTGTTGGGAACCCTTCACAAAAATTTAGTTTTGATGATGTTCTTTCGAAACACACTTAGTTTTATTTCATGTTCTGTTTGCTAGAGCTAGCCTGCTCAACATGTAACAGATCACTATGATATTAAATAAATATGATAGAGAGCATACCTGCTTATTTAGACTAGGTTAGCTGATGACTAAATTGTAACAGGCTTAAATGCTTTTAAGTATTCTGTCCCAATAGGAAGTCATCTGGTCAGATAATCTTCTGGATCAACGAAGCAGACCAGCTCACCTGAGGCAAGCAAATCACCTGATGGAGGTCACTCAATCTGATCAAAAATAGATTACACCCAGTTGCTTGAATTAACCCTTGGAGCAACTTTTGGACCAGACCACCTCGCTAGATAGTGAACCTGATCTGGTTGATCGGATCAGCTTGGAAGAGTGAACCTATCTAATGCAGATCACTGTGATGGAGACTTGGTTGAAAAACAGATATACAATATGTCATCTGGTATTTGACCTAGTCATCTGATATTTTATCTAAGTCATCTGGTATGAAAAGCGTCATCCAAATGTACATAGAGAGAATCCTATCCTTATCCCACGTCATCAAATCTCACGCAGAAGGAAATTCAATCAAATCAAAGATCAAGAAGGAAGGTGAATCATTTGGAGCTTGTTGGATTGGGAGCGCCCATCAGAATTGACGTACTGGCCCCACACACCAACACTTTCTTTCCCAGCCTGCTTTGTCCTCACTGACAGGCTGACCCAGGACACTTCCCAGTAGGTCACCCATCATAGTATTGCTCCAAGCCAAGCACGCTTAACCTTGGAGTTTCTACTAAGGGGTCACCTAAAAAGATGATGCACCATGTTGGTATGAGTAGTACTAATCAATTCATTTAACCTCTCGTCAACAATGGTAGTGCAGACCCTTTTCGACTGAGGCAGGCCGCACTCCCATAAGTTCTCTCGGGTACGATACACGGAGGACCCCCCCTCCGGGAGGTGCTGGAGTCCACTTCCCAACAGAGCTCAAAGAAAGGAAAGAGATCAATTGGCCATCTGCTTTCCATATCAAGAGAGATTCAGTTAACCTTTACTACAAGGCAAGAGGATCAAATCAAGGATTCACAACATTGATTTGAAATCAATATTTATGCCACGCCAATCAACTACAACAGTCATAATTTCAAATTCTGAACCTATAAAAGTTTGGAACAAAATCTGGAAGAGACTGACTAACCAACTGATCAATAGACGCATCGATGATCTTACAAACAAGCTAAAACACTGCCAAGAAATCGACTCTATCATTGAAGCATTCTACAAGAAGATTTCACAATCCAGATCGTGTTCAAAGCCATTAGTGATTGAAATCACACCAAAATCAATTCAAGTATGTCTTATCGAGAAGTAGAAGGAAGTTATCTTCGCTAGCTAGTAGTTTTCTAGTGGATTAACGTGAAGGTACTTTGTAGCAGAGTTATCTGCAAGTTTTAAGGGACATGACCTTTATTCGTGCACAACTTTCTTTCTAGTTTTGACTGGAAGTTGTGGCTCGTTCTCTGCGAGTATAAAGAAGAGAGTATCCTAAGTAGTGGATATCCAATCTTGTTTTGATTGGACCGTGGACGTAATGGATTTCCCGAGCCACGTAAAAATAAGTGTGTTCTTTACTTTACGCAGCACTTGCATTCAAAAATGCATTGCTTAATTAATCTCTTAATATATTGGGCTAAGTGTTTATCAAGGTTTTTCTAAAAAGAGCAACACACTAAATCCACCATATTCCGCACACTACACTCTGTTAGATAACAAGATCATTTTTACTATTTGCTTAGCGAAACTCACAAGAGAGAATTGTCTGGACAGTGATCTGGTAGTCAACCTGGTCAGCGATCTGGTCTATCGTACTTAGCAATCTCCTTTCGAGAAAGCTTAATCTCTCTAGTTAAATAGTTCAGTAAACTGAAAAGTTTTTTTTTGCTTTTTTCCCCCCCCCCCCCCCCATACACCAATACCCCAACCCTTGCTCTTTCAGGATCAACCTTCTGGTCTTAACACCTTGTTCTGCGTTCCCAACAATGTTGTCTGGTGGATGAGCATCAATCCACTTTTGCGTCGAGTCATTTCTTCCTCTAACACTTCAGGTTCTGCCTCAGGACTTGGTTCCTCAAATTCTGGATGTACTGTAGAAGGAGTAGAGAAATGATTATAAAAAACATCATAGTTAAGATCAAGGTTACCCAGTTTATTTGCCAACGAGTCTGGGTTGACAGCTTCTGTGTGATCTGCTCCTGGTATTTGAAATTGTGCTGAATCACCAGCTGGTTCACTTTGTGGTAGCAGAATACCAGAATCTGTGACAAGAACAACTTCTACGCTAGTTGCTTCCTCTTCTGCAGTCTGTTCTGCTTCGTCGTCTTCTATGGGACTCCATCTAAGGATGTCATCCACCATCTGGGAAGTGGAACTCCTCAGTCTTCGTGCATCTTCTGTGTTTTCTTCTTTTGTAATCCAGTGGGAGATAACAGATTCATCAAAAACAACAAGGGGTGTTACCTCCAGAACATGGGTAGTCTTATTAAAAACTCGATAAGCTTTGATAATCTTAGAATATCCTAGAAATATTCTTGGATCTGCTTTGCTATCAAAAGTTTTTAATTGGGATTTCCCATTGTTGTGGATGTAACACTTGCAACCGAAAGTACGAAAGTGTTTGATTCGAGGCTTCCTGTTGTTCCATAGCTCGTATGAAGTCTTGCTTTGACGAGATGTAACCACTGATTTGTTTCGAGTGAAGCATGATGTGTTGACTACTTCTGCCCAGAACTTCTTCGAAAAATTTGTCTCTTTAAGAATAGTTCCCGCTGCTTCCTTCAATGATCTGTTGCAGCGTTCCACTACGCCGTTCTACTTTGGAGTTCGAGCAACGGAGATCTGGTGAATTATTCTCATCTTTGAGTAGTATTCGTCTATCACTTAGTTCAGGAGTTCTGTTCCACGATCTGATCTAACAGACATAATGCTTGACTCCTTTTGAGTAGTGAGTTGGGTGAGCAGTTCTGGGAGCTTCTCCAATGTCTTCTTCTTTTCAAACAGAAAAACAACCCAGGTGAATTTATAAAAATCATCAATTACTACGAGGGTGTATTTTCTACCGTTTATACTCAGGGGAGTGACTAGAGCAAAAAAGTCCATATGGAGCAGCTTCAGTGTTTGACTTGTTGAATGTGCAGCTTTGCTGGGAAATGAAGCTCTTGTCTGTTTCTCTGCTTGGCATGCATCGCAAATGTGGTTTCTGTCAAATACCTGATCTGGTAGTTCCTCAACCAGCTTCTCTCTTGCAAACTTGTTGATGGTTTTGAAGTTCAGGTGGCTCAATCTATTGTGCACAGCCTGCTCAGTTCTGTGGTGGTCTTTGTCACCAAGCATGTCTCTTGTTCTGTGTTCCACTGAACAATATACAACTTCTCTTGCAAAATTTCGGTAAGGACTGTTGTTCCTTCCTCATCTTTGACCACACACATGTTAGCTGTTAAGAGAACTTATTTTCCAAAAGCACATAATTGGCTCATAGAAAATAGGTTGTGTTTAAGACCATCTACGAATGAAACATTACATACCACGGTCTTACCAACTATGAGGTCCCCATAACCTTTTGTGTAACATTTGGTGTTTTCTCCAAAAGTCACAATTGGACCATTTTGCTCGATGTAGTTGGACAACTTCTCTTTATCACATGTCATATGCATCGAGCATCCACTGGGATGATCAAGACAACACCTCCAGTAGCGATTCTTCTCCTTTGGTTTCTCCTCCCTACAGATAACTGAACTTAGCAACTCATTGTGGAAACGAGTGCTTTGTTAGTAACATAAGATCCAAGTGGAACCCATAAATGACAAGAAAAGAAATAGTTAGAGTTAGATTTAATCTGTCGACCCCTGAAGTCAATGAAGATCTGGTCCTTCTCTGTTCTGTTCAGTGTTCGGTTCTGTTTGGGTGGAGTTCCCTTCTTCTGTTGTTGTCGCTGCTTAGGTAGTTCTGTTCTATTTGCGTTCAACTCTTTTGGAGTTGCTTTCTGTGCAACTCGCTTCTTCTGTGAAGCTGTTGTTTTGGAAGTTGAAGTCTCCAGAGCGTGAGTTATCTTTTTGTACCCAACACCTGCTTCCCATTGAAGATCATAGCAGGTTCTGGCTGTCTCCAGCTGTTCTGTTTGATTAAGATGGCTTGAGGCTATTTTATGGGGTTCTGTAATCTCACGATCTGGTTGGGCAGCCTTATTCTTATGTTCTGTCTTTTTACCTTTTCCCTTCCCTTGAGCCTTAACAAATTCTGTTGTGTTAGCTGTTTTGTCTTCTGTGCAACCTATGCCTTTCTTGATCAAGCAGTTTGTCGAATCTGTGGAATCTTTCTTCGATATATTCTCTCATCATATTTCCATTTCTGTGGAATCTGTAAATGTACTTCTTTTCTTTCTCAACTTTCTTGGTCAGTGCATCATATCTAGTAAGGAGATCGTTGATTTTTGCATTGAGAGTAGTGATCTCCTCATCTTTAGATGTGATTTGCTTAAACATGTCAATTTCACGCATGGTGAATGCTTTGTTGACTTCCTTCATCTGGGTGAAGATAGTTTCCAGATGCTCATTCCTTTTCTGTAGAATCTCAACCATTTCTCGATGCTTCTTACAATCTTCGAGAGTCTTTATAAACTCTTCCCATGAGATTCTTTCCGGGGGGTTTTCCATCATCTTTTTCTTCCTCTTCACTTTTTTGATCTGAGACTTCTTCGCTAGCAGAGTCATATATAGGTAAGTTAGATGGATTAGATTAAAGTAAGTTTACCTCTGATTGATCTAATCTGTTGTCCATCCCTACGTAGCATTCTCCATCAACTTCTACTATGACTTCTTGAGCAAATAGAGCCTCGTCGTTATCTAATAAAGAATCAGGGAAGTTCCCACTAGAGCATGTTGCATTCTCTTCTGCAATCATTGCCTTTCTCTGTTCTTTGAGATTTATATCCCATTTTGCTATTAGCTCTTCACGTTCTGTCCGACTCAGTTCTGGACAGTTAGTCTTGAAGTCAGATTTCCTGTTACAACCAAAACAGGTGACATCATCAAGATTGACTCCAAGAATATTCGTTCACTTTACCTGCATTGACTGGTCAGTTTGTCTTTTTGTTGTCGGCTGAAATTCCTTCTATCTTTGTAAAATCTCTGATGCTTGTTAGTTCTGGATTCCAGCTTTTCCAGGCGCTTTACCATCATGGAAAAGTTCATGGAAAATTTTTCCTTCCCATCTGTCTCATCAGCGGATGAAGACGCTTTAGGGTTTTATAATGTTGGAGCTACTTTGAATGTAGCTTCTTTTTCTTTCTTATTTTCTTGCTGCTTGCTCGTGGAAGATTCATTTGCTTCCTGTATCCATGGCGGAGCTCAGTCGTTATCACTCCGGCAAGATAAATTTATAAATTGATAGTCTTCACTAGGTTCCGCTAGTGGCAAGTACAGGGTCGATCCCACAGGAAGTTGGTGGATTCCTCTCACGATGTCACAATTTGGGGTTTTGATTCGGGTCTTGCCTTGGGCAAGAGGTGTAACCAAGCAGAATAGTAAAAGCTGTAAAAGTAAATAACTAAAAAGAAAAGACAAAGAGTTAAATGAGAAAGTAACTTGTCGTGGGTTAGAATCCTTGAGTCTTGACTTATGTCTTGATCATCGGTGCAAAGTTATTCGTTGTCTTGTCATGTCATCGGTTCAGGGCGAGCGTAAGAATGGGGTTTTACTACTACCACCCAAACACATCACTCAAGCAATCCCCTTTATAATCTTCACGTAGCCACTCAAGCCCCGCCCAACACACCTTTTCAGCCCAGAGGGTAACGATGAGAAATTGAGCCGCTGCTTCTTTTTCATGACCCAAAGTATGAAAAGCTCACTTTGGGACACAGTATTGTTGTTATCCTTGTTGCCAAAGAGGTTGATGGCCAAGATGCGGTGACACATCTTGACCGCCGGGTCCACCAAGGCAGAAGCCTTAGACTCGCTTCCCTTGAAGTTTTTGGTCTTGGCAAGACCCTCCCACATTCGATTCCATTGTTCCCTCGGCGCATTGGGGACTACCTTGATCGTTTGCTTGTACTCGGGATTAAACTTCTCCTTGAAATCAATCATGCCTAGAATTACATCTAGGTCTTCGATGCCACCTTCTGTTGCTTGCCTGTGTGTGAAAATTCCATTACGCTGGTGATTCCTCCCATCCCGACCTCTATCTTGACACTGCCAAATAATTCCTTGACCAGGTCACCGTAGGTGGTGGTTTCCCAGTCGAGGACCTTCTCCCATCCAATTTCTCTATCTCTCTCGCACTTGCTCTTCCACGCCCAATTGCTTCAGCACTTCGAAATCAATGGTCTTGGGGACCACAATTTTTCTTTCTTCCATCTCGCTTGTTTCGGCCTTGGTTGCCCTTGCTCTAGTCCTTCTCATCGGGGTTACTTTCTCCTTCTTTATGACGGTTTTAAACCGGTGCTTCTTCGAAGTTTTCTCCCCGGATGATACTTCTTTGACCTCTTCTTCTGTGGCCTTGCTGGAGCTTCCCTTCTGGCTGACTTCCTTGGGCTGGTCGACCTCCATCTCCTCTGTCTTCTCTTCCTCCGCTGCTTCCTCCTCTTCTTCTTCCTCGTTGTCCTCTACGTCCTCCTCCACTACTTCCTCCGTCTCTCTTGGTGGTGGGTTTTCCTTATCTGCCTCTAGCGTAGGCGTTTGGGTGATCTCCACGGCTGGGTTCTCGGGTGCCGCCATGGCAAGGGTCTCTGTAATGGTAGTGGTTAGTGGAGGTAGAGGTTCGGTGTCTGTGGATGAGGGTTGGCTATTGTGTTTCTTCTTCGCAGGGGCTTTCTTCTTCACCATTTGTGAGAGGTTGAGGGGATTTGGATGTGTGCTGGTTGCAGAGAATGTGGGGAAATGATGTTAGACAGTTGAAGATGGTGGTGTCTCTTTGTGAATTTGGAGAGAGTGCTTGGGTGTGGGTTGCAATGAAGGTGAAAGCAAAGTAAAGAGATGGTGAATTTAATTAAGGTTATGGGGCAGTTAAGAGTGTATGGGAAGTTGTAGAGGTGAAGGTGGAGAGAGGTGGTTGTAACGTATGGAGGAGTGAAGGAGTGAGTCTAGGCGGTTATAGGGTGGCAGGTATGCAGGCGGAGGTACGCCTGACTGACGCACTGACGTATGTGGCAGTTACTTTTCAGAGAAACAATTGCCGCGGAGCTTCCCCTTCCCGCTTCTCGACTCTCCACTGCACAAGACACAAACTAGGGTTTCCTTGGGCGGGAAAATTTTATTCTCGTGTTGGTCAAGAGGAAAATCAAATCAAAAGCCTTCTTTCCCTCCACTCACATACTTTGCTTGAGGCAAAGTGTTAGAATGAGTAAATAGGGCTCCTGGGCTAAAATTCAAAAATAAAACACACCAAAAATAAAAACCAAGAAAGAAGACTAAAAGCAATAAAAATATCAGGTTGTCTCCTGACCAGCGCCTTGATTTAACGTCGTTGGCATCGATGTAGTGCTGCTTCTTGATCAAGCTTCCTCAGGGGGGACCTTTTGGGGCAAGGTCCGTGACTTCTTTTCCAGGGCGATATCCATAATAGGCCTTGAGCCTATTTCCATTGACTTTGAAAATGGTTTTGGTCTTAAGATCTTGAATGTTTGCGGAGCCATTAGGGTAATGCTCTCAGACCATGTATGGTCCTCTCCACTTGGTAAATAACTTGCCAGAGGCAAATCTTAGGCAGTTTTCATACAACAACACCATCTCGCCTTTGTTGAATCTCTTTTCTCGAGCAATGTGGTCATTCCACTTTTTCAGCTTCTTCTTGTACGAGGCAGCATTGTCATATGCCTCAAGTCTGATCTCCTCTAGCTCTTGCAGGCTTAGCTTTCTTCAATGAACAACTTCATCCCAGTCTTGCTTGATCTTGCTCACTACCCAGAATGCCTTGTGCTCCATCTCGACATGTAAGTGGCACAGCTTACCATATACGATACGGTATGGAGACATCCCAAATTTATTCTTGTAGGCTGTCCTGTATGCCCAAAATGCATCATCAAGGTGGTCACTCCAATCCTTCCTTGTTTCGCCAACTGCCTTCCTCAGGATGTTCTTCACAATGTGGTTGGAGACTTCAGCTTGCCCATTGGTTTGAGGATGGTATGCAGTAGACATACGGTGGTGAACTCTATAATTCTTGAGCAAGCTAGTGATGGTGGAGCTATAGAAGTATGAACCTCTGTCGCTGACTATTGCATTGGGCATGCCATATCTGGTCAAGATATTTGCCTTGACAAACCTTGCTACGGTCCTTGCATCGGCATTTGGAGTTGCAATCGCTTCTATCCACAAAGAAACATAATCAACAATTAGCAAGATGTACTGGTTACCTTTGTACTTGGGCAGGGGCCCATGAAATCCATGCCCCATATGTAAAAAATCTCCGCTACCAAGACTGGTATCAAGGGCATCTCTTCCTTATTTGAAATATTTCATTCCCTTTGGCATTGATCGCATTTCCTGCACTTTTCAAAACAATCTTTAAAGATTGTGGGCCAGTAGAACCCACTATCTAAGATCTTCCTTGTTGTACGCCTTGCTCCAAAGTGACCTCCATATTCCCTATCGTGTAAATGCTCAAGTATGCTTTATTGTTCTTCCTGGGGTATATATCGTCGGAATATCAAGTCGGCACTTTTTTTCCATAGATATGGGTCATCCTAGATGAATGACTAGCTCTACTTCTTAATCTCTCCTCTCTGGTATTGGTCAAGATCCATCGGGAAAGTCTTTGTGATGATGTAGTTGACTATGTTAGCATACCATGGCTCGCCAATGCTTATTCCATACAGCTCCTCGTCGGGGAATCTCTCATTGAGGGGTGATCCATCATCTTCCCTCAATATCCTGCTCAAATGGTCAGCCACATGGTTTTGGGCCCCACTTTTGTCCTTCACTTCAATATCGAACTCCTGGAATAGCAAGATCCATCTTATCAGGCGTTGCTTGCTATCCTTCTTGGCCATGAGATACTTCAACGCAGCGTGGTCAATGTAGACCACTGTCTTGCTCTCGAAGAGGTAGGAGAGAAACTTCTTGAAGGCGAACACCACGACAAGCAACTCTTTTTCCGTGGTGGTATAGTTGATCTGGGCTCCGGTAAGTGTCTTCGAATCATAGTAGATCACATGGCTCTCCTTGCCAATCTTCTGGCCCAACACTGCTCCTATGGCATAGCCGCTGGCGTTACACATTAGCTCAAAGCGCATTCCACATTCAGGTGGTCTAATTACTGGTGCTGAGATCAGGTGGTTCTTCAAAATCTGAAACGCCTTCTTGCACTCCTCATTGAAATTCCATGGCACCTCATTCTGGAGTAACTTTTTCATCGGTTGGGCTATCTTGGCAAAATCCTTGACAAAGCGGCGGTAGAAACCTGCGCGGCCAAGGAATCCCTGTAGCTGCTTCTCATTGGTAGGGTATGGCAGCTTGGCAATGATTTCCACCTTGGTAGGATCCACTTCAATCCCTTTCTCAGAGATAATGTGGCCAAGTACAATGCCTTCCTTGATCATGAAATGACATTTCTCATAGTTTAGCACTAGGCCTTTGTCTACGCATCTTTGCAGTACCATCTCCAAGTGCTCAAGACACTGGCCAAAACTGCTCCCATAGACTGTGAAGTCGTCCATGAATACCTTAATGCAGTGCTCAAGAAGGTCAGAGAATATACTCATCATGCACTTTTGGAACGTGCCAAGGGCGTTGCATAGCCCAAAAGGCATTCTTCGGTAGGCGAAAGTTCCAAATGGACAAGTGAATGTAGTCTTCTCTTGGTCCTCGAGCGCTATCCATATATGCATGTATCCTGAGTATCCGTCAAGGAAACAGAAGAACTTGTTTCTTGCCAGCCGCTTGAGCATCTGGTCAATGAACGAAAGTGGGAAGTGGTCCTTCCTGGTCACCTTGTTTAACTTCATGTAGTCAACGCAGACTCTCTAGCCTGTCTGCAGTCTTGTCGCATCAACTCCTTGTTCTCGTTATCCACCACTTGTACTCCTGATTTTTTGGGCACAACGTGGATTGGGCTGACCCATCAACTGTCTGAAATGGGATAAATCATCCCCATGTCAAAATGTGATGCTGGCACACCGTAGGGCTAATTCTCTTGATGTCGGCTAAGGTCCATCCTATAGCCTCTTTGTACTTCCATAGCATATCTTGGATCATGTCTTCCTCTTCCTGGTATAACTCCGAGCTAATGATTACTGGCAATGTCTCCTCCTTGCCTAATTAAATATACTTGAGATGCTTGGACTAGGTCTTCAGCTCCAACTTTGGTGGTTTGAGTATGGATGATTCGACCTGGTTCCCTGAAACTGAAAGTGACTTCGAAATGGGGTGCTTCACTGTTTGAACAGATTCCTCAGTGGTTACTCTTTCCTCATTACCCTCTTCGTTGACTGGTTCATCTTCCGTCTTGTTCAGAATCTGGGGCAAGGCCTCTTCAATGTCTTTGTCAATGGATTCCACAAAATCCACTATCTCCTCGTCTGGGGCATGTTGCTCCGCCTTGTAGATATCAAAGGTGACCCTTTCTCCAATAAACTTGCAAGTCAGCTTCCCGGTATCACAGTCGATAAAAGTCTGGGCCGTTTTGAGAAAAGGCCTACCTAGAAGCATAAGAGGTTTCTTGGCAGAGGAATTACCCATGTTAAGCACATAAAAATCAGCAGGAAAAATAAAATCTTGTACTTTTACCAAGACATCCTCCACTATGTCTTCTGGATAAACGCTTGACTTGTCTGCTAGCTGGATCACGGCCATGGATGGCTTCAGTGGCCCTATCTTCATCTTCTCGAACATACTTTGGGGCATGACATTGATTGAAGCCCCCAAGTCTAGCATGGCTTGATCAATGTTGGTATTTCCTATCACGCAAGGGATATAAAACATCCCTGGATCCTCGCACTTAACTGGAAAATCCTTCTTGAGCACTACGGAGACATTCTCTCCGACTAGAAACCTTATGTTGTCAGGGTACTATATCTTCCTGGTACATAGCTCCTTAAGGAATTTTGCACATCTTGTCTTAGTCGCGAGTACAGTCGAAAGTGGCATGTTGACTTCCACTTTCTGGAACACTTTGAGTAGTTCCTTAATTTATTTGGCTTCTTTCATCTTGGCAAACCTTCTGGGGAAATGTGGCTTGCAGTAGATATTCTCCAGCAGAGCCTTCGTGGGAGACTTGGCTTTTGGTTTGGGCTCTGCCTTCTTCTCTAGTTCAGGCTTCTTGACTGGTTCCTTTAGCTCTGCTGTCTTGATCAGATCTCAAATGAAAATTTATCTGGAATAGTTTGAACTGGAGTGGCTGAATCTGAAGTGGTTCGAAATAAAGGAGAAGCAAAAAGTTGATCATACCACTCAAAATCAATAGGAAACATCTCAAAATCTGAATCAACAAAGTCAGAAGCATTCTGAAACAAGTCACCATTAAGAGGATTTGGTGGAGATTCTGAAATAATCACTTCATGATCCAAGGGAATAATCGGATCATTAGGCTCAACAAAAGAGGGTTCTCCAACACTTGGTTCTAGAACAATAGTTTCTCCAGCCTCTGGATGAAAAGATTCATCTCGGGTACGAACACCGGATGAAATAATAGAATGAACGGCTAGAATAAACTCTTCTAAAGAAGGATAAGAACCAAGGGTGAACTCTGAGTACTTTGATATTGTCCGATAACATCAATAAATCTGTTAAAATCAACTGGTTCATCAAGGCCCTGATTATCAGCAATAAAATCAGGTGCACAAGAAACAGCCCATCTTTGCCAATCAACAGGTAAAACATTTACTAATTGAATTATACCATCAAATTCATTTACCCTAAACTCTCTGACCCGATACCATGTGCTCCGAAATTGCTCCAGGAATTCGATCAGGTCTTGATGTTCTTTTCTTCTAAGTTCATAGAAAATATTCGTACTTCCCATAATGGCAGGTCTAGGTCTCGTACTTTTTCGTGGGTAGTCACCCTTCTCACCATCCTATAAAATACAACTTATGGGTTTATACCATAAGTCTTAATCTTTCGTACTATCTTCTCTTTCTATTATTCTCAAAATTCTTTCTATTCTTCTCTTTCTATTCTTTTCGTTCTACCTTCTTCTTTCTATTCTCTTCTTCCTATTCTTATCTTTCTATTCTTATCTTTTTATTCTCTTCTTTTCTATTCTTTTAAGATCCATAATAACTTTTCACAATTAAGTAACTATTCTCAAGATTCATATAAAATTCACACAATTAAGTAACTGTGTTCATATTTGGCATGCATTCACAAATAAAACTTCATGTAAAAACACAACACTTGCATGTTGAATTTAAAATTCTCATCTTGTCTGGAAATATCTTCTATTTTCTTACCTGGTTGAGCTGTAGGAGATGGATTCTGAACACTGAACTCTTGCTGACTCTTCAACTTAGGAAAGGAACCGCTCTGATACCAACTGTCACAGCCCAATTTCTTAACCCTTTCTTAGTCAAGAAATTAAGCCATGACTTAACTAACTTTGAAACAACTCTAGTAATTGATGTTTGGTTGCAAAGAAACTTAAACATACTCTCGCGAAAAACAGGGCAGGGCGGATACATTGACTTCGAAAGCTCATAACTTTCTCGTTTGAACTCCGAATTAAGATCCGAAAGAACTGTTGGAAAGGTATCGAAAAGATCTTTAAAATGACACCAAATTCAGAAAATTTGGACTTATGAAACTCACGAAAAAGGGGGTTCAACGAGCTGCCCTGTTTCTAGCAAAAACAAAGTTTGCACAATTTTTTTTTATTTGGAGTTTCAACACATCTAAATACCAACTCAAGCAACCAAGAGATAGAGATAAAACATGATAACTCATAAAGGAAAGTGCTACCATGGATATCAAGGGCTAAACTGATACGAAGGTATCAAACGTTCAAATGACATCAAAACATAGATTTGCAACGGAAGAAATAGTTGAGCTACATGTATGACGACACATAACTCAACTTACAAAAATATCCAACATCATTCAACAAGAAAATCTAGGATTCACTCAACAGTTCATATATAAAAACGACTACAGTGTTCAAATCCATCGCCATCTTCAGCTCAACCAGCACGTTAAGAAAACATGCAGGGCGTGAGTACATAAAGCACTCAGTGGACACATGCCAAAACATTTAAAACTCGCTCATAGAGCTAAGATATTGACTTGCCAAATCTTTCTTTTCTGAAAATAATGTAACTGAATATGCATAAAATGTGTCTGTAAACAAATATCTGAAATCTGAAAATATGCAGTATGCAACATGCTATGCTGGCATTCTTTTTCTCTTGCTGTGTCGGTCCCGAAGGCTACCCGCTCACAGCTGCTT
>JAPKLX010000196.1:469455-475643 GCA_026898415.1 Leonotis leonurus | reverse complement strand
TTTCTCTTGCTGTGTCGGTCCCGAAGGCTACCCGCTCACAGCTGCTTATGAAATCTGAAATACCATATCTACGCACTTCTTGTGTTGAGAGGTAGGCCTCCCTCTCAAACACTATGACCGGCCAGTCCGCTCACCGGCTCACGGTCACATATGTGTACACAAACCCTTACCGGCAGCTCGTCCGGCATAGGGCCGATATCGTAATTCTCTCGTAGATAGGCAATATGCATCATGCATCATGCACTCAAAAATATAGGCAAGTCAACTTCTTTAAACATAAAAACATATCAAAGCATAAACAAATCTTTAGCTCATGCATAACTTTGGTTAGAAAGCCCACCTGGATGTTCCTTAGAGCTAAGGAACTAATTTACTCATAGCCACCAATTATCCCTGTCTTCTAGATTCTCTTTTCTTTCTGCTCTTATTTCCTTCTCGGTCTCATCTGACCCTTTTTCTATAATGATACAAATCTAATTAGCTTCTCATACTTAAATCTCAATATTGCGTTTCTTTATCTACTAACTAACAATTTCTAATTCTTACATACTTAGCTCTTTAATTCCAACAAATTCACATTATACTTCATATTCTTTCCTCATCTCAAATATGATCTTAGATCACACAAATAATTCCTCTATATACATCTTTGGATCATCCCCTTCTCCAAGCATTGTATAGATCTTAATGATGTGATGATTATTTCTTTAATCTCTTGCTTCATTCATACTTACTACCATCTAAATAACCATAATGCATCATCATTTAAACAATTTAACCTCCACATATATGTAAACTATGAACCTTCATCAAGTCTTAGATTTTTGAAAATCTATTTCTAATGCTTGGAAAATTCTAAATAAATTAATCTAAGCATTAATCATACTCATAAGCTCAAATATGATCTCAATTTTAACAAATAAAATCAAAATCATATAGAATAATTCCTCCCTAATTTTCGGTCATCTCATATTATTTAGGAGACTTGGATTTTGTTCTAACTTCTTACTCTAATCATGCTTAATGATGTCTAATGTTGCTTATCCATGCTTAATTCAAGCAATTTCATCCAATTTCTACAAGTTCATAATTAGGGTTCATGTAGTAAATTTAGGGCAAATCCAATTAGTCTTAATCTTATGAAATTCTTTCCAAAATCATGCTCTCTTCATGGAATTCTATGCATTTCATACAACATATCTAGAAATTAGCTCCATATCTCATGAATTCTAATACATAATTAATCATAGATAAAAAGATAAACTTTCTTCAAATTCTATAAATTAAAGATGTAAAGAGGAGGATTAATTACCTCAAAGATGATTATCTCTTAAAAATTGAACTAAAACTTAAGCTAAGATCTTGATTATGGGAGGAGAAATTTTGGCTATGGAGGGGGAAGAGGATTTCGAAATTTAGGGGAGAAAATGAGGTGGAAGATGATGAATAATGATACATCTCATTTCTTATATATTAAGTATAAGATTTTTTTTTTAATTAAATAATTAAATACATAATTCTACATCACTCTAGGGGGTTCTAGAACCTTCTAGAACCTCCATTTTTGGGTTCTGAGATATTAATACTGGATTACTCATCTCGACACAAGGAATTCACTGGTTCAGACTGTTCGTGATTCCGAGTTCGTATGAATAACTTATTCGAGTTTTAAATTACCGAATGAATTTAATTAAATAAATTCCTTCTCAAAACAATATTTTCTAACAAAATCCTTATAATAATCTCTTCTATATACCTTAGAAAATCGGGCAAAATTTGTAGGTATTACTACAGCTGATAAATCCTCAAACTGAGTTTTTACCGAAAACTTATTCAATTATTGCCGAAATAGCAATAATAAATTTTTACTCTTTATTTTATCTGTTTTCTAGCTTAATGGAATTTCTAATTCCATTTTTCTATGTTATCTAATAGATAAAAATTTTCTCTTCTGAGGGGCACGCTTCGTCTGAATAAATTCTGTCTCAACCCCTCTCTTTTATCGATAACATGGAATTTATAAATTCCATTTTCTTTCTTAACAAAATAGTTATAATTCTTCCTTCTAAATTGTAGAATCAATCTCTCAATCTCTTCTTAATCTCATAAATATATGTTCTTAAGGATGCATAGCCTTAATTAAGGTTTAATTACATTTTAGTTATGGCTACAGTATTTCGGGGTATTACACTAGGCCCATCACAAAAATAAAAGCTTAAGACAAAACCCATTAAAAGATATTCACCACCAACAAAAATCATTTTTTCCCGATCAGATGCCAACGTTGGCAACTACACTTCCTTCACCCAACTCATCCAACCCATCTCCAGACTTTAACAATCAATTTCATCCCTTTTGAATCACAACAAACTAGTCTAAGTATGGTGCTCTGTAAATACAGAACATGACTCATGTTCTGCTTCTTTACAATTTAACATCTTAACTATTCATAAATCTAGTGTAGATTAAGATATGACCAGAACATGACTCACGTATGTTCCTTTACATTGTAATCTGTAATCTAACTAAAAAATAAAACCTTAGTCTAAATTGATCTCATATAGACAGATCATAACACATATCGTAATATCTTTACAAAATAGATCAACTACATACATAGAACATACTATGTTCTGTGTAGGTAAAACACTTAAGTAAAATCTAAGTATGTGTGTCGATAACCATCATCAAAACTATTACCCGGGATTCCCAACACTAACATATTGTTTTAATATATAATCCATTATATGAATAAAAATAAAAATACAAAAATAAATATAGATTAAATTTTTGATGATATGTCACATTAAATACAAATATAACAAATTATACTATTTTTTTTAATTTATCTTTTACAATCATAATTTTTAATTCCTATATTTAATTTTTCAATTTTTTTTAAAATTTGAAGTAGAGATGAATAATATGTACCTTAAGTAGTTTCTAATTATATGTGTCTAAAAATAATAAATATTTTTGAAAAAAAAATAAATTATTGAGCTCCAAAATAAATATGTTAATACAAATTTATGAAAACTAGTATAAGTAAAATACCCACTTTGTAAAAGTTACTTCAAAAATACCCAAAATGACTAAAATAACCTTAAAACTAACCCTATAACTAACCCTAAGCAGAAAGATACCCTCGGGAGTTGATCGCGTCAGGTGACAGCGGAGGGCGCTGCATGCACTGCATGTTCCAAAAAACTGTTGTGTCACCCACCTTTTTTAGTCAAAGTGGCACTTAAATTTAGGGTTGAAAGAGGAGAGAGAGTGCTATATTAAAAGAGAGATAGGAGACAACCGGGTATTCCATGTAGTTTTGATAACTCTTGAAAAGAGTTATTATTTATCACATTTACTCCCTAGTTTTTGCCTCTTTTGTTGGTGTTTTGTTGCTCTTGCAATCTGTTTTTAATCTCTTTTTGTGTGTGTTTAGTTACTATTGTTTTGAAGAGATAACAATGCTTTTTGTGGATGCTTTAGGTTTAAGAAGGGACAAATCCTGAAAAGTAAATTGCTGACTGGATGGCTGCAGCAATCTGTCTGCAGAAAGGAGAGAATGTGGTCCCCAACTACAAGACAAAGAAATGAAGCTGATGATTAGTCAAAGTTTGGAGGGTAGCATGGTCCTTTTGCAAGCTATATCTGGTAACCTAGGAGTGAGAAAATAAGGGCACCAGCCGCAATATACAAGGCAGGAGCTGGTAGATACAAGAGGGAAGAAGGAGACATTCAAAAACAGAGAGAAAAACAGAAAAAGGGTGAGAAAGAGCTGGAACAGAGCTGTGGTAGTCTTGGAGTTGAGGAATCTTCTTCACAACAGCAGCAGCTCGGAGGAAGGATTGGGAAATCACCTCCACACTCTTGTTCTACCTTTCTCTATCTTAAAATATGTAGTAGGATGGTTATGTTGAGGAGAAACAACAGTTTATTTTCTGTTTTTATTTTCAGCATGAACTAAATCTGTAGAGACTTGGGTTGGGATGAGTTTTGCCTAATTTTATGAGAATCCAGCTCTGATTTCTGATGCTATGAAGTTCTTTTCATTTAACAGCTCTTGTTTTATCTTTGTTTTATGTTTGGCCAGCATATTATGAGGATTTAGACTTTGATAATTCTGGAAAGGTTATTAATGTTGGAAAATGTTAAATGAGCACTAGTTTATTGTATAGGAATATTCATTAATCTGGTGTGGCATTGGTAATTGGTAATGAACTGTTATTAAACTCAATTCAGCTTGGTATAGGAATATATGAGCTCTGTTGATTTAATATAATGCATAGGTGTTGGAAAACTCGTATGCTAAATCTGAGAATTACGCCACTGTAACTAATTGCTGATGAAATGATGTAGCAAAATGTGCGCAACTGTGAACAGGCAGAATGAAATCCAAACCCAAGTCCATTTTAAATCTGTTGATTATCTGATTATTTTCCTTTGCTTTGGTTCCTGATCTTATTAATTTTCTGTTGCTTATTTAGTGTTTTAATTCTGATCCTTGGTCTTATTTATTTTTGTTTGCATTGTTGGAATCTAGTGTAGAAAAATCCAAATTATTGATTTAAATTCTTGTCGTTTTATTTCGTTTTTAGTTGAACGTGTGCAAGTACTGATTTACATTCCCTGTGGATACGAATCTGAAATAATTCCTTATATTACTTGTGATTGCGTGCACTTGCGCAATATAAATTGTGTTAGTCATTTTACACAACAAGTTTGTTTCATTTTATCATTATTTCCGCGGGGTAAGAGATATAGGAGAGAGGAATCCTTTGCTAATTTATAGAGATTTTTTCCTTGCTAATTTATTTCAATAATTTTGCTTATTTCGCCAGGTTATCAAGTTTGAGAGAGGAGTTGTTTGTCGACGGGTTTTCAAGCGAGAGGAAGGTTTTCAAACGAAAGAAATTATTGAAATCCAACGAGGTATGATTTAATTAATTAAACATTTCAGTTTTAATTTTATTTTTATTTTTATTCAAATCCAACGAGGTTCGAACGAAAAAATTTTAATTTAATTTTGATTGTTTTTAAACATGAGTTTGATTTAATTATTTAGGGCGGAAAAGCGGTTGAGCAACAAATTTTTTTTATTTACTTCACGACGAGAACTATGGCACAAGAGGTATTTTTTAAATTGTTCATTATTTATAATTTATATTTGATAAATAGTGCTATTTATTTTATTTGTTAATTATGATTTATATGTGATTATATTGTTATTAGTATATTTCATTAATATTTAATTAGGTAATTCAATCTGTGTACGATAAATATATGTTTAGTGTTGACTTTATTACTCATGTTGTTAAATAAATATAGTATAGTTATTTTATTAAAAAAATGAAAATACCTTGAAAATAATGAAAACCCGGACGGTTCGTGTGGGGTAGGAAAACCGTCCGGGTTTAGGTATTAAACGTCCAGGTTTACGTTTTTGGCGTCCAAATTTTAGTAATTTTTTTATTATCATTATTTTAATGTATTAAATAATATAATGTAAAATTAGTATAATTTCCGTGTTAAATAAGTATAAATACATTTTAATTATGATTTATACGTTATTATCATGAATTTGCTTATAATATTATTATTTACTTATTTAATTTAATTTGTATACAATAAATATATGTTAAATTGTTGATTTTATTACTCTTGTTAAATAAAAAAAAATATAGAATAATGAGAAAACCCGGACGGTTTGTGTGTATAAAACCGTCCGGGTTTGCATTTTATGCGTTCGGGTTTTCATTTTTTTATCATTATTTTAATGTATTAAATAATATAATGTAAAATTAGTATAATTTTCGTGTTAAATAAGTATAAATACATCTTAAGTATGATTTATACGTGATTATCATGAATTTGTGTATAATATTGATTTAAATTGATGAATAATCAATAATAAATCTCGTATTTGAAACCTGAGCTTGTGGACTCGTCTATAGTAGCGAACACGTACTATAAGGAATCGATATTAGAAACAATTTCTAAGACATTAAGGCATCTAGGAGGTGAGCCTCTATTGCAGCGATTTAAGGACGGATGTTTTGGTCATTTTGTTGACTGGAGACCGGGACAGAAGTGTTCTGACGCACTTTTGTATTTGGGGGCGTGAATGGTGGAGCCTGATGACCAAGGTTTATTCTTCGTTGTGAACAGGGGTCGGTACCATTTCGGTGTAG
>JAPKLX010000196.1:436955-461955 GCA_026898415.1 Leonotis leonurus | reverse complement strand
CAAGCCGTGTCCATTCTAAGGGATGGTAAGGTGGTGGATAAGAAGATGGATATGAGATCTTGTTATAAGATCGACACGATGGACAAACTACCACCCGAAGTGGAAAAAGAGCACTCCTACGAGGAGCTCCATAAGGCGGTTGATCCATACGTTCCACCTATTCCTTATCCTAGCAGGCTAAAGGACGTTAAAAGCGAGCAACAATTTGCGGATCTTTACAAGACGCTATCCAAAGTAACAGTGAACGTTCCACTCCTCAAAGCGATCAAAGATTTTCCATCTTACGTCAAATTTGTCAAAGAAGTAACATCAACGAAAAAGAGACTTGATGATCAAGAATTGGTGACTATTTCCGAGGTAGCAAGCACAATCATGCAAAAGTCTTTACCTCCTAAACGACACGATCCAGGTAGCTTCGTTATTGATATCATGTTGGGTAACGGTATGGTAGCTTCTGGCATGTTAGATTTAGGAGCAGAAATCAATCTTATGCCGTATTCTATTTTTAAACAACTTGGTCTAGGAGATTTAAAACCTACTAGCATGAGTTTACAATTAGCGGATAGATCGATTCGTCATCCTAAAGGAATAATTGAAGATGTGCTTATTCAAATTGGTCCATTAATCGTTCCCATTGATTTTGTTGTTCTTGAGATAGGGGATGTGCATGAGAATGGAGTCGAGCATACATTACTCCTTGGACGACCTTTTATGGCTACCACGAATTTCATCATAGATGTCAAGAATGGTACCATTACAATGTCTGTCCTTGAGGAGGAAGTATCATTCTCCACGCAACAAGACCACCCCACGACCTCTGTTGACTTAATCGATGCATGTTCTATCAAATTCACTAATCCATTGTTTGAAGAATCTACGTTACAGGATTTTAGTGAGATAAAGGAAGTCACCCAAGATATCGACAAGGCTAAACATAAAGAGACTGATCGTGTGACAGTAGTTGAAGGAGTACAAGACACTAAACGAAATTTGATTCGTCCAAGTAAACATCCTACACCGAAACCGAGGCATCCAAACACCATACCTTGTCGCACTCATTCACCCACTTATGCGGGAGCCCTTATGCGTCCAATCATCAAATCCGTAACGCCTCCCGATAAGATCAAACCCCCTAAGAGAGGGTGGCTCATTCTCCAAAAAAGCCTACCATCAAAGGGCGACACACCACATTTAAAGAAGGAGAAACCACCATTTAAAATAAATTGGCATCGGGTGAGATCTTGCATCAAGAATGACTCCATGCCCGAAGTTGTGGAGTCGAACCCCAATTCTTATGCTCCCGGTTGATTGAGCGGTCTCGTCAAGCTAATGACGTAAAAGAAGCGCTTCGTGGGAGGCAACCCACTCTCGTTTTTCCCGTTTTTCATTTTTTTCATTTTCTATTTTATTTGATTTTGAGTTTCTTATTTATTTTTGATTTTTTTTCTATGTTCATAGGTATCATCGAGTTGGGAGAAAATCGAGTCGAACGCAATTCGCGGAAGAAAATAGAACGGAATTGACGAGAGCAAGGCCAGCGACCGCGGCACACTCAGCGGCCGCTGACCTCGCGAACCATCCATGCGCCAGCGCCTCGCGCCAGCACCAGTAACCGAGCCAGCGCCGAGTCAGCGGCCGCTGACCAATGTCTCGTAAAATCTCCAACGCTTCTCCACCGGTTTACGAAAGTGTACTCATTGACCGCTGAATAGTCAGCGGCCGCTGAGTTGGCCGATTTTCATTTACTTTTACCCATCTCACCTTATTTCTTCCACTTTTCCCCCATTCTTCACCCCCAATTTCCCCAAACCCTAACCCTTCTCAATCTTCATTCTCTAATTACTTCTTCCATACCTCATACTTTCACCCAATTTCTTGAATTCACCATCACTTTTCCATCCTCTACCACTCTATCCAATCAAATTTTCTTTTCATCCACAAATTCAGCCCAAACTCCAAACCTTAATTCCATCTCTACTTTTGCACACCAAGTGTTTGTTAAAAGTCCAATGGGGAGAAAAAGGTCCAAGACTAGTGAAGTGGGGCAATCTAGCCACCAAGGAGACGGTGACGAGGAATTTCATCCCGTTTGTGACCACATTCCAATCTCCAGTGTCCCGTTCCCAATTTATACCAATCAAGAGGGTACACTCTATACTCGTTTTATTTCTCTTGATATCACACTTCCACGAACCTTAGATTGGGATCTTATGCTAGCTTAGGCATTGCTTCTAAATTAACACGCTATTTGAAGCACATTGGGTTGGATAAATATGCTAGATTAGAAATTGATGGCTATAAGGAGCTAGGACTTGAATTTCTCACGACTTTTGATGTTGCTACCGATTTTAAATCGTTTACATTCCGTTATTGAGGTATTGCTCATACTATTACCACTTCCATGATGAAATCCATCTTTGGATTTCCTACCTCGGGGCTCCATCGGGTGCCCCCAGAATTTAATCCAAATCTAGCTTGGTTTGAGCTTACAGGTTTTCATAATTGGGCATCGGGAGGGATGTCCAGTGGCTTTCTTCGGGACCCCGAGATCGGCGTTCTCCACAAGTTCATTGCCTACTCCATCTCGGGCAATGAACAAGCCAACAAAGTGAACACAGTGGAGTGCTTCCTGCTCCATTGTGCTATCAAGAAGACGAAGATCAGTCCGTCCTCTTTCATATTCGAGGCCATCCAATCAATTCAAAGGTGGAAGCGGGCCCATACCTCCCTTCTACATCTTGCTACCCCTCTAGCCTTGCACCTCCGACTCATCGGTACAAATGGCCCTCCCAACCATGAGCCACTCCTCACAAAGTACATCGACATCAATGAATTGCGGGGCCCGCCATTCGCCCTTTCTCGCACCGAGTTAGTGCCACAAGAGCGGAGGAATTGTGTGCGGCGCTACCTAAACGCCTAAGTCGCATCCCGAGTATCTAATGCATCCGAAGAACAGGGAGATGCACATATGGAGGATAATGAGGAAGCTTAATCCGAGCATGAGGAGGACGAGCAAGCCGAGGATGAGGCCGACGCCGCTTGGCTTGGCTATGACCACGTGGACACCGCTGGAGGATCCAAATGGGGTACCCAACCTCAATTGGGTACCCAATCACAATGGGGCGGACAATCTCAATAGGGCACCCAGCCTCAATGGAACGCTCGATGGGAGCAGTTCACTTCCGAGGTCACCATAGGGATACGCGAGATGCGATCTGACATCCGCGACCTCCATACTCGCCTCAACACACATCAACAGCAGTGGGAGGCTCAGAACCGGGCGATGGAAGAGCAAACTCGACTACTCCGGGAGATGCAACAACAATGGTCCTCTTGGACCCTTGGCGGTGCACCCACATATCCTCCTCCCGACCAACAGTGAGCCTTTGTCTCACTGTTGAGGTATCTTTATTGTTTTCCTTTCCTTTTCGTGTGAGTGTGTTTTCGGCTAACTTTTGTTTTTTCCCTTTGTTTCGTAGTTTACGTTTGCAGGTTTTCTTTCCGTTTGTTGTCCCGAATACCGCATATCAGGGAAGTTTCTCTATCCCTACTTTTTAGATCTTTACTTTCCGCAAAGAGGGCATTGCTCTATTTTTGTAGGAGGGGGAGGGGTGTCTTCTTATACGTGCATTCGTCGTTTTATTTTCGTGTCTTGTGAGCATGCAAAAATTTTGATTGTTTTTTTGAGCTACTTGGTCTTTACACATCGTGGGTAAATCGAAGCATGATTTATGTTTGAGATGAGACATGATTTGAATTCCTTGATTGATTGGAGTTGATTTATGCTGTGAAACGTAGATAAACTAAGAAGTTGTAGAACATTATGACCGGATTGTAGATCTTAGTAGAATGATTAAAATAGTGATGCATGATGATATAATTTGATTGATTGTAATGACCCGTAAAATTTTTCTATTTATTTATCATGTACCAGAAATCGCGATAATAAAATTTCGCGTATAAATTAAAACGTCGATTAGCTAATTGATATTAGTAGCTATTAATTTCGTGCGCTTTATAGTCTTTGTGTAATGATAGATATTATGTAAGCTCATTTAGATAATGTGATTATTTAAAAGACGTACTAATTAAAAGTATTTCGGTGCATTGATCGATAGTCAAAATTCGAGGAGATAATTGTATTTCTTAGCAAAGGATTTAACAATTAGTAGTGTAGTTATATACCATAGGAGGGTATATGATTTTGCATAAATAAGAATTGTTAAGAGGGATTTCTATTATTGGATTAAAGTTTGGAAACGTGGGATACTTGATTGTTAATCAAGATGATCCCATTTCATCTTATAGCCTTATCTATGAATTTAGTAATGAAAAGAATAACACCCACACGTATGATTCATATTATGGTGATAGCAAATATAGGAGTATTATATGTGAAGGTAAGAGAACATGTACAGGAGACCTATTGATGTTTGTATCATGAGCAGTAAGTCTATATCACATCTTTCTGCAGGAAGTAGTAGAGTAAAACAAGTCTTTGAGTATCAATAAAGAGAGGGACGATAACTATATAATTTCTAAGTCTTATAATATAGACAACGAATCACTAAGCAAATCCTAGACTTTATTATAAGATTTGCAACTACTGCCCAAATCTTTTACTCTTTAATGCAAATAAAAGAAATCTGGCCAAGTAGAAGTAAAGGAAAGGGCTGCTGCAGGAAGGAAGAAACAGCAGCTGTTGTCATCCATCTCATAGTGTTCGCATTATACCTGCAAAGGGAAAGAGTATGCCAGTAAGTATGTCTCCAAAGTCAATATTAGAATAGAGATAGGCTAAGAAGTAGACTGTGGTATTGAAAGAATTCAAGTGTCTAGTATTAATCCGTGTTCAATACAAAGCTGCTATGTTGTAAACCACCCAGAAACACTCTTTATCATCCCATATCACTGCATATTTCCTTTACCATTTTCAACTCACAAACGTAGAAGCATACTTCCTCACAAGAGAAAAGCCTTCTCACCCCCAAATTCAGTTTGAAGAACCACAAGGTAAGTCTAAGACCAACACATCAGTTTATGTGTTGGGCTCCAACTACAACACTTCACTTGTCTCCTTTCATGAACTCAGATTCTTACCCACTAAGACTCTTACAGAACAACTTTATACACACCCGAGGAGCCACCCAAGTCACCCATTCAGGATTTTCAGAAGTTTAAGGTAAACATCAAACCCAACATTCAGTGGTGTTCTCTACAGTTCTGGTAAAGTTTTAAAACTAAGTTAAACATGCAGAACTTAGGACTTCAAATAGGTTTCAAACTAAGAACATAAACTTACTGACTTCAGAGATAGAAATAGTTGTTCACATGTGTGAATGTACAGTTAACACTCTAGCCTTATTTCTTAGCATTTTATTTCAAGACTTCTGTTGTTTCCCTTAGAACTGTGTTGCTGAGTTTATAAAAGAGAACTAACACTTGAAACATCTTCTCCTAGAATTAAAGAACGGGTAGTAACAATTAAAAGTTTTAAACTGTTTAGAAAACAGCATACTGATTCATAACACTATATAGATATGTATTCAAACTTAGAACAGAACATTTAGCTAGAAGATATTTATAAACTCATGCAGACTTGAGAAACAGAACCTACTCATAGTTACATGTATTAATTCTGAATTATAATCTGAACCTATACAATGATCTTATCCCAAAATCGAAAGATCCATCTCAAAGAACCCAATCAATATGCTTATGCTTCCAGAACAATAATAAAACCAATTCAAAAGTATAAAACACAGAATTTAGAACATAAGCTACCTCTCATGTCAATCCATCTCCAGGAACCCCTGTTAATGAGAAATCAGGCTCAGACCAACCACAACGTATCCCTCAGCCAAGAAAGAATCAAATCAAAGTCAGAACCCAATTAAAGCTTTAAACAATTCAGAACTTGAAACTCTTAATTATTCAGAAACTTCGTATATTTCACAACCCAGTCAGAATAGAACGAGGGTCTAGCTAATTGTTTAAAACAGAAACCTGAAAGAGTATTGATCATGCGGTAAACGAAGACTTAAAAATCTAAATTCAAAGATTTCAGATTTAATCCCAAATCCAAATCCATAGGCTGTCAAGTTTCTAAAACCCAAAACGTGAAAAGGGGAACATGCATCATTATCTAAAACTGAAAATACAAGAACCGAATTAAAAGACTTGCCTTTAAAAGGAAGGCCACGGAACTGCAGACTAGGGAACTCCGGCGAGTGATTCTCCGAAGAAATCGCAGAGGCTGAGAAAAAGAGAACCACCGAAAGATAAAGAGTTAAAGGAGTAGGCAGAAATTTTAAGGAAAGCCTTGAAATCGAAAATACAAGAACAGAATTCGCCAAACCTAAAAGGAATACAAATTGAAGAATAAGGAAATTGGGGGATTTATAAAACTAAAACTGAAATCGATTTCCTAAAACTAGAGAAAAATTGAAAAGAGTAGGAGACTTCACCTGTAACTCGATGGTGGGAGATTATCACCGAGAAGCAACCAGAAAAGGGAGAAAGCAGATAGTGAAAACAGAAGGCGAGGAGCAGATCGTGAAAACAGAAGGAGAAAGCAGATAGTGAGAAAGAAGGCGAGAAGCAGATCGTGAAAACAGAAGGAGAAAGCAGATAGTGAAAACAGAAGGCGAGGAGCAGATCGTGAAAACAGAAGGAGAAAGCAGATAGTGAGAAAGAAGACGAAGCAGATCGTGAAGGAGAGGGAAGCAGATCGAGTAAGGGTTAGGGTAAATGTTGGTATAATGAATCTTAATGGGTTGGAATAGATTGGGCTTAGGTGATGTAGAACATGGGCCGAGAATAAAGAAGTGATGGGCTGCTATGTATAAATCAAATGGGCTGGGTAAATAAAATCAGATTGGGCCGAATTATCTAATATTAGACTGGGCTTGATTTCAATTTCAATGGGCTTATTTAATTATGTGGAGTGAGCCCAGATGGGTAATAAGAATGAATTAAGTTATCCTTAATTAGATAAGATGACTTAGATATATATTAGAGAAATTCAACAATTAGATAATTATTAGAACACTTTAATGATGATAGTTGCATTACCTACTAAGGACTCGATTTTAAATCGAGTAATAATTAGAATATTCATGAAATAATAGCACATTATTTCATTTTAATTAGATACGTAAATTAATACTCACGATGAGTATTTTCCCTCTTAATTACGATTAAGGTGAGGCGAAAGGAAATTCCAGTCGATTTTTGCACCAGACTTTCGTTAGACAAGGAAGCACATCAGGTAGGCTTTCTTTTACAAATCAAAATCGTATGCGTTGTACCAAAAGTATGATTTTCGTTTTAGAATGCTTAGAATTTCAAATGTTATGAAGTATTGCATTGTCGAAAATGTTTATATTTTGGTATGATGCGTATCTGTTGAGCAAATAATCGATTTCGGACCTTTAAAGATTTATATCTTTTGAGGTTAGTGTACACCAGAACCGTGAGTCATCTTAGCGGGTTGGCCGATTCAGTGTTCGCGGAAAGTGGCCACTTTCCCGACACACAGAATTACAGATATGTTTGATTACTCCAGAACTTAGACTGATCAGTCGAATTTTAAGATCACAAAAGAATTTAGTGAACATAGGTTCTTTAGTGACAAAAATCCCTATGTTGCACTGTGTACGACAATGGCAAATATATTAGTACGAATGTGATTTTGGCATGTGTCTACTGAGTACTTTTGTACTCAGCCCTGCATGTATTTATAAATGTGCAGGTTAAGTCGCGATGACGAAGTGGAAGGCTCAGCAGTGGTTTTTGTCAAACTCTAAATATTTTTACTCTCGGTGGTTTATATGTCGTCATACATGTAAATCTAGATATTGATCCAGTTTCCGCTGCCAGACTATTGTTCAAATTCAAGAACGCATTAGTTATCTCTTTCGGCTTCAAGCTATGTATTTCTTGTTATGTACTTGGGGTTTCGTGATACCAAACCCTATTAAAATCTTCATCTTTTGTGGTACGCTTCATGTTTCAGCCAAGTATAAATGCTTACGTTTCTTTTCATTATCTGTATTTTATTTTCGAGTCACGTTTTCCTCGATTTTACTTAGAGAAGTGAAATGGGGACGTGACATTGATTCAATTGGCTAGTTGTTTATGACCACTTCTTGCGTATCCGTGTTTTATTAAATGAACTTTGTCAAGAGGTCTCTGCTCCTATGGGAACCATGAGCACGGGAAACCGCGTGAGGATACATTAGGGAACCCCTAATTGTTCACACCTCGCGACAATGACCATATAACTTGGCATCGTTCTAAATAAGTTTATTAAAGTTCTTAAAATATAGGGATACAAAAAGGATTCTACCCCGCTCTCTTAAATCAAAAATATAAATTTATAAAAGAGATGGGTATGGGAAACCACACCGGGAAAACTCGATCATTTGGAGTATTCACTCGGTGAATATTGTCCTAAATATTTCTCATGTTGAAAGAAAGTGCAGAAAAGAAAATTTAAGATGGATAAAAGCTCTAGCCGATTATGTGATCTCAATAACATCTTGTGCATCATTATTTTACGTTGTTCGAATTGATTATAATCTAGTCTAGATGGTCTATTTGCTTCTATGATCTCTATGTGACATGATGTGATGATATGATGATCAATTTTGGGAATGATTTGAAGTCTTGTCAAGAACACATGCCGTGATTAGATTTTTCCCTAGCGATAGTTTAGACTAAGTTATGCTTGAGGACAAGCAAAGTTTTGTGTGTGGAGGGGTTGTTTTGTCTCATTTTGTTCGTCTAAACTTAGGTTTTTCGTAGCTTTATTCGTAATATTTTCCCTCGTTCCGTGATGTTTTGGCCCGAGTTATGTTTCATTTTATGTTTCAGGATCATTGGCTTAAACGAGAGTCGAAAGTGGAAAATAAACGAGAAAAGACGAAAAAACGAAGAACTGGCCCGAAGGGCATGTCAGTGACCGAGCCAGCGCCGAGCCAGCCGCGCGCCAGCGGCCGTGCCAGGCCGTGGCACACAGGTCAGCGGTCGCTGATTCGCCAGACCGAGTCAACGCCGCGCCAGCCGCGCGCCAGCGGCCGTGCCAGGCCGTGGCACACGAGTCAGCGGCCGTTGACCTGTCTAAGCGGTCGCTGACTCCCCATTTTTCGCGCGGGCCGTTGCAACGAACCCTAGCGCCACTCGGAACAACCCTAGTCAGCGGTCGGTGACTTCCAGAGACCGCTGAGTTACCTCTCGCTATAAAAAGACACGTCGTGCCATTCAGTCGACATATCACAATTCTCCATACTTCGTCCCGACTCCTTTTGGCACGAATTCATAGACTAGTTTTCCAGCATATTTCCATTATTTTTAGTTCGTCTCGATCCCGCATTCAAGGGTCGAGACTTAGCATTCTAGATAGGATTTTTCGTTCCGTTATTCGTTTTGGAGTTAGCCGTTTCCAACATTCGAACGCCGTTATTTTCAGATTTTCATTGTCGTTTCCAGACGTACTTCAAGTATTAATTCAAGTTCCTTTATTTCCCTTTAATTATTGCTTTGTTTATTTACTTTTATCGTTTGTTTCGTTTTGTGCTTTCATTTCTTTTCATCGCATTTAATTTCCAGATTTCTTTCCGCTCTTCTTTCATCTTTAAACTTCAAGTTCTTACTTTCTTAGATTAGATTTAAGTTTCGTTCTTAGTTTAGATTTTAATTGCTTTCTTATTTACTTTCTTCGCCTAGTTATAAAAATCCAAATCAATTCCTTTTTACTGCTTTTCGTTTTTACGAACAAAGAATATAATTGCCCTGCTAAGTCTTCCTTGAGAATACGACTAGGGTCAACTTATTAATCTATAACGAACTCGTTCTAAATTGCGAGCAATTTAATATAATAAATTGGAAGTATATCGGCTGGAAATATTCCTCGTGCCCGATACTGAGTCCCTTTATCGGACAGTAGGTCTGGTCTAAACAATGCCACGTACTGACAGTTTAAAATAAGTTGAAACAACTTCCAATATATTATCGTTTGCCTCCCATGAGGACTTCCACAAAAAGTAAAGATAATATTTTTAGAGTTAATATGCCAATTCGGTCAACAAGACAGGTCAACAATTCTAGGCTGCAACAAAATAAAAGTCTAAATGATAAGGAGAAAGTAAAGTGATAACGATAATAGCCACACAGGGCTCATGGCAAAACACCGCCAAGCTAATCTTTGAGTAGAAAAGAAAATATAAGCTCCACTTGGCTGTTACATAATCACCATCTAGTCCATGTCTTCGTATGGCTCACTGTCTGAGTGTACCATGAAATCGCTAGTAGGATGGCTCGCTATCCTCAAATGAAGCATCTTTGGCGTGCGTGTGTTGGCCTAGTGGTTGTGAGGTTAATGCCCAAGGATAAAGTCTCGGGTTCGATTCCTCCATGACGCGGCCATGTAATTTATTGTTAATGTAATCCAATATTTAATGAAGCATCTTCTCTAAGAAAATGCCCTATGGGTGACGTATCATCGCTGGCATCATAGTCGGGGGTGTCAGGATCCGAATCAGAAATATTAGTGATGGTGGAGAATGTACTCTCTCGTCATGGGATCCGGATGGGATGTCATGAAATCTGAAGGTAAAGAGGTATGCTCGGTCAGTGGTACAAAACTTGGGATTCTGGAGCTACTCGCTCCAGGATCACCTCCATAGTGAGGAAACGGTGGCAAATGGCTCGGCAGGGCTGGGAAGAGAGTCTCGTGGATGACTGATGGATAAAACGATGGTGAAGCAAAATACATATCCTCATGTCCTGTGGTAGCCATCACACTAGTCACATCAGAGTATGAGTAGATCAGTTCCATCATAGGCACAGGGGGTGGAAAAACATATGAAGGGGTTGTAGTGGGTAACAATGTGGTTGAAAGTATATATGGTGTCCCCATGTAGAGCGTGTGGGGCTGCGGGGCTGGCGGATATGGTGGTGCAGGTGCAGGTGCAGGTGCAAGTGGTGCCAACTCTCTCGGTGATCATCTTATCAGAGCCCAACGATGTAGAAGATCAGCCACAAAGTGTTGAAAGTCGAAATGTGCATACAATCCATCAGGGTAATACTAAATCATCCGTTGCATCACCTCGGACGCCCAATCTTTCGACTCAGGTGGAGTCTTGTGGATAATGATGTTTGCCGCCTCTAAGTCGGTGACTCCCGTAGCATACCTCTAGAGGTTTAGGAAGTGACACACAAACTCGCCAAATGATAATGTGGAGAGCCTATGGTAGTTACGCATCAAGAAGATGCATCTATGCAGGTTTTTAGCTCTCATTACAGGTCTCATGAAGCAAGAAAAATAATAGGGTCGTCCAGCCATCTACACGCACGAAAAAAAAGAAAGAAAAATGTTCGAGTCAATTTACTTATCTTAAAGTTATAATAAAGATGCGTACATATCTAGATCACATAAGAGATAATGCGTTCGGTGCAAGAGGTTCTTCTAAGCAAGTTTAGTTGCTAAGTGAAGATTCAAATGTTATTCGGGTTTTCTAGACTTGCAGGCTAAAGGTTCTAACTATGGCACTCTCGACTTTTTCGTATAGTTCATAGTCTCCCACTTGTCTATCCCTTAATCGTATTATGACTACATATCGAGTATACGAATACTTTCCAATCTCATTAGGTTACTACGCCCCAAGTCTTGAACAGATAAAGTCAACATGTAAAAATCATTCCTTAATAAACATCTTGCTTCTATCAAAACATAAATTCATCAATCATAGATCATGCTTTAAAACATTCTCAAAAACTTTGCATTCAAACTCAAAAGCGCTTAGAAATCATACATTACATTTCGAGGGTGGCGTAGAGAGCTGGGAGGTGGTTGAGGATTGTTCCATATTAGAAGTCTAGTGATTCGAACTAGACTCGATTATTCAATGAAAATGTATTTTTAGAAGTCTAGCAATGTGGCTTTCTATCATTCCTGGTGAGTGGAGAACTTGTAAACTTATAAGTTCAACTTTTCAAAATCCAGGCATAGTTCTCTACTTGGTGAACGCAAGGAAACTCCTTATCTCGGTTGGATTTTTGGGGGCTTTCCAGTTGTTTAACGCCTCAACCCTGGTAAGGTCTACCTTAATTCTTTCAACGGACACAACATGTCCTAAAAATATTACTTGCTTTAGCCAAAACTCGCACTTACTAAACTTTATGTGTTTGTGTGTATATATATATTATGTATATTACTAAAAGGTTTCAAGAAGAAAAATAAATTAAGTACAATTTTTTAATACATATATATGAGAGATTTTAAGATAGTGGTGAATCCTTTTGTTTTAACCATTTGTCATGCATGCAAAGTACAACTTTAAGCCTATAAGTAGCCATGCATGCAAACCCATGGCTAGGTTAGTGTTATTTATTTTACATCCATGAAACAATATATATATGGGGGTGTTATGAGTATATATTTTTCTAATATTTTCAAAACCACCATCAAGTTTTACTTTTACTCCTCTCGTTCATAGGATTATCAAGTGCGAAATCAAGTGTGGTGATCTAATTCAGTTATGCAGTTGATTACTATTGTCCAGTTTAGTATTATGTGTTTAGCCGCATGTGTGATTATGAAATCAATTGGTGATGAGTAGGGTCGTTTTAAAACTGCCTCATTTTACTCTCACTCTATTTATTAGGCAATATGTATGTTATGTCGTCAGAAGCCCGTAAATAGAGATCAGGACGTCACAGTCCTTGGTATGCCACAGTGCGAATTAGGTATGCTATGCAATGGTAACCTATGTGCTTTACCGTTTTATTAACTTGAACAATGTTAGCATATGATCCCATACTGAGTATACTTTATGTATGCTCATTCCTCACATTATCATTTTCACGTGCTTGGAGTGTGGAAATGTGTGGTGATTCGAATGACACGTCGTTATATATTTCAATAGATATGTAACATTTTCTCTATAAAAGTTATGTAGTGTGATTTATTTTAAAGAATTGTTAGCAACTACTCAATGCAAAAAATTGTTATCATTTACTTTTTAATTACATTCTCTTTAGAAATATATATATATATATATATATATATATATATATATATATTTTATTTTGTACTTATTTCTTATGTGAATTATATTTTATCTCCTATTTGTATAGATCGTTTCTTTCTCTTTTTTCTTGAATGAAATAATATAATTTTTTAATTAAGAGAAAAAAAAAAAAAATATGTACTCCATATGCCCATAGGGGACGAGAAACATTATCTAATACACCAAGAGAAAGTATCTAGACAATATTTTTATAAGATGTCACCGCTCTATGCTCTCCAAACAATAATTGCACCCAGTGGCGAATTTAAGTAGAGGCATTGGGCTCCAGCTCAGTGCAAGTCCAAAATTTCAGTCGTATATATGTATATTTTTAAGGTTAAATACAAAATTAGCCCACCCCAAAATTTTGTATATGTATAAAATATAGTGTTTTTTAAATATTTTTTTTAGCCCATCCCAAATGTAAATCTTGGATCCGCTCCTGATTGCACCCTCATTATTATTTAACATCTCTTATTGTTTCTATTATGGGTAATGTCTCTTTTTGGAGAGGACATCCCAAAATGAGATATGCCTCTCTTTGGATAGAACAAAGTGGTATTTATTAAGTGTTTAACCTCATTTTGGTCGTCTAAACTCGTATATTCATCATCTTTATTCTTGTAATTTTCCCATTTTTCATGATGTTTCGGGCTCGATTTACGTTTCACTTTATATTTCAGGATCACGAGCTAAAACAAGTGCTGAAGTTAAAAATGGGACGATAAAAGATTGAGAAATGACGATAGAATGAAGAAGGAAGCTGATAGAGCATGACGATAGACACATAGGTGTAGAACCATTATGTATTACTATTTTAACGAACTCAAAAAGGCAATTAGAACAATGTCAAGTTATATGGTCATTGTCGTGAGGTGTGAACAATTAGGGGTTACCTAATGTATCCCCACGTGGTTTCACATGCTCATGGTTCCCATAAGAGCAGAGACCTCTTGACAAGTTTAATTCTCATTACAAAACATGGATACGCAACAAGTGGTACTAAACAACTAGCCAATCGAATCAATCAATTCATACCATCATGCATCACTACCTTGATCATTTTACTAAGATTAAGAATCCGGTCACAATGTTCCACACATTCCTAGTTCATTTACATTTCAGAACACGAATCAAGTCAAATTAATCAAGGCATTCAAATCATATCATATAGCAAACACATGCCACGACTCGATTCAACCAAAGATATCAAGACAAAGTAACTTTAAAACAATCAAGATTTTGCATAAATAAGACACTAAAATAAAACGATGAATGCATGCACTAAAAAGACATCCCTCCCCCTACAAAGATAGAACAATGCCCTCATTGTAGAATGTAAAGAGCTATAGCGTAAGGATAAGAAAGACATCCCTAATGTGTTGTATTCAGAGCGAAAAACGAGAAGAACAACCTGAAAATAAACTAGGAAAAACAAAGGTTAGCCAATCACGCACTCCCCGGCAACGGCGCCAAAATTTGTTCGACTAAAATTATTTCAAGTCACTCGCAACCTAACGAGTTCGTCTAGCAATGATAAGCCAACCCAAATCGAATTCTCAAGGAAGACTTAGCAGGTCAATTTAACTCTTTGTTCATAAATGAAAGCAAATAAAAGATTGTTTGAAGGTTATAAAACTTGACGAGGAATATAAATAACGAAAGAATGTAAATCTTAAACTAATAAAGGTAAACGAAGAAACAAATTGTCTAACTAAGAAAACGAGTTGCGAATAAAAAAGGATAAAAGTAACTTTGGAATTCGAAATTAAAAGAACGTAGAAAGTACTTTGGAAATTAAAATCGAAGAGAATGTAGAATAGATAAACTAAATAGAAACACGAAAGCATAAACAAATAAAGGAACTCAATACTAAAAATGAACCGGGAATATAAAACGGAAACAAACTTGATTCATAAACTGGAACGAACTTGAATCCACAATGATAAACGGAAAAATACGAACTAGAATGTTGCAATTGGCTACCCTTCGAAATCGAATACTACAACTAAAAATGACTAACGAAAAATCACAAGTCTCGACCCTAGAACAATAGGTCGAGAGGTGCTCTATATATAAGTGCAGATACTCGGAAAAAAGGTCTCTCAAAACGACCGAAAAAAGGTGTCTTCAAAGTGTGAATGGCGTCGACTATTTATAGACGAGAGTGAGTGTCAGTGGCTGCTTACAAGTCAGGGACCTCTGACATGGTTGTTCCACGCTCCCTGAGCGCACCATCCGCTGAGTTTGTTAGGTGCTGACCGAGTCAGCCATTGGGGTCAGCGGCCGCTAAGGGGTCAGTTGTCGCTGTCGCTGGCCCTGGCTTGTGCTAGCTCGCGCGCCTAGCTCAGTCATGGATCTATCCGGGAAACCCATGCCTAGTCAGCGATCGCTTAGGGCCACGCGACCGCTGACTAGTGCTCTCGGCTCTAATCTTCATTCTCTCATAATTTCTTGATCTTTTCTCGTCTCGTTTCCAACTTTAACACTTGTTTAGACTCGTGATCCTAAATCGAGCCCGAAACATCATGCAAAATGGGAAAATAACAAGAATAAAGACAATGAAAATACGAGTTTAGTTGACCAAAAAAAGGCTAAACAATAGGCACCGCTGACATAGGCCTACGCTGGACCATGAGCGAGGCGCGCGCGAGAAAAAATAGAAGGTCGCTGACCCTAGCGGCTGACTCGGGAAGTTTAGCGCAATGGCCGCGCGTGGAACTCGGTACCTGCCAACTCAGCGGTCGCTAACTAGTAGGAGACCACTAACTTCTCGACATCTATAAAGGGATGATGCGATTCCTCATTCGATACAAACCTTTTCGCGATTCTAAACACTTATATTCCGAGTACCTCTCGACTCGTTGTTCTAGGGTCGAGATTGATGATTCTTAGTTAGTTATTTTCATTAAGTTTGTGTTTAGTTTAGTACTTGATTACAAAAAAAAGGATAGCCGACTACAACATTCAAGTTCATTGTTCTTAATTCCGTTCATCATTGTGGATTCAAGTTCTCCTATTCAAGTTTATGAACCACGTTTGCTTTCGCTTTCAATTCTGGGTTCGATTTTATTATTGAGTTCCTTTAATTGTTTATGCTTTCGTATTCCTATTTCATTTATCTATTCTAAGTTCTTCATTTCAAATTCCAAGTTACTTTTACTTTCATAATTCTTTCGTAATGATTTCAATCTAGTTCTGATTTAGATTGAAATCAATTGTCCCTTTTTAATTCGCAACTCGTTTCTTCAATTCACAGTTTGTTTGCTCTCTTCAAATTCATATCTTTCAATTATGTCTTCATTTATTTTTATTAGTTTAGAACTTATCTTCTTTTGTAATTTATATTTTCCACGTAGCTTTAAAATCTCCAAACAATCTTTTGTTTGCTATATTGTTGAACAAAGAATTAAATTGCCCTGCTAAATCTTCCTTGAGAACACGACTTGGGTTGACTTATCATTGCCAAACGATCTCGTTAGATTTCAAGCGACTCGAAATAATTTTAGTCAAACATTAAGACAGTTTTGTTATAAGGTTGATGGTATATCCAAGAGCTAAATAGTTGTACAAGGGGCCCGGGAGCCCGTTGTTGGTGAAGGTGATTTCCCCCACTCACCTGAAAAACCTTAGCACAAATTAGCAAAATAGAATTGGTTTTCTTTTTTATTCATTATTTTGAAAATCAAAGCGAATTTTACCCAAGGCGATAGAGATCTCTCTACACGATTATGGGAAAGGATTGGTGACCCCTTGACTTGGAAGGACGACTATAGGTATGTAGAGCGTGACATGAAGCCAAGAAATGTGGGTATGCCAAAACAAGGTTTCTTTTTGGCCCATGATGGTGATTTTGTACACATAGCTCTGTCATGCTTGAATTGAGCATTGTGTGATCTAAGTCAACCTGTCAGTCCAGTCATTCCTCAACTGCCTCACTTTGTGCATGTACGTGCAAGATGTTTACTTTAGATCGATGTAATTAAATTAAACTAATCTACATTATATATACTCTTAGGATCTATTTGGTAGGGGAGTTTGGATAAAATGAGATAAGTTAAAAATAGTGGTTTGAGTTGGGATGAAAAAGATAAATGTTATATTATCTACTTTTTGGTAGGCAAGATACATATGTTATTTGCTAGACTTGTTAAACTTTAAGATATAATCTTGATTTACATTTTTACCCATTTTTCATTTCATATTTTCAGCCCTAAAATTGCTGGATAACAAATTCCAACTTTGAAGGCTCAAGCAAACATTAAGATAATCTGGGCATGGAAGAATCACAAAATCGAGCAACAGACGGAGGTTTGATACATCTTCTATACCACTTGTCAAAGAAGTACGAGGTCAAAATTTAATATTTGAGACTTAATAACGAATAGAATTTATCTTCACTTTTATACACCACTATTAATCATTCGGCAAAATCAATCACTCTTAGTTTCTCATTCGCCCTATAATAGAATGTTCAGACTTCTTCGTCGACATCTACTATTTCCAGTTAATCAAACTCTTGATTTAATGAAGAAATTAAATCAAAGATGCTGCAGAAATTATAGATCCAAAATCTTAGTAGCAAAATGAAATTTTTGAAAAGGTTCCATGTAAATCATATCATAGAAGGAAATAACAAGGACCAAAGTGAAGGATGAACTGTAATATCCCGCTCTATTCTACTAGTAGTTATCATATACTGAAAATCGGGATAAGAAAATTTCGTTATAAAAGTTTTAATATATCGATTAGCTAATCGATATTAGTAGCTATTATTCGTACATATTATAACTATTAATATATTATGCGAGCTCATCTTGAAAATAATAGAGTTATTCAAAATACGATTCAAATAGATTTTTTTTAAAGCTATAATCGAAAATTAGTTTGATTAATAGCTACCAGTTAATTAGAGCTTATAAAATAAATAAGTTAATTAGGATGCATACAAGAGAAATATTAATACTTGTCAAAACAATATTAATAGTTGGGAAGCTAGCCATACCCTATTAGATAATAATTATATACCTCATAAGTTTGTGCATAATTAATTAGTAGTATCTTAAATAATAAGATGTCATGAAAGAATGGAATACATTGTCTTGTCTAAACAAGATATATTAAAGAAGACTATTTATTACATAAGATAAGTGAATAAATAATATTTAAAGAATGAGACTCTATACAACACAGTGGCACATATGAAAAGTATTAATATGACCTGCACTTGCTATAATACAATTCGAATTTTTAATAGTAAAGTAATAGGCATGCAGCCCTATGTATATATATATATGCAAACATGATTGTGTAGCATGAGAAAAGGTGAACAAATTTGCCATTTGCAGATTTCATTCACAATCAGTATGAAAGCAATAAATGAAAGGAGTGTCTTCTCAAGGGAAGACCATTGCCACACGTTTTCCCACTCTCCATCCCTGCACCTGCAAGAAGAAAAGATAGATATTATCTTGATTAAAAGCTGCCCAAATCAGATTTACAGCTGCTAAATTAGACTAAGAAAGTAGATATAGGCTATAGATAGAAGACTTTGAGGTTTAACATTCAAGTACCCCTGCATATACACAACGTTGCAAACACCTTAAGCATTCTATATAAACACTAGAAGCCCTCATATACACTTTAGAAATCAGTCTCACACATACTTAAAACATTCAAGGAGTTCTTCATCCACATCAGAAGTCATTCCAACTCAGAAGTCTTAGGAGACATAGAGGTAAACAAAATCTCCAACTTACAGTTTTCATTCTTCTTAGTATTAAGTTTAAACCATCACTTTAGACTCAGTTTACAAAAATTCAAAAGCATCTATCTACATGTCTAATTTCAAGAGTTAGCAAACTTCCAACTTAGTAAACTGAAAATTCATATAGGTTCTATTCTTCTTGATAGCTATGCAATAAAGAACAAGTTATTAAAACACAGTTACATACTTGTACTTTAATTACAGAACATATGCTGCATATTGTCAACTTCAGAACATAGATTTATATTTATATCTTCATTATATTTTTATTTCAGAAGCATAGTTATATATATATATATATTTCAGAATGTCAGAACATAGGAATTATACTTAGACATTCAGATTCAAAACATAGAAAGAACTTGGAAATAAGTTCAGATTCCAGAACATCACTTACAACTACATTTTCAGGTTTTAGAACATAGATCTATGTTTATATATTTCAGACCTTAGAACATAGACTCGCATTCAGATTTGCAGAACATTAGGTCACCCAAACATATATCCAGATTTCAGAACATAGGACCTTTAATTACCTTTAGATTCAGAATAAGCATATATGCACATGTATATATATATAGACTTAAGAACATAGACACATAATCAAATGTTCAGATTTAGAAACCTAACTCATGAACTTATGAACTTTCAGAAATGAAAACACAAGACTTAGGTTCAGAGAATGCAATCTGAAAAAGAACTCGAAACAAAGCATAAGATGCAAGATTTCAGAACACGACTAAAATTTAAAAATACGTCCAATGCCATTTCAGAAATACGAATTTATTCACTTAACACAACTATGATATTTCAGGAACATGAACACATAGATATGCTTCCTAGATATCCTAAAGATTCATAGAGTAAACAAAATATACTTCTGAAGCACAAATTTTGAAGATTAAACAAAATCAGATTCATAGAGTAAACAAAATATAGAGTAAACACATAGAAGTCAAAAACAAAGGAGAAATCAGATTTTGAAGCTCAAATTTGAACTATACTTCTGAAAAAGAACACATATTAAAACAAAACCCCAACTCTACTTAGAATATTAAAGAAGACGATTTTAGAAAGAAATAGGAGCATACAGAATTCATAAACTGAAAATATAGGAAATGAATTAAGATTTGGGATTCATAAAACTGAAAATTTGGATTTGAAAACTGGAGAGAAATTAGATAGAATCCCAACCTTGAGTTTCCTGCGAAATCTCCAACCGAGAGACAATCGAGGGCAGAGAGAGTGGGAAAGCAGTCGCGTGCGACGGCAGCTTCAAGGGAAGCACCGACGTGTCTGCCGCTGTTGCATTCCACCGAGAGCAGCTGAGTCTCGGTTGTCCAGTAGAGGAGAGTGCCGAGATTCGATCAAAGAGAAGAGAGATAGAGATTGAGAAAGATGTTGTAAAAATTTCAGAAAATAGGTAGAAATTAAACTAGAAAGAGATGTAGAAAGAAAAGGGAGGGAGGATTTTACCTTAGAGGAGAAGATTACCGGCGATTGCTTCCTCCGACGAACCTTGCGCTGTCTAGCAAACGAGGAAGGGGGGGAGCTGGCCGACAGCTGTTACTAGAGGAGACAGGGAGAGACCAAGAGAGGCAGAAAGAGGAACAGAGAGACCAGAGATAGGAGAGAACGGGAGAGACGAGAGAGAGGCGAGGGAGAGAAAAATAGGAGTGAACGGCTGGTGAGTGATAGTGTCTAGGGTTAGGGTTAGAATGAAGATTAGGTAATTTAGGGGTTAAGTTGGGCCGATTAATGTTAAGTTGGGTCGATTAATGTTAAGTTGGGCCGAATAATGTTAAGCAATGGGCCAATGTCAAGAATGTTAACGGGCTGGATTTAATTCAATTTAGGCCGAATTAAATAAATCTAATGGGCCGGGTCAAGTATATCTTACGGCCCGAACTTATTTAATAGTGGGCTGAAAGAAAGATTATAAATTGGGCTTGGATTTAAAATTTAATGGGCCTAATTAATTATGTTAGAATGGGCACAGATTAAGTATTTAGAATGGATTAAATTATCTCTTAAGAATGGATTAATAAATTGAATCTTTGAAAAGATTAGTAATTAAATGGATTGGATATAGATAATTAAATTAAATCCAATAAATCAATTGAATTATGAAAATTAGTAGTAATATTTCAATGAATATTAAATTCTTAAATAGTATTAATTAAATTAATACTATCTAGTAAAGATTTAATTTAGCATTCTAGTTTATAATTAAATTATTTCAAGTAAATTATCTTGAATAATTATAGTACCCATTATTAAATTAATTGGGTAAAGCAAATAAAATATAAGGGATTAATAAATCAAAGAATGATTTAAAATCCTACGAAAATAGTTATAGAGATCTTTAAGTGCTCGAATATTAGTTGAGTAAGAAATTAAAATAATTAATGAAATAATAGAATATTATTTCATTTTATTTAGATAAAATAGATTTTATATACTCACAATGAGTATCTTCCTCTTAATTACGATTAAGGTTACGGAAGAAGGAAAACTCTAGACGATAAAGATTCAGATCTTACTAGACGAGGAAGCAGTTCAGGTAGGCTTTCTTATACAAAAATAAATGTGTGTGCTTACCCGTATTTCTTTTCAAAAGCTTTGAATTGAAATTTATATTTAAAGTATTGTCTGCAATAAAATGTTTTATGTTTGGTATGATACATATCTGCTATGATTATGAAATCGAATTCGGGTTCCAGTGGGTAAGCATCCCTACTCGAACTAGTGTACACAAGGACCGTGAGTCATCTTAGCGGGTTGGCCGGTCAAGGTGTCCGTGGAAGGTGGCCACCTTCCCGGCACACAGAAATTACAGATATGATTGATTACTTCAGAACTTAGACTGCGCAGTCGAATTTTAAGAATCACAAAAGAATTTAGTGAACATAGGTTCTTTAGAGATAAAATCCCTATGTTTCACTTACAATGGCATGACAATTATATATGTATAAATGCGATTTTGGCATGTGTCTACTGAGTACTTTTGTACTCAGCCCTGCATGTATTTATAAATGTGCAGGTTGAGCTGTGATGTCAAGGAGGAGTGCTCAGCAATGGTTTTGTCGAACTCGATTAGCATTAACTCTTGGGGGTTTACATGTTTTCATACATGTAGACTTAGAAAATGATCCAATTTCCGCTGCAAACACTCTTTTCAGTATTCAGTATTTCTAGACATTTTGATCAATGACTTATGTATTTTGGTATCGGATACTCAGTACCGAATTTTGTGTATGAAACCTTATTTATTGAAGCACTTATCCTATATACACCTTCAAGTTATTACCCATTTTCCTTATACATTTCTATATTTTATCCCCGAGTCACGGTTATACCCATCGTTACTACAGTTAGTGAAGGTGGGTCGTGACATGAACAAAGGCCAAAAATATCATAAATCCATGTCTATGGTTTCCATTTATGGAAAATTTGAAGAAACAAATGTGGAGAGCAGAAGAGGGCAAGCACTCGATTTCGATTTTAAAAAAAAAATATGTCGGACATTTGCATATTAGCAAAAAAAAAGTGGGTAGATGAAATGATGATTAAAATATAGGGTTATTATGGACATGCATCTCTTAGTGTGCATTAGAGATGAAATTAATAGCACATACTTCCTAGTAAGGTTGTAAACGAATCGAATCGAGGCGAATATCTCTATATTCGATTCGATTCGAATTTTTTTTGCTATATTCGATTCGATATTCGATTACGAATATTAATTCCGCTTCGAAATTCGATTCGAGTTAAAATTCGAACTATTCGAAAATATTTGAATATTCGATTCGATTATTTTCAAGTGAATTTTTAAATAAATTTTTGGATATTCGGTTCGAAATTCGATTCGATTTGGTGACTATTCGATTCGATTCGAACTATTCGATTCGAACTATTCGATTCGAATTTTACATTGTGAAAAACTGTTAAATTAAAAAAAAAACCATCTAAATAATATATGCTATATCCGATCCATTTACCTAATAAATACTCAACAATAAATAAATCAATGATTTCACTGCCTAAGATCTCAATATACAATCCATATATATAAATGGGTTGAATTTAATTAGGATGGTCCATTATAGGATAGTCGAATGGACCGGTTTGAATTAATTGAATGGGCCGGTTTTAACTACATAATAATAATAATAATAATAAAAATAATCGAATATTTTTATCGAATATCGAATCGAATACTATAATTTCATATTTGTATTTGATAACGAATCGAATCGAAAAAACTATTTGTATTCGAATTCGAATACAAAAATTTCGAATACGAATATCAAAATTTCGAATCGAATACCGAATCGAGCAAAATTATTTGATTCGTTTACAACCCTACTTCCTAGGATGTGAAGCATAGTTCAACTGAGTATTTTAATACGAGCTTCGAAATTGTTGCGGACCAAGTAGATGACTCACCCATCTACCAAACATGATAGGAGAAAGAATAAAAAACAATATATCATTATTCATCACCCGTAACAAATTGTCTCTAAGGATTATACAATTTAAACTTGTTTTACCAAACAATTTTGATAATCTTACTGGAGACATTATATTGCTCATAATTCAAAACTTTCACTAAGATTATATTACTTTCTCTAGCGGCGAGTGTAGACAAAAAAAGTTTCCTATAATAATCTCACGAATCTAGCTCGAACTCTCATCTCTAGTAATAAGTACAAAAATCTAAACAGAAGCTTTTGACAAACTTACAGTAATAGTCCCACAACTCATGCTCTTTTGTTATGGCCTTCTGCCGAAGGGATTTAGCTTGACAAAATGCGGAACAATTTCATCATCGGCCAACTTCTCTAAATAAAGATATTGGTCACCTCTAGGCTCTACAAAGCAAGACAATTACTGATCTGACTTGACCAATTAGATAAAGATATAAATCAAGATGAGTGTGGTTATTATTAGACAAAGATCATAGAACTCTCACTCAATAAAAATGTTTGCAAATATAAGAAAACACCATTGTGTATTGTGTATTGCTGCAAACAAATGAGCATTACTGTCAACTTGTAACAATATTTTAGCTGAAAGATTGAATATACTTACAATATTTAAAAAAACATTGACTAGAGAATCATCTCAAGTTCTTTGAAGAAAATAGGCGTCTTCTCTTTTTTAATTTGAAACACTTATCTTCATCATGTAAGAAATACTTTAAGATTATAACATAATTCTTATTATTATATGCAATAAACTGCATTTCATACTGAGGCATTAACAAGTATACATACTTTAAGATTATCAACATAATTCTTATTATTCTAAAACAGATAATGTAGAGTAAATAACACTCTCAAATAAAATATAGTTTAATTTATTAATTGAAATAAGAATTTAATAGAAAAAAAACAAACAAACAAAAAACAAATTCTCATTTTGCAAGGAAAAAAGTAAAAATGACTTACCCAAAAAAAATTTCAAATTGAACTTTAAATCCGAAAAGAGAATATTTATAATTGGATCTAAAAAAAACATAACTTATCTTAAAACAAACATATGTAAAATTTTGATCAAAAGAGAGTTAATCATGAAAAATGGTCATGATTCTTTTTTAAGACGAAATGCTCACATCAAACTTCTCAAAGCACAATTTTAAAAAATCATCACAACCGACCAACTGATGGATAAATCATAAGTATGTCATAAAACTTTCAAACAACATTAAAAACAAGTTATAAACAATTCATTTACCTATTTTACCATTTATTATGGTATGAAAAGTGTTGGGAACCCTGAAGTTTTAGTGTTGATGATGGTATCTCGAAACACACTTAGCCTGTTAGAACATAATCTGTTCTCGTGTAAAAACAGATCACTATAGATAAAGGTGATTTCTGTTATGGATCAGATTAGGAGATGACTTAAAATGTAAAGGAGATACTCCTATAGAAGTTATTCTCAAACTAGAATAGGATGAAGTCAAGGTTTTATGCCAAAGAAGAATCGATCTGCTGTAACAGACAGCAACCAGATCGATGACCAGATCGACGCCTACAGCAAGGAACCAGAACGACTGAGTCATCAAGCCATTAGCTGACATCATCCTACACATCATATACACTTGCCACGTCAAGATCAAAGTCCATCCAACAGGGTTTGGAAAGAAGATCTT
>JAPKLX010000196.1:320072-411955 GCA_026898415.1 Leonotis leonurus | reverse complement strand
TCCCCCTCCCCAAACTTATTTTAACACGTAGTGAAAAATAAGTTTGGTGGAAAACGAAGTTATATGATATACGATTCACCCTTACACTGTAGATCACTGATGTGGAGGCGGTGGTGGTGGTGGCCAAATGTGACCCTAGCTAATCTCAAATTGCTGCCAACTAGCCATCATGTCATAAAGGGCCTGCTGCTGCTGTCGAGCTGCCTCCTGATGGACCCACTGCAGCTCTTGCTGAGCGCGAAAATCCTACTGTCTCTGCCACTCCAACTCCTGCTGAGTCTGGTGGGTATGTAGCTGCCGCCACTCCAAGCTCTGAGTACGCTCAAGCTCCCTCTGGCTCAGCCTGATAGCAGTGATATCATGCCGCATGATCTCTACCTGAGTATCCAGGCCATTGATTCGCTGCCCCCAATCCATACCGTGGGGTATCTGCTGGTAGTGGGGCTGATCTGGCTGCGGTGCCTGTGGAGGTGAATCATGTGCATCCTCCTCCTCCTCCTCATCATCATCAACGCCTTCTACATTAATTAGTCCATGCTCAATAGCACGTTTGTCTGCTGCAGTGTCCATACGCCAGTTTCTGGTGTCTACTGTGTCTGTGATGTATGTGAGCTCCGGGTTAGGCAGGGGAAAGTGATCCCCCGCCCTCTGCACTAAACGGCGCAGTAGAGAGAATCCTATGATGATCCTCATGTCGTACAGGCGTGCTAAGTCTAGCCGAATGTTGCCCTCGACTGTCGCCCAATCTGCGACTGCCCTACACCTAGAGTAGGCAATCGGTGTCAGCATCCCTCCGATGCAAATAGGACCGCTCCTGGCATTGGACTGTCTGCCAATTTGGTTAAGTAAAAACTGCCCCATGTCGAGCTGAGTCTCTGTCAACATAGCCCACAAAATAAACAGCTCGGTGTCCCGCACCGAGGAGTTGTCCTTCCTCGCAAGGAGTGTATGCGCCAAGATGCGCTGCGCCATCCGGAATACTGGGTTCCGGATGCTGGAGGCCTTTGCCAAGCCCGAAGCAAAATCGGCAGTGCCAGGAGCGGTAATCTGAGACCAAAATGTGTTGACATGAAATCCTCTTGGGGGTTTGTACTCCCCCACTTCCGGGCATCTAAAAATTTGGTTGATCTCCCTGACTGTGACAGTGTGCCAGCAGTTGTTTAGCTGAAAGCTAAACTCCTGCGGCTTCGAACGTATGGACTGATCAAGGTCCACCGAAGTCAGCATCTCGAGGACGGCCCTAAGATGTGTAGGCCATCCTCCCTCCAGAATAGATCCCCAACCAATACAGTCAAAAAGCTCCTGAAGGTTCTCATGCAATCCGAGATCCTCTAACACGCCCTGATCGGCATATCGTGTAGCCTCCACTGTGCGCTCGACCAACCTTTTAAAGTTTGGACGGTCATCGCCCATTCTCAACACAATGCCATAATATTCTGGGTCAGTCGTTGCTGGATCTACTCTAATCTCGGTTGTTCTCCTCTTCTTCGAGCAATTCTTGGATCTAGAAGACGATGCCATATTACCTGAAAAGAGAGGATAAAAAAAAACAACGTACCACCAATGTACGGATATGCAATATAAACCAACAATTCCTATCATAGTTCAACAACTCAACCAAGGATTAGATGTATCCAAAAATACATAAATGATCAACACAAACCTCAATTAGGCGCAAAACAATCCTAAAGGCTATATGACATGTCAATAGTACACAATGTACCTCAATAATCCCCAAACTAGCCTAATGTTCAAAATAATCATCCCCATTCATACATAATAAGCAAAACAATTCAAACCCATCACAAGTATACCAATTATCATGCCAATTAGCAATTTAAGCTCAAATATATATCAATATCACAAAATGAAGCATAGATATCCATACATTGGCATAATAAGGCATGAATCATGTTCCAAAAGCAAGAGAAGGGGAGAATTGAAGAGATTACCTTGATTTCTTACAAGAAAATGGAAGAAAAGAGTGAGAATTGCCCAAAATCCCTTGAATGCGAAATTGCCCCCAAAACTTGTCCAAATCCGAAATTAATCGGTGCAAAGTGTAGATTATGGATTGGGTAATGGAATTATGGAAGCAATTTGATGAAAAAAACTAATGAGAATGGAAGAATTTGGAGGGGAAATGGGAGGTGGGCGTGTGTTTTAGGGTTTAGAGAGAAGGAGAATGTGAGAAAAGTGAGAAAAAGGGAAGCAAAATCGCGTTTTAACTTACCCAGCAAAAACGGCGATCGCCGAATGTGGTCGCCGTTTTTGCGCAATTTGCCTTGCAAAAACGGCGATCGCCGAACATGGTCACCGATCTTGCTGTAATGAAACGGCGATCGCCGAATTTTTCACCGGGTCGCCGAATTTTTCCTTGCAGAAACGGCGATCGCCGATGTGGTCGCCGATTCTGTTGTACTCTATTTTTTTTTTTTGGATTTTTAGGAATAAACGAAACAAGAAACACCGAAATAACAAATAAAAACACAACATCTAACTATAAGGCGGAACAAAATAAATAAAGCGACGAAATATTGGGTTACCTCCCAACAAGTGCTACGTTTAGCGTCCAAGCTAGACGATACCTCAATTTGCTTCAATTGTCGTCTTCGAGTGGAATCACCTGGATAATTCGACAAGTGTCCGATCTGAGGTATTGCTTGAGACGGTGACCATTAACCACAAATGTGGATCCGTCATCTTTGTAAAGCTCGAAAGTGCCATTTGCATTGCACTTATGGATAGTGTATGGTCCCGTCCACCTTGATTTAAGCTTGCTTGGAAACAAACGAAGACGTGAGTTAAATAGAAGTACCTCATCCCCCGGATTGAACTCCTTCTTCTTGATGACTTTGTCATGAAATTTCTTTGCGCGTTCTTTGTAAATCTGGGAGCTTTCATACGCCTCGTTTCTCCACTCCTCAAGCTCGAGGAGTTGAGATGCTCGTGTATTTCCGGCAGCTTGAAACTCCATATTTATTTTCCTCGTCGCCCAAAGTGCTTTATGTTCCAACTCAACGGGTAAGTGACATGATTTTCCAAACACGAGTTGGTAAGGCGACATGCCTATCGGAGTCTTGTAGGCAGTACGGTATGCCCACAATGCATCATCCAAATTTTTGGCCCAATCTTTGCGAGTCGTGATCGTCTTTTCCAAGATTTGTTTGATTTCTCGATTGGCCAACTCTGCTTGTCCATTGGCTTGAGGGTGATACGGTGTTGTGACTTTGTGTTTTACACCATTCTTGACTAGGAGATTCCCTAGCCACTTGTTGTTGAAATGCGTACCCCCATCGCTCAACAAGGCTCTCGGTACTCCGAACCGAGTGAAGATATGTTTGTTAATGAACTTGATCACCACCTTGGAGTCATTGGAGGTGGTAGCAATTGCCTCAACCCATCGAGAGACGTATTCAACTGCTAAGAGGATGTAAGTGTATCCGCATGATGGGGGAAAAGGTCCCATGAAATCGATCCCCCATACATCAAATAATTCCACCTCGATGATACTCGTCTGAGGCATCTCGTCTCTCTTCGAAATGTTGCCCATCCTTTGGCATCGATCACATGCCTTCACGAACTCGTGACAATTCTTGTAAATGGTGGGCCAATAAAAACCACACTGGGCAATTTTCATTGCCGTGCGATTTGCTGCAAAATGTCCGCCACTTGGCCCATTGTGGCACTCTTCAATAATCCTCTACCACTGTGACTGATGTACGCATGTGCGAATGATCCCGTCTGCGCATCTCCTGTATAAATACGGTTCCTCCCAATAATAGAACTTAGCCTCACTTTCAAATCTCTTTCTCTGTTGGTAATTGAAGTATGGAGGCATAGCATTGATTGCCAAGAAGTTGACAATATCTGCAAACCATGGGAGTTCGTCCACAGCTGCAAGTACCTGCTCATCTGGGAAGCTCTCATTAATGCAAATGCGAGAATCTTCCCCCTCAACGGGCTGCTCAAGTCTAGAAAGGTGGTCGGCCACCACATTCTCACAACCCCGACGATCTCGGATCTCCATATCAAATTCCTGCAGTAGTAAAATCCATCGAATCAAACGTGGCTTGGAGTCCTTCTTTGCCATTAAGTACCGAATGGCTGCGTGGTCGGAGTAGACTATGGATTTGGTGCCTACCAAATACGGCCTGAACTTGTCAAAAGCGTAAACAATGGCCAACAGTTCCTTCTCTGTAGTGGTGTAATTCAGCTGAGCCGAATCCAACGTCTTGCTGGCATAGTAGATGACTCGGTGCTTGTCTCTTTTCTGACCCAAAACTGCTCCAACTGCCCAGTCACTAGCATCACACATAAGCACAAAAAGCTCGCTCCAATCCGGTGAAATCAGAACCGGTGTCTCCACTAAGGCCTTCTTGAGCTTCTCAAATGCTGTGAGGCACTCATCATTGAAGTTGAACTTGATGCCTTTCTCGAGCAATGCACAAAGCGGCTTCGTTATCTTAGAGAAATTTTTGATAAACCTGCGGTAGAAACCCGCATGCCCGAGAAAACTTCGAACTGACTTGACATTTGTGGGAGGTGGTAGCTTTTCAATAGCTACTATCTTAGCTCGATCAACCTCCAAACCTGCACCTGAAACTCTGTGCCCAAGTACAATCCCTTCTCGAACCATAAAATGACATTTCTCCCAATTCAAAACAAGGTTTGTATCTTGGCAACGCTGTAATACCTGAGAGAGATTGTCGAGGCAAGAATCGAAGGATGATCCAAAGACTGAAAAGTCATCCATGAAAACTTCCATAATATTCTCGATGAGCCCATGGAAGATCGCCATCATACACCTCTGAAATGTGGCAGGAGCATTGCATAAGCCGAAAGACATACGGCGATATGCAAAGATGCCATAAGGACATGTAAAAGCAGTTTTGTGTTGATCCTCCGGGGCTTTCACAATCTGATTATAGCCCGAATACCCATCAAGAAAATAATAGTACTCATATCCAGCCAATCTGTCTAGCATCTGATCAATGAATTGAAGTGGAAAATGATCCTTCCGTGTAGCAGCATTCAATGCGCGGTAATCAATACATACACGCCATCCTGTAACCAATCTTTTCGCAATGAGCTCGTCCCTCTCATCCTTCATGACTGTCATTCCGCCCTTCTTAGGAACAACTTGTGTCGGACTAACCCACTCACTGTCAAATATGGCATATATCATTCATGCATCTAACAACTTGAGAACCTCCTTCCGTACTACTTCTTGCATGGCTGGATTCAATCGGCGCTGCGGCTGCCTTTTCGGCTTGTAATCATTCTCCATCAAAATTCGGTGCATGCATACTGATGGACTTATCCCTTTGATGTCGGAGATAGACCATCCTATGGCAGATTTGTACTACCTGAGAACTCGCATAAGCTTGTCAAGCTCGGCTGCAGAAAGTGTGGATGACACTATAACTGGAAAAGTGTCACCATCCCCCAAAAATGCATACTTGAGGTGATCAGGCAGCGGCTTCAATTCTGTTTTCGGGGTAACTTCAGGTGTCGGGGTGGATGCTGACTTCTCTCCTGTCTTGATTCCGCCCTCAACTGGTACATTGATATCCAAATAAGCCACTGATCTGCTCGGCTGCTCTTCATTAGCTAAGAGCTTAGCTAGATAATCGACCACTTTATCGCAAGAGCCTTCGAGATCATCTACCTCGGTATCATTCAATAAACAGCTCTCCAACGGGTCCCTGCATGCTGCTATGCTCGTCTCCCCCATGCACAGCTCAATAACATTTACTTGCTCTATATCAGCCTGATCTGAGTCGTCTGACCTCCTCATCGCATCATAGATAGATAGCTTGAGCTGCTCATCATTCACTCTAAATGTCAGATCACCATCCTGTACGTCAATCAATGCTCGGCCTGTGGCCAAAAATGGTCTTCCCAAGATCAGCGGAGTCAGCTTGTCCTCCGGCATATCTAGTACCACAAAATCTGCAGGAAATATGAATTTCCCAACCTTAACTAGCACATCTTCAACAATTCATCGCGGATAAGTGACTGATCTATCGGCCATCTGAAGAGCAATAGTGGTTGGCCTGATTGATCCAATCGCCAGACGGTTGAATATAGATAAGGGCATTAGATTAATGCTTGCCCCTAAATCACATAGAGCTCGACTGAAAGTCTGTCCTCCAATGTCACATGCTATGGTAAAACTCCCCGGATCTTTCTGCTTCAACGGGAGCTTACGCTGCAAGACTGCACTGCACTCCTCGGATAGATTTATCGTCTCGTAATTCCCAAGCTTCCTCTTGCGCGAGACTGCTTCCTTCAAGAACTTTGCATATCCCGACATATCTCTCAATGCATCCAACAATGGAATGTTGATGTTGACCTTCTGAAATAGCTCCAAGAATTTGGCTACTTTGTCATCAAGTTTCCCCTTAGCTAAACGCTGAGGAAATGGAGCCGTAGGCGCTGTCTGTCTGGTGCCCTCATCAGTCACAGTAGGTGACTTGGACTGCGCATCAGTAGGGACATCCGCCACTGCAGGTGACGAATTCTGTGCGTCATAAGGTACTGTATGGTCCCCTCTAGGTGCATGAGATGTTGTGTGCTTCTTATCATATGCATCATAAGATTTTCCTCCCCTGAGCTGTATATCATGGCACTGGTCTTTTGGATTGATCTCAGTGTTGCTCGGAAATTGACCCTGCTTGTGTTGAGCTGCATCTCTGTTCGCTACCTGCCCAACCTGAGTCTCAACCATCTTCAATTGCTTCCCCATGGATATAACAGTATTCTCCAAAGTTGCAATCCGGTTCCCTGTCTGGTTGATGAAGTTATTCTGCTGCAACATCATTTGTTGCATCATTTCCTCCAACGAGGATTTCTTCGGTTCCTGAATAACTCCATTCTGTACTGCAAATCCCGGTGGAGGCTGTTGTGCATTGTTGGGGTTGCTATATGAGGAATTTGGATGGTTTCTGTTGTTGGGATGGTATGCTGGATTCCCTCCTCGAAATCCGTTTGGTCTCTGAGCTTGATAGTTCTGAGAGTGGTAATACTGCTGATGCACATAATGGAGGTCCTCGACCTCATTCGGCTCCTCGACTGATTTAACCTGCATCTTGCCCTTGCGCTCAGACTCAAATTCCTTTTTCAAGATCGCAAATTGCTCCCTCAAATCATCATACTTGGGGTCTACTTCGGCAGAGGAAATTTTTCGGATTGGCTGTCGCTCCATTGGCCACTGATAACTGTTGGAGGCCATTTCTTCAATGATTCTATTAGCCTCTGCAACTGTCCTGTTCAATAGACAACCGCCTGCTGATGCATCAACAATACTCTTTGTATGCGTACTCAAACCACTATAGAACTGCGTGATTTGCTGCTCCATGGAAAACCCGTGCTGCGGGCACTTGCGGAGAAGACCTCTGAATCGCTCCCACGCCTCAAATAATGACTCATCTCCATGCTAGGAGAAGTGTGAGATGTCGGCAATGATCTTCTGGGCTTTAGCAGGTGGGAAATATTTGGCAAGGAATTTTTCGCACAAAGATTCCCACGAGCTAATTGTCGTCCGATCCAGGCCCTTGAACCATTCTCTAGCCTGATTCCGCAGAGAGAAACCAAACATCCTCATCCTGATCGTGTCTGCAGGCACTCCATTCTGCTTGATAGTGTCGCAGATGTCAAGGAATGTCTCTAGATGAGCATTTGGATCCTCTGTAACCCCTCCACCAAACTGGTCTGCTTGCACCATACTGATGAGGGCCAGCTTAAGCTCAAAGTTATTAGCATTAATGCTCGGTCCCCATCCTCCGCCTTGAAACTGCTCAGTGGGTGGTCGATACATGTGGTTTAGAGGCCTTTGTCGTGGTGGATTTGTTCGGGCCATCGTTTCTTCCAATTGATGCTATAAGAACTCCATGTGAGCTCTCATCTCCGCCATCTCGTCTATCGGTCCATCATCAATGGTCCGATCCCCCATTGCTTGATTTCTTCTTTCTCGTCTTTCCCTCTTATGCGTCTTCTCGATCTCCAAATCAAGCGGAATGATTTCGGCCTGTTTAGATCTTGTAATCATGCACAAGCTCTACAAGGAGAAAGAAAAGAAACCAATAAAACAATAATAAAATAAAATAACGGACGCCTAAATTAATAATCAAATATCGCAAAAAATTAACAGTGTAATAATCTACACAATCGCCGGCAACGGCGCCAAAATTTGATCACACTATTCTACGCAATAAAAATAGGCATAATATAGGGCAGTCGAGTATCGTATCCACAGGGACTGATAAACGAAAACACACTGATTAATCAATATTAATATCCAATTATTATCTAGGCAACACAATTAAGAGGTGATTGTAAGTTTTTATTAAGAACAATGCAATACAAAAAAAATCAAAATACGAATGACAGTGATAATGAAAACGGATTCCAGGGGAAATGAACGAACGCTAAATCAATTGACGGATTCAACCAATTAATCCTAATTACCAAATTTTAATCCTAATGCATGTGAAGGTTCGCATAATCAACCACATACTCCCGGATAGGGCAATATATGATAGTGGGCTAATTTAATTCCTATCTCCGCTAGGTCTCAAGATAATTAAATTAGCTACAAAAGGCACACGAAGAATACCCTCCTATAGTTCTCCTATCTCCGCTAGGTCTCAAGGATAAACATATATTGCAATCTATGTGTTCGGCTATGAATCTAATTCCGGATAAGACATTAAAAACATAACTAATACGCAATGATAATGGCCAATCATCATAACATAGGACTAAAAATCATAAATTACAAACAAACATCGGAAGGAAAACTAGAAATTAATATTACGGATATCAAAATATGTCATTACAAATCCCCTAGAATCACAAAAGAACTAGCTATTCATAATGAAATCGAATAATAAATCGAAATAGAAATAAAATGACATAAACCCCTTCTTGAAGAATGGTGATGTCGGTTTGTCGAGCCTCGATCACGCATCCTTAGCCAAGAATGTAGAACAAAAGCTCCAAAAACTAAACTAAAGCTAGCTATGGAAATGGAAAAATATGAAGAACTAGAGAGAGTTTGGAGAGAATTGCTCCAAGGAGCTAAGTGTAAGAATGATAGAGTATTTAGAAGTCTTCTTCCATAAGCTAAGTGTATCCCCTTCTAAATGGTCCAAGGTGTGCTAGGAGAATTCTTCCCCCCTGTATGAATGTAATAAGTAGGAGAATCCCACCTTGGAATGTCAAAAATCAAGCCCAAAAATACATAAAAAGTCCCATTTTGCGGCTAAGGCTGACGAAAACGGCGATCGCCGAAGTCAATCGCCGAAATTGCACTTCAAAAACGGCGATCGCCGTTTTTGTCAAAGGGGTCGCTGAACTTGCTGTATTGAAATGGCAATCGCCGTTTCTGTTGTCTGCAGATTCGGCGACCACTGGGTTTGGTCGCCGTTTCTGTTGTCTTTTGGCGATTCTTGATTTCTTCGGTCTCTTGCACTCATGCCTCGTCTCTTAACTTGTTCTTTGCCCCGGCACGCATCTCTTACCCTCAGTTATGCCTCTATATTCCAATTCTTCTTCGATTTCTTGCCAAAACCTACAAAAACACGCAAACAACCAACAAAACGTAAAACCAACATAAAACACGAAAACAAAAACAAAACAAAACAAAACACTCTAAAATCCAATACTATATGATGTAAATCGCATCAATAAAAGTTTGCAAAATGAGTGTTTATCAATGTTCGATACTGACTACCGGAAAATTAACAATGTACAATACTGAATACTAGACAATTAACAATGTTCAATATTGACTACCAGATAATTAACACTGTTCAGTACTAACTACCGGATAATTAACAATGTTCAATATTGAATACTGAACAATTAACAATGTCCAATACTAACAATCGAAGAATTAACAATGTCCAATATAGTCATAATCTAAGATCGCCATGATTCACAGTGATACGTCATATAATTCATATAATTTGTTTATGAGCTCATTAAATAGTGTATCATTCCGACTGTAATGAACAGCTAAAATAGGAATGATGACACTAGATACGTACCCCAATAATGTCATTTTACAAAATAAACACAAAAAAATATTGAATACTGAACAATTAACATTGTCCAATAATGAAAAGAGAAAATTTATAATTGGATCTATAAAAAAAATTACTTATGTTAAAACAAACATATGTGAAATTTTGATCAAAAGAGAGTTAATCATGAAAAAAATTTGAGACATGATTTTTTTTTTTTGAAGACAAAATGCTCACATCAAACTTCTCAAAACACAATTTGAAAAAATCATGACAACCGACCAACTGATAGGTAAATCATAAGTATGTCATAAAACATTCAAACAACATTAAAAACAAGTTACAAATAATTCATTTATCTATTTTACCATTTATTAAGGTAGTACAAGTATAGACGATACCAGTTTTGCTAGGATATACGATATCAAGTAACAATCCAATATAAATCAAAATCAAGAACAATAAGTTTTCGATTTTGATCCAAATGGACTTTTTTTAGGCATTTTTTCTGGTTGTTTCGTCTACTCGAAAATATAATTATTGTAACATAATAGTAAATCATAGTAAAAACTAAAATCACAGCTTTGATAAAAAAACAACATAAATTAATATCGGACTACAAACATACAATAGCAACAATAAAGTATGCGAGACCTCCAACCACTAGATATTTGCATTATTAAATATTTCATATACGGTATTAGTGGAAGTAAGTCTTTCTTACAAATCAAATTATCATGTATTGTTATTATAATACTAAGATAATACATCAAGTTGAATTTAAGACAATTACTAACTAATGAACAATGTTCAATACTGACTACCGGACAATTAACAATGTACAGTACTGACTACTGGACAATTAACAATGTTCAATATTGACTACCAGACAATTAACAATGTTCAATACTAACTACCGGATAATTAACAATGCTCAATATTGAATACTGAACAATTAACAATGTCCAATACTAACTATCGAAAAATTAACAATGTCCAATATTGTTATAATCTAAATCAAAAATCATTGTGTTCTGTATGCTACTTCATTCGTCTATTTGAGTGACCTAGTGCAAATTCCACATCAATGTATGTTTGTTTCTTAAGTGTACAAGGTCGTCATCACCCACAGTGATACGCCACATAATTCACATAATTTTTTTATGAGCTCAATAGATAATGTATCATTCCGAATGTACTGAACAACTAAAATATAATTGATGACACTATATACGTACCCCAATAATGTCATTTTACAAAATAAATACAAAAATTATTAAATTCTGAAAAATTAACAATGTCCAATAATGAAAAGAGAAAATTTATAATTGGATCAACAAAAAAAACATAACTTATGTTTAAACAAACATATGTGAAATTTTGATCAAACGAGATTTAATCATGAAAAAAAGTTGAGATATGATTATTTTTTGAAGACGAAATGCTCACATCAAACTTCTCAAAGCACAATTTAAAAAAAATCATGACACCGACCAACTGATAGGTAAATCATTAGTATGTCATAAAACTTTCAAACAATATTAAAAACAAGTTACAAATAATTCATTTACCTATTTTACCATTTATTATGGTAGGACAAGCATAAACGATACCAATTTTGCTAGGATATACGATATCAACTAACAATCCAATGTAAATCAAAATCCACAATAAGTTTTCGATTCTGATCCAAATAGACTTTTTTACGCATTTTTTCCAGTTGTTTCGTCTACTCGAAAATATCATTATTGTAACATATTAGTAAATAATAGTAAAAACTAAAATCATAGCTTTGATAAGAAACAACATACATTAATATGGGACTACACACATACAATAGCAAAAATAACGTATACGAGACATCCAGCCATCAGATATTTGCATTATTAAATATTTCATATATGGTATTAGTGGAAGTAAGTCTTTCTTACAGATCAAATTATCATGTATTGCTATTATAATACTAAGAGAATACTTCAAGTTGGACATAAGACAATTACTGACTAATGAACAATGTTCAATACTGACAACCGGACAATTAACAATGTACAATACTGACTACTAGACAATGTTCAATAAAGTATACGAGACATCTAGCCACCAGATATTTGCATTATTAAATATTTCATATATGGTATTAGTGGAAGTAAGTCTTTCTTACAGATCAAATTATCATGTATTGCTATTATGATACTAAGAGAATACATCAAGTTGGACATAAGACAATTACTAACTAATGAACAATGTTCAATACTGACTACCGGACAATTAACAATGTACAATACTGACTACTAGACAATTAACAATGTTCAATATTGACTACCAGATAATTAACAATGTTCAATACTAACTACCGGATAATTAACAATGCTCAATATAGAATACTGAACAATTAACAATGTCCAATACTAACTATCGAAGAATTAACAATGTTCAAGTCGGTATTCTTCCACGGCAAGTCAGCATCCTTGCCTTTGTTGAAGTGGAGGTTTTTGATAGCATATTCAGGAACATGCAAGGCTTCCTTACTCCTTGATATTTCCGTGAATATATGTTGTGGAACCATCACACCGGAGGTGTCGAGAGAAGGCAAGTCTGGATTCTTCCACGGCAAGTCAGCATCCTTGCCTTTGTTGAAGAGGAGGTTTTTGATAGCATATTCAGTAACATGCAAGGTTTCCTTACTCCTTGATATTTCCGTGAATATATGTTGTGGAACCATCACACCGGAGGTGTCGAGAGAAGGTAAGTCTGGATTCTTCCACGGCAAGTCAGCATCCTTGCCTTTGTTGAAGATGAGGTTTTTGATAGCATATTCAGGAACAGGCAAGGCTTCCTTACTCCTTGATATTTCCGTGAATCCTTGCTTCTCCAGAATCCTGAAAATTAAAGACGGAAAAGTTAAAGTGCTCAACTGAGCTTTGACAACGAGGTTGGCCAATTGATCAAAAATTATCCTGCCGAGGTTGAATGGTTTGTTGAGGCCGATGAGATATAGCAAAACACCATGTTGCTGGGTGACCTCGGTGACATTTGAAGAGACAATCCAATTGAATGTCATGAGCTTGTGGAGAACAGAGTATAGATGGGAAAGGCTCGAGGCTTTCATGGGTTGTACCCAACGAGACCTTTTCCCACCAGTCATGACTTTGGCAACATCATCCAGGCTGGCCACAATTTCACCTTCAACATTGGCAGTCCAAGTGCAGCATTAATGGCCTCAGCAGAGAAGTCGAACACAGTATTATAGAAGCAAACTTTGTCATACTTGCGAGACGCATGATCCCCAAACATCCTATGGAGGTTGCAATAGAAATGGCGAACTATTTTCTTGACATAAGGAGAGAGCAGATAGATTGTACCGAGAAGCCCCCGAATCATGAAGAATTCAAGAAGGTTATTGTGTTCGAAGGTGACTTCGTCGACTGACCGTTCGCAGACGCATGGAGCATTACGAAGGCGTTTCTATTTCAGTGCGGCAACCTCGTCGTAGAACTGGATTCAAGAAGGTTATTGTGTTCGAAGGTGACTTCATCGACTGACCGTTCGCAGACGTATGGAGCATTACGAAGGCGTTTCCATTTCAGTGCGGCAGCCTCGTCGTAGAACTGGATGCTGACAGCACTGTCAGGAGCAAGGGGAAAATTAGTCGCCTTAGACTGGTCAGAGACAAATATAGGGTTCAGAGAGCGTGCTTCTTTTGGAGGCAAAGTGAGGGGAGCGATAGCGGCATCAGACAGCATGGGTTGTTTGCCTTCCTTTATAGCAGCGCATTTGGCAAGATCGACAGTATCCTCGGCGGGCTCAACGACAATTGCAGTGGAGTAGGGCAGCTCCTGTTTGACGAAGGTTGCTAGACGAGCACGTTTGGGAGCTGACGAGACCTCATCATCACTGTGGGTGAATTACAGTGGGTGAAGCGGTGCGAAAAATAGCATAATAATGTAGCAGCTTCTCCTTTTTCTTGAATAGGTTTCCCTGTGTTACGATAGAAAATTGTGTTTCTATAAGAGAAGGGGCGACATAAATAGCAGCTTCTCCTTTTTCTTGAACACCAGAGTCAGAGTATCAAATAGTGGTTCTATACGTGATAATAGTTTGTTAGGAGTGCAACTCATGCTCGAACTGTAGACTTATGCTTGTTTAGCTTGTCCTTTTTCTTGAACATGAGAGTCAGAGTATCGAATAGTCGTTCTACACATGACAGTAGTTTGTTATGAGTGCAGCTCATACTCGAGCTGCTGTAGGACTAATGCTTGTTTTCTGTTAATGAGATATTTTTCTTTTGTTCCAACACTTGTTTTCTGTTAATGAGATATTTCTCTTTTGTTCCAACACAATTTTTTCTCCTGCAATTGTCTCTTCATACTCAAACTTGTATTGTATTGTGATCGATGATTAACGAAGAGGTCGTATCCTGATAGTGTTAAGATAGCGAATTGCTTAATATGGGTGAAAGGGCGAGAAAAAAAGTCAATAATTTCTTATGCAACGTAAGAATTAACACCATCAATTTGCTAATCGATATTCTATTTATCGGCCGGATTTAATTAACAACAAAATATTTTGATATGAGATAATTTATAATAAAAAAAAAGCGGGGCATTACAAAACTAAAGCACAAAGTATATAAAAAGAAATTTGAAATTTTCATCATAAAGATGTTGTACAAAATGAGTCGGATTCGATACGTGACTAGCTGTGGGGCTGTAGGGTTTCGTTGAACTACTAAAGGGTTTCCTTGAAGTGGTTGTAACTCGATAAATTCTTGAGGTTGATTATCCGGATGATGGAAGCAACCAGAAAGATGATGTTGGTGACGTGGTCAGTAGTTGGGACCACATCCACATACGTGTTGGGGATGGTACAACGTGACAAATGAACAATGCTCAATACTGACTACCGAACAATTAACAACATCCAATACTGACCACTAGACAATTAACAATATTCAATATTGACTACTGGACAATTAACAATGTTCAATACTAACTACTGGATAATTAACAATGTTCAATATTGACTATTGAACAATTAACAATGTCCAATAGTAACTACTGGAGAATTAACAATGTCCAATATTGTTGTAATCTAAATCAAAAATCATAGTATTTATATGCTACTTCATTCGTCTATTTGAAGTATTTTAGTAAATAATATCAATAGTTTCCTGAGAAAAATAGTCTCTTACCTCTTCAGCAGCAGTGGCTTCATCTGCAACAACTTTAGTTATCCCTAGGTGTGGCTCGGTATGGTATATCGAAATTTTTTCACCATACCGATACCGTACCGAAAATATATGATTTTTCATATCGTTACCATACGGAATACCGGTATACCATATATTCGGTATTTAATTTATTAAATACTGATACCATACCGAATTTCGTTATGCCGATATACTGAAATTCTGTAATATCCCGTCTTTTAATCCTAAATAAAATTTCCTTAAGCTCTAATGTTTCCCAAATTTCTCGTACTAGGATTAAATTTACGAGACCAACATTTTATATCGGTTCGAGAATAACGAGCAATTGCAGTAATTTAGTAGTTAATATCATCACTTGATCGGATTTCATTCACGAAGATGTCCATTAAGGGTGATTAATGCCCAATATGATTAGTGCCATTATTAGTACTAAACTAGTACAGATAATTATTTGTTTAAAATGAGAAGTATAATTAGTAATTATAGTGTAATATACGGTTTTACATAAAGGAGATAAATCATCAAGATGTACTATATATATATATATATATAGATATACATAATATTTATATAGTGTGGTATACATGGGTAATACATGAAGGAAAAATAAAGCACTAAGATATATATATATATAGACGTACGTAATACATACAATATATATATATATATAGACACTCATAAGGCAATGGCGTGTAATTACAGTAGGTGAATAAGCAAATAACCGCAACCCACAAATCAAAACGAGCGTGCAACTGTTTAGATTCCCCATAATCAGATTTAGCAAAGCATTAGCGTGTAACAACAGTAGCAAGCAATCTGCTCCCTACTAATCCTAGCTGCACCATGACGTTTCAACTCCAACCAATCACCAGGATCTGCAAATCCAAGAGATTAAGCAGGCGTATAAGATTAGTAAGGAATAGGGATTTAAACCTCTATATAAAGGGGAAGAACTAAGCTTAAACCACACCTCAAATATCATCCACGAAGTGCTGCCGAAGTGAAACTAGGAGAGAAGCAAGGAGGGTGTACTGGAGAAGAACGGAGTAGTTGAAGTCTAGAGGTAAACAACCTTCAATCCGTAGCAATTTATATCCTCGTTCATATCTAGACTTGCATACACTTCATGACTGCACCTCACTGTTTAGAAAGAAAAGTTTAAATGCTCCCCAACCAAAAGAAAGAAAACACTGACATGAGACTGAAAGACAAAATTTAACTTAGAATGCTTAAATGACGAACATAGGTGCTGTAAGTTTTGAACACTTGAAGAGCATGTCATTTACGTAGGAATAGAACACGTCTAAGTCTTAGATGAATATTGATATGCAATCTATCCTAATCTATAACCTACTTGGCGAAGAAAAAGAAGAAGAAATAAGAGAACTTACCTAATGACTAAGGAAGCAGTAGTGCACGGCTGATTGCATAGCCGTGAGTTTCCTCGAGCAGGCCCCGAATGGCTCCGGCAGACCTCGAACATCCCCGCACGGCTCCGAACAGCTTCGGTTGGCCCCGAGCAGGCCCCGAACGGCTTCGAACAGCCCCGAACAGCTTAGGAGGGCCTCGAGCAGGCCCCGAACGGCTCCGGCAGACCCCGAGCCACTCCGAACAGCTCCGGACGACCTCAAAACACCCCGAACCAAACTCGAAACACCCCGGAATGCCAAAACCAATCTGGAAATTTAGAACATTCACAGGACTCAACTAATTCATGAAACTTAAGGAAATTTTAGATCATAAACATCCCCATAATCAATCAAAAGAAAGAAAAATATAAACGAGTGGGAAGAAGTTGCTTTACCTTGAAGCGGCGACGGCGGCGCAGAGGCGGCGACGCGGGGCAGCGCTGGAAGGAAGCCCTGGGCTAGCGAAGCAGCCTCGGGATGGTTACCTCGCGGCTGTCCTGTGCGAAGAGAAGGCGAGCAGGCGAAAGAGCAGCGAGGGAAGGAATCATGCAAACACTTCGTCGCATGCTTCATCACCTCCGAGCTCCATAACCGAACTCCACTCCGAGCTCCACGACCGAGCTCCATTCCGAGCTCCACGACCGAGCTCCATTCCGAGCTCCACGACCGAGCTCCATTCCGAGCTCCACGACCGAGCTCCATTCCGAGCTCCACGACCGAGCTCCATTAGGGCGGCGTGAAGAACGGAGAAGGAGAAGACAGCAGCAGTGCTGAGCGAGGTGACGAGAGACAGCGAGAGAGAGAGGCCAGTGGAGAGGGAGAGACAGCGAGAGAAGGAGGAGCTCGGGCGAGCAGATCGCGACACCGGACTGTGGGATGGTGCGCGATGGTGATGCTGCACGATCTAGAGAGATAGAGATCAAGAAGAAGAAAGGGTGAAGGAGGAGTAGATGGCTTTAGAGAAAAAGGAGAAGTGTCGGCTACGGTGAAAGAAAAAGGGTTGGCCAAATTTAAGTGTAGTATTAATTAAGTAGAATTTAAATAAGATAATTATAATTAAGTTAATTATGGGCTAAGTTAGAAATAATAGTTGGGCCAATGGAAAATAACCGGGCTGGATTAATTAAAAGAATGAGTAAAATAAGGGTTAAGTTAAGTTTAGATTAGTACTAAGTTAAGATAGATTAACTTATATTAATTATGGGCTTGAATTAATTGAAGGAATTAGACTATTGATCATTTTTATTTATATGGGCTCACTTAAGAATTTTATGGGCTAAATAAATTATTAAATGGACTATTAATAATGTTATTAAATAGAATTTATTTACTTGGACTAAGTCCAAGAATAATGTTATTAATTAATTTAGATAATTAATTCATAATCATCTAGTTAGATTTTAAATTTTAATAATGGATTTAATTATAAATCATACTTAGTTATGTTAATCAAAATTTTCCAAACCTATATGAATTTCATAAATAAGTTTGAATTAGAATCACAATATTCCATTAGAAATCTCCCTATTTATTATTGCATAATAATTATTAGTTGGGAGTAATAGATAAAATTAGAATTTAAGCAACATAGTTGATTTTAGAAATCAACTTCCCTAGATAATAAATTTCGATACTCGATCAATAGTTGAGTTAAAATTCCGAGAATAATTCCCGAGATAATAAAGGGAAATATTCTTTACACTTAGAAATATTAGATGCACTCGGAAATTGTATCTCACATGAGATTTGTTTAAAGGTTTCGACAAGAGGTCAGACCCGCAACACGAGAACAAGGCAAACACCAACCAAGACCATTCAAGTAGGCTTTTCTTACCCTATAAAAATCTATGTGTGTATGCTTTCAAATGAAATGAGATGTTTTCAAAAGCACTGTCTTGCCATAAATGTTTTCGATTTATGTATGATGCCTATCTGTTATATGATAATCGAATTCGGGTTCCAGTGGATTAGCATCTCCACTCGAACTAGTGTACACAATGGACTGTGTGTCAGCGAAAGGTTGACCGGTCAAGTGTCTGTGGGAAGTGGCCACTTCCCCGGCACATAGAACTTCAGATATGGTTGATTACGAAGAACTAGGACTGCAGTCAAATTAGAACTTTCTCAAGAAATGATTTTTGTGAACATAGGTGCTTTAGAGACAATCCCTATGATTCACTCGAATGGCTTGACAGTTATATATGTATGTGTGCGATTTCGGCACGTGTCTACTGAGTACAATTTGTACTCAGCCCTGCATGTATTTCTAAACGTGCAGGATAAGAATGAAGAAGACGTGGGTGCTATGTCGTGCTTTTGTCGGACTCCATAGTAGCTGACTCTTGGGGGTTCTACGTGTCTTCATACACGTAGAATTTTATTACGCGATCCTGCATTTTCCGCTGCTAGACTTTTATGTAATAGATCCGAGACTAAACTCTAAATTCTGTTATGTAATGTAACGAGCTTATGACTCTGACTTCCCGATTTACGGGATTGGTCCTTATTTATGTTATGAAAGGAATATTTATTTCTTTCTCTTGTCATTATTCCTTTCATTGGTCATGTTCCCGGCTTTACTAGAATTAGTAGAAAGCGGGCGTGACAAATTCGGTACGGTATAACGAAAATACCGCATTCCATACCGAAAATGGTACCGAAAAATTGTAAATAATTTTTTTCCTTATATTTCAATTACTTATTATCCTAAAATAAGTGCATAAATTATAAATAAAATTATTCATATTATTAAGTATATTAATATAAATTGGTATATAATAATTACATGCAACTCGATTGAAGTAATTCAAAAAAAAATTGATGACGTAAGAAAATATTACTATATAGATTATCAATATATAATAGCAAATTAGATTTTAATCTTATATGGAATTATTTTCGAATTTTGTAATAATATTTCGAGTTTATTATAATTGTGTCTTATTAATTAATAATTAAATCTAACTAGTTCACAATAAACACACACAAATTTAATAAATCATCTACTCAACTCATTACCGATTTAAAACATATCTAAATTTGATTCATATAATCAAAGGTATTCGATTCAGTTCTTATATTCAATTCAATTTTTAATATATGTATATATAATCAATTATTTATTAATATAGAATGAAATATCATAAACTTTTATTTGTATTTATATATTAATTATCATTTTTTTTCAAATTCAAATTGTAAACTATCGAATATGAATACAACTATTCAGATACATATGTCAAATCAAATGAATTATTTGATTCATTTGCAACCATATATATTTGAGAATTATATATGTGTGTGTGTGTGTGTGATCGTGATCATAAAACAATTGTGAAAGCAAATTTAAAAAATAATTTTCGTTAATAATGTATCAATCATCAATATAAATTTTATAAATTTATATTTAAAATTAAGTTTTTAGCTAAATATAATATACTATTTATTTACGTGTTATAATACTCTTTAACAAATACTTATATATAAATTTTATAATTAAGAAAGAGAATAAAAGTGTTTATGAAATATTGATATCTTATAGTACTATTTATTTATATTTTATACATATTTATACAATTATTATATTTGTTAATGAAATATTATATATTATTTATTTATATTATATGTGTGTATATATATATAGAGTTATTTATGCAAATGCCCTCTTCCATAACACTAAAATGAAAAGTGTCATCTTTTGTAAAAATATATTAAAAGTTCTCAATAAGACTATTTTACCCACGCTTAGCTATCCAAAATGTTTAATTAAGAACAAAATTTCTCTATTACATATATGGTTAATAATTAGTATTTCAAAATGATTTCAATTAATAAGATGCACAAAATATTTTAAAATGATAGTAAAAAATTAAAATATGGAAGGTTTTCATATTAAACCAAAATCTGGTCGAGAAATAATGAACAAGTTTTGTGTTTTCTATGACCGGGTTTTGAGACCAAAACCGACCAAGTTTTGAATATGTACCAACCGGATTTTTATTTTTCACGATCGGATTTTTATGAAATTTTTTGAGCATACTACTCATTGAAATTAAAACATGTTGATATTTTATTACGAAAATCTTTGCATGTTTGATATAAATCTTGGCATGATAAAGGATCTAAAAATGGTATTAGAACCCTAAGTTTATTAAGGAATTATATCTTATTTATTACATAATAGTATTTATCCTAACGGAGGAGACATCAAAGAAAATATGGATCCGGACAATTGTCCGAGATACTTTTGTTACAGGTATTTTCTCCAAAATTTGGAAATTACTGAAAGTAAGCACCAAGAAAAAAAATTCTTTTTTGGGCTGACAAGTTAGACGAAAGGACTCATGGTCCTGTATCTGTAAATGAAAGTTTGCGGATTATCGTCATGATGAGTAGATACCAAGATCTACTTCGAGTAGGTCGTTCACTTCAAAGAGAGGTGGAAATGCAGAGGGACATGGGTCATCCTACCCATTTCGAATGAGCCAAGAAAGAAGGGAGTTCACTCCAGTCTTCCAAGAAACAACCCTGATAATTCAAAACTCTCGGTTGATTTAAGGGAGATCCAAAAGACGGTGCAAAACTACGGCAACTGCCTGTACAGAGTACCCCAGGAGATAAACCGAATATCTACTCAACAAGATGAAATTATAACCATCTTGAAAGATATTCAGATTCGAGTAGGCCGATTGGAGAACAGATCTTCTTCAGAAAAGAGGAACAAGATGTTATTCACCGATGGACCAAACTATCATTTACCTGTAAAGGAAAATGACAAAGATCCTCAAGTAGAAAGATATGTACGAATGTTTCAATGTGAAAAATCATGAATCACCTTGAAAGACTCGGACTTGATGATATACAAGAGCTAGCAGAATCTTTTGCTAACATGAAGGTTGTTGATCTCAAGATGAACCAACATCAGATGGTGGAAGCCAATACTCCTACACATATAACAGTGCCGCTAAATCAACAAGCGCCACCCGAAGAGGTCATGAGGGAAGCCCATGATTTCCATGCGGAACCATCATATACCTCGACTGTACCAGATGAGGCCGTACTAATGGAAAGAACAAGAAGAAGGCGACAACCTAGAATCCAAGATTCACTGGTTGAAAAGGACACCCTTGATCCCATTCATCCATATGGAGTGATGCTCGATCTTGATGAAGTTAGTTTCAAGGATCGTGAATCAGTAATAGATGCATGGGGAGGATCGATGCGGATTGCAGCGGCAACACTCGACCTCGACAAACAAGGACTAGTGAAAATTATTGAAACTAGTCTTGCAGGCATGGTGAAAATCGTCTGGGAAGGATTCCACATTGAGTTGAAAAATCAATGCTTCATTGAAGAGTCCTACACCGAAATTATCCGAAGGATGAGTGTCTTATTCAAAGATCATTTCATCGGCGAAGGATATTATGAAGGATTCGATAAAGAGAAAAGAAAAAAGTATTTATTGGCGCTTTATAATCTAAGGCTTGTTGTCTTAGATCAAAGGGCGCTCAATAAGTTCCTTCAACTTTTCACGATCTACCAACATCAGTCAAAAGCTGATGAAACAATTGCAAAGGAAATTTTCTTCCTAAAATTTTCAAGCCCGTGGAGAGAGATGCTAATCAGGGAATATATCCCAAAAGCAAATGGCAGCATCGCCAAAAGGATGTCTTATGTACATCAAAAGCTTTCAAAATGGTGTCAACAAGCCACCGCTCAGAAAAATCTGAAGAAGCTGCGAAGAATCAATAAAGCAGCTCATCTAAATTGCGAAGATAATGATCTTCCAGTGGTTATTGGAGGCGAGCCATCGATAACAAAAAGCAAGAGGAATAGGTACCAACCTTATTCCAAAGAAAGAAATCCAAGAAGAAAATCTTGGAAACAAAGGACAATGTGGTCTGGACAGAAAGCTAGATCCTACAAAACCGGCTCAAACCATTTCCAGGGAAGAACTCCAGCAAGAAAAACTTTCAGAAAAGCTCATACTAGAGCTAACGAAAGTTTTAAGGATTGCAATTGTTGGACCTGCGGGGCAAAGGGGCACATTTCAACAAATTGTCCAGACAATGAACAAAGAGGCATGCAAAAGTTCGAGTCTACACCAGACATCGAAGATGTCATCTACTACCAAAAATTGGTACAAGTTTACCAGTTCGAAGATATACCCTCAGACGAGAGTATATATGAGCATGATGAAATCCTTAGTGAAGAAGAATCTGATGGATCTACAGAATCGGCAGATTGAAGCAGAATCTTGTCATCAAGAAAGAGAAGATCGGACTGGATTTTCCAGTCAAACTATGATCTCTCCAAGCCTGATCGACAAAATCATGAAGAAAAGCTTGAACATTCAAAAGTATTAAGGCTTTAATGCAAGCAATCTAGATAGTGTTCTTATGAACTTCAGTCTAGGAAGAAGAAATCATCACATCGTCTATGGAATTGCCAGACGAGAGATGTCACTTCCGATCGAGTTTACTGAAATCAGGTGGAGATGCAATTGATACCAGCAAGCGACATACGCGAGAATTTGGAAAAGCTTAAACTAGATATTGCCGAGAAAATGAAATGGATACATATTGGGGCAATACAGTTGGTGCTCAAATCAACGACGTTCATAGGGATTGACGCTCCAATTGACATAGCGATATGTGATAGGAGGATCCGAAACCTGCAAGATTCAGTGATGGGAACCATTGAGGGTAATCTTTGTGCGGGTCAAGTCGTTGGGATTATTTATCCCAAGATTTCCTACAATCTCAACGACTCGGGCTTCAGTAAAGCTCTGACCATTTATCAGGATTTCAAACGAAATGAGTTATTGGATGAGGGAAACACACCTTATTTAATAACATATCAGATTTCGTATGCGCTTTCCAACTCTCATCATACAGAGTTATTCTTAGGAAAGCAATTCATCGAAATACCTGATATTTTCAAGAAGGTGACAACAGTCATTGGTTCCGACAGAATGGAGATTCCACAAAGAAGGGAAGTCACCATTTAAATTCAAGAAAGGTCGGTCATAAGACATGATCAAAGTCTTATGATATGCACAGGAAGATTATCATTCCAAGGAGATAGAATTATATCTCAATCTTTTGGAAGGAAACTTATCCAAGAGAGTCAACCTCAATCACCATGGAAGATACATGTTTCAGTCAATCTGAAGTGACCAGAAGGATGGAGAGGAATGACGATCAAATTTGATATTACAAGATGGGAAAATAACTTTCCCTGCAGTGTCTTGTATTATCTACAACAGCCAGAGATCAATCATTACAATGGAACCCTAGACATTGAGTGTTTTATTGTAGATATCAAAAGCAGAGCAGGACGCGAAGATGTTCTGGTTCTAGGACTTAATTTCCTGGAAAAATACAAACCTTGGAAACAAGTTGACAATGGAATGGGAATTACGATAGAGGAAAAAGGACTCATAATCGTATGACAAGTCCATTCTCTATATACATTCCAATCGGGGTGTTACATGAAAAATATATGGTAGAATACTTCGCTGCCTATATTGACTCCGGAGTAGGAATTTGCACAACAAGAAGAGGAATCTTCCCAGCAGAAGTTGAGGATTCGTTACCACAAATTGCTGGAAAAGATTTCTCTAAAAAAAATTTACTTTTATCCAAAGGAGTAAAAGAGATGGAAATATTAATTGAGGGAGCAGGTCAAACACCTTAGTATAAGGTTAAAACTCCACCAATCTATTTTCATGATACTGGAGCAGACATTCTGTTGGGAAATAATTTCCTATAGATATTCAAAAGATACACGCAGGACAATGAAATGAGAAGATGAGTGTTCACAACCAACTGTGAGCATAAAATCATTGTACAACGGCTGCAGGTGGCTTTTAATCGCCAAATACTAGTAGTTTTCGCAGCAAATGTGGTGAGAATGAAGGCAAACTTCGTCAACCGAAAATGAAAGATCAAAGAAGGTTCAGTGAAGCAGTGCTTAGCTGTATCCGAGAAAATGATCTTCAAATTAAGGAAATCCATATCCTTAAGACATCTTTAATTTTTAACATAGAAATTAAAGTTCAAATGCAGGTTTCTCTTGCAGATATTAAAAGGAAAATCTCGAGATGCTACAATGAGAATCCTTTAGCATGGTGGGGAAAGAACCAACTCAAAGCAACCTTAAAATTAAAGCCAGAAAGGGTGCATGAGTTCGTAAGGTACCAATCCTGACGAACTTAAAAGATTAAGAGGATATGAGAATCATTATCAAGGAACAAGAGGATATGAGAATCATTATCAAGGAACACCTTGATTTAAAGTTGATCGTACCAGCCAATTCTCCTTACAGTAGTCCAGGATTTCTGGTAAGAAATCATGGTGAGATCAAAAGAGGTAAACTCAGACTTGTCATTAATTACAAAGGGATTAATGATATTCTTGAGTTTGATGGATATTTTATCCCAAGTAGAGATCACCTTATTAACTGCATACGAAATGCTAAGGTCTTCTCAAAGTTTCATTGCAAATCAGGATTTTACTAGATTCGCATGGAGGAATAAAGTAAGAAACTTACAGCTTTCTCAACACCACAAGGGCATTTTGTTTGGAATGCAATGCCAATGGGGTTAGCTAATGCTCCCCAAATTTTCCAGAAGAATATGGATAATCTTTTTAAAGATTATTTTTCTTTCGTGATCTTGAATTATTTGCAGATGTTTGTTACAAGGAAGGATTAGTACTGTCAGAGAAGAAGGCAGTAATTGCAACCCAAAAAATGGAATTTTTGGGAATCGAGATAGATGAATCTGGAATTACTTTACAGGATCATATTGTACAAAAGGTCCAAAATTTGAAAGAGAAAAAACAACTTCAGAGTTTTCTAGGAGTGGTTAATTTTGCAGGAATGTTTATCAAAAATATTGCAAAGCACAAAAAGATCTTTAGCAGTTTGCTAAAAAAGGATGTTCCGTTCATCTGGACAGAAGAACATCGACAAGGAATGAAACAACTAAAGGAGGAATGTAGAAACCTCCCAAAGCTCTCAATACCGCAAGATGAACACGATCTAGTCCTTTATACATATGCGAGTGATCATTGGTGGACAGTTGTCCTAATGAAGATTACTCCATATGGAGAAGAACCGTGCAGATATTGCAGTGGATTGTTTCCAGAAAATGAGGCCATTAGATGGCATATCAACGAAAAGGAATTCTTCGCAGTTGTGAAGGCCTTTAAAAAATGGCCTTTATTTTTACTAGCAAAGAAATTTACTTTAAAAGTTGACAATGCACAGGTTAAAGCTTTCCTAAAAAACAACATAGAATCAAAGCCTGAAAAGGTTAGATTACTTAGATGGCAAGCTTTATGTCAATATTATATTTATGATATTGTTGTGTTAAAATCTCATGAAAATGTTCTTGCAGATTTTCTAACAAGGGATGGAGCCTGCTGAGATTGGATTCATCATCCTAGCCCAGAGGCATCTTTGAGAAAACCTGGAAATGCTTATTGAAGAGTGGGACGAGTGCACTCTCCATGCTGATCAGATAGGGAAAATACAATCTACCAATAAGATGAAAGTCTTCGGTAGAATACGAGCATGTTTGTTGACATATACTCAGTTAGGGTCAGCATTGGAAAAGTCAATCCTGCGGGCTTCTAGAAAACCTCTAGAAAAAGTAGAGTTTCGTGTTCCGGCACCTAAACCGGTAGAAGGGGAATCGAATACCCCTCGAGCAAGTTCTAAGTCAGTGGAGTCTGAACCACTGGCTCAAGAAAAAGATGATGCAAAGGCTTCACCATCTGGACCATCATGTCAACCCACCACCTCTGGAGAAAAAGAGGGAGAGATTAGTCTCAGGCCAATGACAGGCAAATCTGAGGCTAATACTAACATGATTGTTTTCTCCTCCTCTGAACAGGCCTACCAAGCGAACTGGGAAAAACTACTTACAAGAGTAGGTATCAATCCTAATTCTAGCAGGGTTGATGTCTCGAGAAAATATCCGCGGGTATGGATGATGTCGGGATCAAGTAGTGGTATGAATTTGGGGCACTTGCCTCAGTTTATACTATGTCTCCATCGTTTCCAGAGATCAAAGGTCTACCTTGATGGATCCAGGAAGCAGTGCATGAAACTTAGGCAAATAATGAACAACTTTGCCGAGGTGATACATTGGAGTTGTATTTCATAAGTGCAGCACCAGAACCAGCAGGGAAGGGGAATCATGAGGTCTTTCACTACATAAGGCTACGAAGACCCCGAATGGATGCCTTTAACCAAATTAAGGCACCATCTAATGACGTTCCAATGATTGCCTCAATTTTTGATGATCAAATCACAACAAGGCGAGCATGGGGATTATGGGTCTGTTTCACGGAGATGGACAAAGTCAAGTTTCCATTCAAGTTCTTCTAGAACTCGACAAATGGAACATTCCTGTTAAATACCATGACAGGAAAAACAACCAAGTTCGTGGAGGAGTCATTCGAAATAAAAAGAACTCTTCTGTGGGAAAACAAGATAGCAATGAGTAAAGAAACTCATCGCAAATTCTGCAGCATGGCTCACTTTGGCCATTGGGAGTCCAAGATCTGTTCGGATTGCCCATCCCAACGAGAACTCGAGTTCGGAAAAGGCTTCTTACCTAAACAAGATAAGAAGAAATTCCGAGCCAATGAGTATGGGGAGAAGAATACTTCCCTGAAAGGACGAGCTCCAAGGGCCCCTCCAAAAAAGGAGGATGGCCAACAAAAATAAAGAAGCCATGTGAAGGTATAGCAGAAGATGCTTTCAATAAAATAGAGCATGTGATCGAGAAGCACCCGCCAAAAAAAAAGAAAAAGACAAATGTGGGTGACAGAAAGAGACGTTCCACCCAAAAAGGAATCGTCGATGGAACAATAATGGAGACAGACCACTAACATCAGAAAATAATTCAAGGAAGGGGTCCGACCACTATAAGATAATTGTGTTGACAACCTTATCTGGATCTAGCTTCACGTGAAAGAAGGATCATCCACAAGATAAAGAATCCAAGACAATAATGCAGCAAGGATAGGAGGCTTAGAGACTCCTATATAAACCTGACAATGGAGGAAGTTTAGATCATCGAAAAATCTTCTAAGTTTTCTTCAAAATAAACATTGTATTTCCCTTTCTAGTTTATGCGAGTTTCAATTCCAGCTACCATAGGTACCTAAACAAGTTTGTCTCCTCCCTAAAGGAGATTTACTTATATTGTAATAAATATTATATAATTCCTTAATAAAAGATCGGGCTTTTTCTCATCCAATTTCGTATTTTCTTTACCAACAAAATACTGTTACGCCCCGAGTATGAAACGAACGAGGGTTGTGCTGAAGGCTGCTGAAGGAATCTACGACTGGAAACCATACGGTGCTTCGAGTGGTTGGACGTGATCCCTAAAACTTCCGGTGGATAAAACCCGGTAGCTTATCGGTCAAAAAGGTATAAAGTTGGTTTACATGTTACGGAAGTGTGATGGGCTTGATAGAAATGCATGATTTATTCCATTTGAGGTATTAATTAATTTTAACTATATTAATAATCGAGAAATTAAGTTAAAAAAGGGTATAAGAGTCAAAAACACATAAATTGGGTACTTTTTAGATAGTTTTACAAGAAAGGGTACTTTTCATTTTTTAGTTACGAAAAGGGTACTCTTCATGTATAACCTATATATATATATATATATATATATATATATTTAAATTATAAGTGTAGTCAAATATAAAATAAAAAATAAAAATATATAAATATATAAATTTTGATAAATATCAGTATATACCGATATACCGAACTTTAAGTATATACCGGAAGTTCGGTACATACTGATATACGATGTACCAAACTTTCGGTATATATTAAATTTTTGGTATATACCGAAAGTTTGGTATACCGCGGTATGGCTAAAAGGCATATCAATACCGTACCGAAAAAATCGATATACTGTTAATTACGGTATGTTTTGGTATTTTTTCAGTACGGTATGCTTGGTATACCAATTTTTTGGTATATTTGTCCACCCCTAGTTACCCCAACAAACCACTCTCAATCTCGGCCCTCAGTTTTTCAATTACTTCTTCCCCAACCTTTTCGACAAATTTTCTCTTCTCCGAGAGATTGATGTCGGCCCTCAATTTTCTGTTTACTTATTCCACAACCTCTTCGACAATTTTTTTCTTCTCTAAGAGACCGATCTCGGCCCTCATTTTCTCATTACTTCTTCAGTAACTTATTCGACAAATTTTCTCTTTTCTGAGAGACCAATGGTAGTGTTATCACGATAGGAGACAAGTATATTTTCTTCTTCTACTTGTTCTTCTCCTTCTCCAATTCCGGTGGACATTTTCATTGGGCCTTCCCTATTTGAAGGTTCTCGTGGTGGATAATTTATTTTTTGTTTAAATTTTCCTACCATATTCGTTATTATCTCAAAGGATGGGTCTTATGTGAGTAACAAATAAATTAACGGAAAAACTTCATGTATTCATGTAGAAACCATCTTTTCAGCAAGACCACCAATCCATGATACTTTTGAGAACTTTTCATCAAAGCACACGTCAAAAATGAAATTCTGAAGCTAGCCTTCAAGTTCATACAAAGTTATATTAGAAAACTCAGATGGATAAAACCGTGCAAAGTCAAGTAGCTATGTAGCATCAAATGAAGAAAATGAATGTTTAGCATCGAAGTATGTCATGCACAGGAGCAGATTCTTGTTGATTTCATAAAAATATTGATTCAACTCTTGAACTTGCATATCAATTAGTGAATAGAATAGTTCAACTCAGTAGTGATGGAGATTTGTCACGTTTTCAATCATACGACTTCCTCTTCCTCGAGTTGCATAGTCATCTTCCATATCTAACATAACTATCTCATTGGTGTTACTAAACATAGAGACTTCACTTAGCAAAATATTGCAACCATCATCTCTCATTACTTGTCAGCGAGTTTTTGCTACCTTCACTAGATTAACGGCATTAACAATGTATTGATCCTTTCTTTGTAGCACTTGAGATAGTTCATGAGTAATCCCCAAAATTTGCCCCATAAGATGCAACACAAAGACAAACTCAAACCGATTCATAACATCTATCAAGTCAATAACTTCAGCCCTCTGTGCATCATCATTACCATTCTTTCCAACGTATTCAAGAACATCAAGTACAGAAGAAAATAAATGCATCAAGTTGATAAGAGTACCATAATGAGAACTCCAATGAGTATCGCCAGCTCGTTTCAATGCCATTTCTTGGTTTAGTCCTCTTTCGGTCTTAACTTCATCACTTGCAATTCCTTTCATGATCTTCTCTCTTTGTTTCTCTCAAAGTAAATATCTCCTCTTACAAGAACCTCCAACAACATTACATAAATGTGTAAAAATATTAAAGAAACACCCAATACTTATATGTTTTTTAGCAACATCAACAATGTTTAGTTGAAGTTGGTGTGCAAAACAATGAACATAATAAGCATTAGGGTTCCTTTTAAGAATCAAACATTTCAATCCATTAAATTCACCTCTCATATTGCTTGCACCATCATACCCCTGACCTCTCAAACTAGAAATGCTTAAGCCAAAAGTGGATAACAAAGAATCAATACCCTTTTCCAACGAGGTGTCAGTGGTGTCGCTAACATGCACAAGACCAATGAATCATTCAATGACACATCCATTCTTATTCACAAAGCATAGAACAACACCCATCTGCTCTTTCACTGACACATCCCGACACTCATCAACCAATATGGAGGAAAAATCATTTCCAATATCTATAATGATGGCTCTTGTGTCTCAACTGCAATTGCATTTATAGCATCTCTTTCAATCTCTGGTGATGTAAGTTTGAGATTTTCACGAGCATCCTATAGTATAACTTTACTTATTTCTTCATTGCAGGAAGCAATCACTTTTAAGAGTTCAATAAAGTTTCTTTGATTTAAGGACTCTTCTGACTCATCATTTCCTCAAAAAGCTAATGCTTGCATAATAAGATAGCGGATACAAACAATTGTTGCATTTAGTCGACAACAGTAGTCAATCTTAGATTGTTTTGATACTTTAGAAATAACCACTTCAATATGTTGAGCTTGATTCATCAAATCTTGACATGCTAATCTGCAATTATTGTGTTCGCTATTATGTTGTCCAACATGATCTCTCAATCTTTCCTTTTTACGCCAAGAACTGAACCCCACATAAACAAAAGCATCATGCCCATTTTCATCATGACTCGAGGAAAAAAGATAGCAATAGAGAAAAAATGTTGCATCTTTTGCAATACCATACTCTAACCAATCCTTGAATTCATCAAACCAAAATTTAACAAATTTGCGCTTTCAATTTTCATCCATTCTGTAATACCCCTTCATTTACTCATTATAATTATCAAGTAAAAAAAATATTTATATATATACTAAATCTTATTCTTAGGAATTTCGAAACTCCGTGATTGAGCTTTGATTATGATAAAATGTTGCTTAAACTGGAAGGAACATTTGAAATGATCGAATTTATGTTTGATAATTCGTTCAATCGAGATAGAAATTAATTAATATTATTAGTGAGTCTTAAATGCTATATAACAAATATAGAACATAATTAAATACTACTAGACTTAATGAGAGGATCGATTGCCAAAAAAAACAAATAAATATGATATATGTGCAATGAAGAAACTCAATGTTCCTAAGGAAACCAATACATAGTTTAAATGCAATTGCAAGTCTAGTATTATAACATTCAAAGAAAAAGCTATTGCATTAAAATATTGGAGAAGTGAAATCTCCGTAACCCCTTCATCGCGTGTCTTTCTCCCGAACTTTACAATCTACCACTAAAATAATACTTGCTGATTGCAAAACAAATATCTAACTAATTCTTAAAAAGAAGAAAAAGAAGAAAAGAAGTTAGACAATATGAACACATAGTGTATTCATCCCTCACCACAAAAATTTACTTACTCCATTATTTTCCACCACTCATGTTTTCATCGACATCACCATCCCCAAGCCAACCATATATATCATATACCTCTGTGTTTGTACCTGCAAAAGAAGGTAGAAACCAAATGAACAAAGAAGGACAAGGAAAGGAGTACAACAGCACCTTGCTTACACTAAAGCAACAATATCATTTTCACCTTCTTCACAACAATCAAGTAAGGTTCTAACATTAAAGAACATAGATTTATTATGTTTAAGAACTTAGATTTATTCTGTTTATATACAAGTGTGTCATGATTTTATATTCAAACTTTTGAATCAACTCAAATGTTAGCACAACTGTACCTATAGGGGCACCACCTAAGTATACTTATAAAACAACCAAACCAAATATTGAATCTTGCATATTTTTTAATTTAAACTAGGATAATCGACACTAGAGACGATAAGAAAAGAAAACCACTACTTTATATATTATTTAAGAAGTTAGGAACTAATATAACATAAACAATAAGAGGGATAGAGATATAAAATTTAAAAGGAGGTTAGGTGAGTACCTGCTGTTCGATTTCACTGACGGAGGTGGCGGCTAGATTGAGATGCCGCATGCTCGAAGGAGAGGAATGTGCCATCGCCCTGCTGTGGCGGCATTGCTGCAGCGTTGATGGCATGGAGACGATGGCTGGGCAGTGGCACCGCCATTCAATGGGAAGGGACTCGAAAAATTAGGACTTTTGACCCAATTTAGTTCCTTAATCTAATTGGAGGAGATATAAAGATGAATTGGGTAAAATCTAACATAAATTCAAGGCTTTAAATGGAAAATCCAAAATGATAGAAAAGGGGATTTTGGGTTTCAATCTTGGGCAAGAAAATAGAAATATAGAGCGTGACAGAGACGAGGGTGGCGATGGCGACGGCGGCGTCAGCGAATTCGACGGGGTGGCGCTGTTCTGAGAACAACCGAGAAGGGGGAGATGGCTGCATTTTTTTTTGAGTGTGCAACGAAATAAGAGATAGAGAGTTTGTGAGAGTGAGAGACGAGACAAAGGATGAGGAGATGATGGCGGCGAGATCGTCGGGCGGCGCCGCGCAGAGGAGTGTGGTGTCGCTGGATATTAAGTGTTGATGGTTTAGAACGAGAGGGAGGGAGCGTTCTACTAAAGGTAAGTTTGAAAGTTAAAAATATAAGAGCAAAGAAAAGAAATGAATTAAAAGAATCGGGTCGGGTTATAGATTTGGGCCGAATTAAATTTATCTTACTCCAGTCTGGGCCATTATATAGGCACAAATGATAATAATATTTGGGCTCTCTTAATTAAATTAGTCCAAACTTATTAATTAAATAATTGATTATAGACAAAAATGATGATATGATTTGGTGTAAGTCTAATTATGAAGAATGTTACTATAATCTCCGATCTCTTTTCGGATGTTATTATCCCAAATAAATTAAATAGTGATTGAAGTATGATTATATGTTTACTATTATAAAAGAAGTTAAAAGTTTCAGAGAAAACCTTAAGCTTTGCTATGATTCAATAGAACGAATATAAAATCCTAAAACATATTAAATTTTGTGTACCTAGTCAAAGTAGAGGTTATTTATAGGATTTAAACGTCTCTAAATGTGATTCGTTATCTAAAGGTCAAGTACAAGGTGTAAGTCAAGTTGAATTTGATGATTATCACTGCTTTACTAAGCTCGAAGGAGGTTTTAATCGACGGATTTATTTCAAGAGGTGGGTTTACTAAAAAATATACTCTTGCTATAATGAAGCATTTTTTAATGAATGAAAGTTTATTGAAAGAATTATCATGCATAAATTGTTTACGATTTTATGTATGATGTCTATCTATGTTGGCTTGCCAACGTATGTAATCGATCGGATCTTGAGCCATGTGAGCGTATGGCCAAGGTTAATGTACACAAAAGTTGTGGACTGTGAGCCCGTCGGGCCAGTTTCGGTGAAGGGATGCGTTTGCAGAAGAAGGTCTTCTTCCCCAGTGTAGTTACAAATATGGATAATACAGAAATGAAAGAAAATGGGATCCTGTTCCAAGTTTATGAAAGGAAAATGAATGTTTAGTATTCACAAGCATTTATGTAAAACCTTGTGAGATACTATTGTGATGCATGATGATAAAATGATTTAGGCATAACCCACGGAGTACATTAAGTACTCAGTCTTGCTTGTATTTCCAAACACTTTCAGGTTGAGCGATGTGGTGATGGCGGTGGTGCTGAGAGGAGGTTGCTTGTAGTTGAGTATTAAGAGATAATGCATATCTTCATATATGTGTTAAGTATTTTATCTTCCGCTGCAATACTTTGTCTTTTATCGATTTTTTCCTTTGCGACTACAAACCTTCGAATTATACTTTGGTTCTTTGTTTAGTTTGTATAGTACTTTAACCCTTCGAGAATGTGTACTACATTTATGAAATGCTTGAGATTTTGAGCCATTGAATTTTCTTATTATCTACGAAGAGACTCATTTCTTCCTTATTACTTCTAAGTTATCATTGGTTTCCCCGTTGTTTACATTTCTATCTCGTTTCTTTTATCCAACCCCGAGTCACGCCCCGATTGACCCGTCCTTTGGAAATTGGGGTTGTGACACATTCTTTGAGGAAAATCATGCTCACGTGGTTGGCATGGACCTTTCAGAAAATAAGATCTACGAACCAGCTCTATCTTGTTTGGTGGGCAACTCATGATATTAGGTCATAGTCCTGGATCGCTCGGAAGATTTTTCAAATCAACTTCATTACGACTTAGATCACTCGAGAGATGTTCTAAAAGAACTTCGGCATTCTCATTGTTTGATTATGTTTGAGACTGGAGGAGTGTAGGTAAATCTCATGACGTATATGAAATATCTATCTCTTGAGATACTTTCTTAAAGTAGCACTTCATTTATCTAAGTATCAAATGAAAAACGTAATTACTAAGCTTAACATAACCTTTTATAATATTCAAATATAAAAATAACTAACAATTGAATTACACAATAGCTCAATAGTTTCATTTCATCATCAATAGTTTCTCTAGTTATTTAACTAGAAAGTGAAAGAGTTTGTACTACATGTCTACACTACCCTTAAGAGTTTCACAATAAACACATAGTAAAGCATAGTAAAGCAGGCATTGTTTTAAGTCTGCCATGGTATTCATGTTTAATAAATGGAGCTTAATTTAAAGTATAATGCATATATCATATCCATATCTATGTCATGTTATAGCTGCAGAATTAATGGAGCTATGCTCAGTTAACTTTTCCTCCCTCAGAGATCAAGTTAGTTAATAAAGGCTCATTAATCAAGGATAAATTGTTATTTCTTAAATTAATTTAATTGCAACAATATCAACAACCTAGATCATGTTTCAATGACAATGCGCAATCAAAACCAAGAATTGTTAAGTAGAAATCATATGTAAACATTGTCATTACTTGCGGCAATAAGAACAACAATAACACAAGAAATGGTTGTTGTGGAGATGACAAATATAGCTACAGATAGTGCCTCAATATAAATGGCAGCAACACATGCAAAGAATAGAGCCAAAAATCCTCCTGCTGTTAAAAGAAAACAATATAATTTAGTCACAATTTATAGGATTTAGAAATACAAAAAAATACATAAGAGGATCAAAACAAATGATGGAAAAGAGCTCATTCAATCTACTCTTTTAAAATTGAGAGACTCGTCTTCAATATTGCTTGATAACATTCAAATTATTGGGAAAATATGAGACATAGAGATGTTAAAACTTGAATTTGAAACTCTGAAATATAAAGGATGAAGAATGATGTGAATAATAATGAAAATGTAACACCCGAGTATTTTATACCTGGCTTATAGGTGTTTAAAAATCCCATAATAAAATATTGGATTAGAAACTTTATTTTGAAGCTTGCTGCCAAGTTTCAGCGAAAACGAAGACCAAATCTCAGCTCTTTCGAGAACCGGCTTATACTTTTATAACGGGTGGCAAGAGCAAATACGGGATTCATTTGAATGCCTGGATTTAAAGTCCGAGCCGAGATATGGACAAAGCGCGATAATTTACATACACTTTTATCGCGATACGGACCATACGCGGAATTTTTATTTTCGCCGTCAGTGAATAGTAGAACCGAGAACTCGAGAACCCGAGAAATCGAGAAAACTCCTATTTTTCGATGTTATAGCACGAGTAATGAGAAAATTCCCGAGAAGTTTAATAAAATTTATTTCAGAAGAAATGGAGTTTTAAATTGATATTTATCAAGAAATCGAGAAATAAGCATTTTCTCGATTTACGTGCAACTCGATCGGGCCAAACCCCGACTTTAGTTCACGAGAGACGAAGATGTTTTAATAAGTAAGAAAGACGAGTGTGTTGATTCCCGTTTCAACCGAGATAGATAAATAACAAAGAATCGGATCGAAAATATCTAAGAGGCGAAAAGACGGTTTGGACCCCGGATATTTAGATATTTTGAGGGGCAACTTGTGGCCTATAAAAGACCACAAAGTCACCCCCCAATTCAGAATTTACGTGAGTTACAGAAGCACTTCTCGCGTGAGAGAAAGAAGAGAAAAATGGAGGAGTTTTGCTCCGATTTTCGTCCCGTTCGTCTCGTTTTTTCGATTTCTTCGAAATCTAATCCGATAGAAAGGTAGCCCTCGATCTTACCTACGTTTTTACGGTTTTATTTTCATGTTTTGAGATGAAAAAGTGAAATAGGGGCTGCCCTTTTCGATTTTTATCGAGCCGAGCCCGAATTGAAAAATGTCGAGAATTAATATTGCTCGTATGAATTAGATAAACATGTGTTTTATGTTTCAATAAAATCTAAGCATGTTAGGTTTTGAGAAGTTAACTTGAGCTCGTCGTTTTATATGTTTTCGATTTTTCTCGGATGAATCGAATAGACGAGCATGTGTGTAGGTTAAATACGAGTATTATGTGAATTTACGGAAATAAATCGAGCATGTTTTAAAAAAAAAAGAAAGGGGCGACAGTTCTGCCCGGGTTTTGTTTAGTTGTTTTAAGTACAGAATGAGTAGAATTTTTAACATAATAAAATACTAGATCGAGTTAGGAGTAATCTCCAACTTGAATCACCCCGTTTCGTTGTGTTTTCGATTTGTTATGAATTTTTCAAAATGGTTGCGCAAACTGCCAATTCCAGCGAAAATCTGGAAATTTATATAACTTTGAAAATTCGTGAAAAATAGAGTAAAATGATTTTATGTGTTTTGTCTTCGGATTATAAAACTTTATGATGTTATGGTCACTTTAAAGTTTGATTCGTTACAATTGGAATTATTTCCAATTTATTATGATTTATCAAAGTCAAAACATGGTTTGATTAGAAATCATCGAACGACCCTTCTAGAATTTAAATCCGAAACTCGAACGATAGCCGAGTTAAAAGAACCGAGAATAATTCTCAAATAACAAAGAATAATAATTCCTTACACTTAGAGAATATTAGATGCGCTCGAAAATATTATCTCACTCGAGATTTCTTTAAAGGGTACGACGAAAGGTCAGGACCGCAGTTCGAGAAAGAAGCAGTCGTCAGTCAAGACGATCCAAGTAGGCTTTCTATTACAAAGAAAATTATGTGTGCACGTATACTATTTACGTTGTTTCGAAGGGATTTCAAATTGAGAAAGTATGTTTCAAAGTATTGTCTTGCCGAAATGATTTATGTTTTGTATGAAGCCTATCTGGTTAAGGTTCTAATTATGAAATCGAATTCGGGTTCCAGTGGGCAGGCAACCCCACTCGAACTAGTGTACACAAGTAACCGTGAGTCATCGATCGGGTTGGCCGGTTAAAGGACCGTGAGTCATCTTAGCGGGTTGGCCGGTCAGGTGTCCGTTGAAGGTGGCCACCTTCTCGGTACACATAAAGAACAGATATGGTATAATACTAAAGAACTTAGACAGCTGTCGAACTCAGGATCTTTCACAAAGAGAATTTAGTGAACGTAGGTGCTTTTAAAGACAAAATCCCTATGTTTCACTCTTACGGCATTGACAATTATTTATGTATGTATGCGTTTTCGGCATGTGCCTACTGAGTACGTTTGTACTCAGCCCTGCATGTATTTATAAATGTGCAGGTTGAGACATGATAAAGGGAGATACTATGACGGGCTTGTCGGTCTTTTATTTAAGTCTTGGGTGTCTACGTGTCTTCATACACGTAGACTTATGTCGATCCTTATTCCGCTGCAAGAGGTTCCATTAGTAGATTCTGGCGAAGGTGCCAATTATGTAAATTAACTCTTTGTTTGAACTGAACTCAGTTATCGAATTACTTTTCGTTTCAGTCAAAGCTTTCAAGGTTCCACTTTACCCTTATTTATCTATTCTATAGTCGCGCACCCGGACTTTGCCACAAGGGCAGAGGACGGGGCGTGACAGAAAAGTAGGAACTCCAATTCTTCTCCCAAAAGTTGTTGTGTCCTACTCCCCAATAGAGTTTGTACCCGTGCAATGCACAACATGATAAAATGAAATTTTATTTATCAGAAATAAAAAAAAATATAAAATTAATAATCATAATTATTATTTTTTTAAAGGAAAACAATCATAATCATTATATCAAAAAATTAATGCTACAAATTAAAAATACAAAAACAAACATTTTCGATATCATGATGCATAAACTAATATTGTGGTACCCGTGCAATGCACGATATGTAATTTATTAAAATTTTGGTATTAATATTTCAAATAACTATCAATTTAAGTCAAAAATTATGATTTTGCAAGTTATTTATGATCACATAATTATTTTGATTTTATATAAATGTGTGTTACTTGTATTCGTTAAATTTAAACAGCTTAAAGTTTATCTTTTCGAAAACTGAATCAACTCGAAGTAAACTAATCATCATATCTTGGAGTCACTTCCGAGTTTGTACACCAAAGTTGACAGTAAGCATATAAGTATGAATTCAGTTAGGGCTGTCTAATAGGGTATCGAATTTCAGGTTTTACCCGAAATACCCGACCCGTTCGGATATTAAGGTACCCGAAACCCGAAATAATAGGGTATCGGGTCGGGATTTGGGTATATTATAGAGTATTAATCGGGTATCGAGTATACCCGAATACCCGGTTATTTTAATTAAATATATATTTTAGTTTTTTGTTTCTCCACTTCCCAATAACCTTTCTGACTTTTTAGTGTATGACAGCCTCCACTTCCCAATAACCTTTTGTGACTCTTTACTGTGTGACAGCTGCATTTTTCTCACGTTTTTTTTTTCTCTTTTTGCGTCCATCTCTATTCTTTCTCCATATCTCTTCATTTTTATTTTTTTTGCAGCAATTCTTACTCCTCATTATTTGTAAGCTTTCCACATTCTTCCTAATTTTTTACATGCACATCTTCCTTCTTTCTCTTTCTACTGCAGTTGCTCCCCTCTCCACCTTCTTTAATTTCTCATCCACCTCCTCACGTTTCTTCTTCTTCTTCATCTTGTCTCTACTCCTTCTGTTCTTCATCCTGTCATTTCTTCTTCTATTTCTCGCTTCTTCTTCTATTTCTCTCTTCTACTATTCTTCATAAACGTTAATTTCTAAGCTTACACTAAAATATATATCTCACCAATTTTAAAAAAAAACCGGGTACCCTAATACCCGATCCGAACTATCTGAACCGGGTATCAGATACCCGAATATAAAATCGGGGTCAGGATCGGGTATCATAAATTTGGGGTTTTCGGGTACGGGTACCCAAAACTTTCGGGACGGGTACCTTACCCGACCCGATTAGACAGCCTTAAATTATTTAGTCATTTCGTTAAGCTTCATGTCAACAAATTCAAATTATTATTTTATTCGATTCAATTTCACTTCGATTCCAATTAACCGAACTACTCACTATAAATTTTTTTTCAATAATGAATTTGTTTGTATTTGTAATCGAAAATTGATACTCAAATTATTTTATATAATTGCTTATTAAATCTTATTTAAGATAATTAACATCACATAATATGTATTAAGAAAACTAAATTTACCCAAAAGTCCAGCGGCTGCGTCCTTCTCCCAAAACTAGGGCTTTAACAAAATAATATTCCCTATATAGTCCTAGGGTATTTCCATATATTAAGGAAATAAATTCAAAATTCCAAAATAACTAGGAAAGTAATAAATACTTCCCTTCTAATATAATATCTAGAAGTCAAAAAACTAAATAAAAAACTAAAAACTGAATTCTGTTAATTAATTCCGTAGGAATTAAGTGATTATCGTCCAAATCAACTAAAATCTCGAAATTGCTTGTTTTTCGTCAGCTACAGTGTTTCCTAGGCGATATGGGCACACAGGCCGAATTTCCAGCAGACCATCAATTCTTTTAACTTGACTCTAACATGTAAACTCTTCCAATAAATTATCATTAATGACCAAAAATCATATTTTGCCTACAAGAACATATCATGATCACAATTAATCCAAAACATGGTGATTTCATTCAAACTGACATCAAATCCGACCAAAATATCACCTAATCATCTATATATAAAATAGACCAAATGTATCATGGTCACTGTGGTTGATTGCCCCTTTTTTAAACATGTATATGTGGTCTGTTATCTATGTATAACAGATAAGGAAATTTGTGATTTAAATATTGTAAACATCAAAGATTCCGTGGTATGTTGTCGATCTTGGTTTTTTTTTTTTCCATCATTTTAAAACAAATATCGGGGCACGTTGTCTATTACCGCATTTTTATTCATTATTTAATAATATAATTTTATTAGCCTTTTGTCTATTTACTAGCTTCGTAAAAAATTGAGGTGTTGTCATGAAGAATTAAGGGTGGAAATTAAAAATACACCTTTTATAAAGATAGATGAATTTTTTACCCATTTCCTTAGTGTACATGTCAAAAATACCCATTTTTATGTCATTGTTTGGTTTTATCCACTTTTGGTATATTTGGTACTGGATTTTGTAACAATATACGGACTAATACAATAAATTTGAAGTATATTGGCTGGAAATATTCCTCGTGCCCAATACTGAGTCCCTTTATAGGACAGTGGGTCTGGTCTAAACAATGCCACGTACTGAAGATTTATTTTACTAAGTCTTATTAAATGATTTCCAGTAAAATTTCCCTATAATACTGACTGAAATTTCAATTGATAACCAGTGCTTTAAAATGGTATCAGAGCCCTAGGTTTATTAAAGAATTATATTTATTTATTGCATTTAATTATTTCCTAACGGAGGAGACTCCCAGAGAATATGGATCCGAACGCTTGTCCGAGATGCTTTAGTTACAGGAATTTTCTCCAAATATTGGAGATTATGAATAGACAGCACCAAGAGAAATTTTTCTTTTGGGCTTCCAAGTTGGACGAGAGGATTAATAGTCCTATATCCGGAGATGAACAGTCACGGATTATCACGATGATGCGCAGATACCAAGATCTGCAAACAGCAAACCTCTCTATACAAAGAGAGGTAACCCAGCAAATAGAAATGGGACATTCAACCCATTTCTAATGAGTCAAGACAGGAGGGAGTTCACTCCGGTCTTCCGAGAAATCGACCCCGACATATCAAAATTCTCGGTTGATTTAAGGGAGATCCAGAAGACGGTACAAAATTATGGCAACCGTCTAATTACTGTACCTCAGGAGATAAAAAGAATATCAAGTCAGCAAGATGAGATCCTTATCATCTTGCGAGATATTCAGAGCAGAGTTGGCCAATTGGAGAACAAATCTTGTTTACCCAGAAGAAACAAGATGCTTTTCCCTGAAGGGCCAAAATATCCTATACCGGTGAAGGATAAAGGAAAAGATCCTCAAGTGGAAAGATATGTACGATTATTTCAAGGTGAAAAATCATGAGTAACCTTGAAAGAATCGGACTTGAAGATCTACAAGAGTTAGCAGAATCTTTTGCTAACATGAAGGTGGTTGATCTCAAGATGAACCAACACCAGGTGGCGCACATCAGGGAGGGACATGCTGCCGTACCATTAAATCAGCAAGTACCACCACCACCTGAAGAAGTCATGAGAGAAGCTCGTGATTTCCATGCTGGACCATCATATACCTCGACGGTACCAGACGAGGCCATACTGATGGAGAGAACTAGAAGGAGACGACAACCCCGAATCCAAGATTCACCGGTTGGTAAGGCTACTCTGGATCCCATCCATCCATATGGCGTAATGCTTGATCTTGATGAAGTCAGTTTCAAAGATCGAGAATCAGTGATCGACGAGTGGGGAGGAGCAATGCGAATTGCAGCAGCTACTCTCGACGTTAACAAAGAAGGATTGGTTAAGATTCTTGAAACCAATCTAGCAGGCGTAGTAAAAATCGCCTGGGAAGGATTACACCTCGAAGTAAGAAATCAATGCTTCGAGGTGGAATCCTATTCGGAGATCATCCGAAGAATGAGTGTCCTATTCAAAGACCATTTCATCGGAGAAGGATACTACGAGGGATTCGATAGAGAGAAAAGAAGAAAGTATCTATTGGCGTTATATAATCTAAGACTAACAGTCTTGGATCCAAAGGCGCTCAATAAATTTCTTCAACTCTTTACGATATACCAGCATCAGTCAAAAGCTGATGAGACTATCGCAAAGGAAATTTTCTTTTTAAAATTTCCAAGTCCATGGAAGGAGATGATGATAAGGGATTATATCCCTAAGGGCAGTGACAGCATCGCCAAGAGGATGTCTTATGTACATCAAAAGCTTTCAGAGTGGTGTCAACAAGCCACTGCTCAGAAAAATCTGAAGAAGCTGCGAAGAATCAACAAAGCAGCTCACCTAAACTGTGAAGATAATGATCTTCCAGTTGTTATTGGAGGCGAGCCATCAATAACAAAAAGACGAAAGAATAGGTACCAACCATATTCCAAAGAAAGAAACCCAAGAGGAAGATCTTGGAAGCCAAGGATGATGTGGTCTAGACAGAAGGCTAGATCATACAAAACTGGACAAAGAAGCGGACCAGCCAGAAGCAGGGGTTCGTTCCAAGGATCCAGTTCAAGAACTCCAGCAAAGAAAACTTTTAGAAGAGCTCATACCAGAGCTAATGAAAGTTTTAAAGATTGTAATTGCTGGACCTGTGGAGCAAAGGGGCATATTTCAACAAATTGCCCAGATAACGAGCAGAGAGGCATGCGAAGGTTCGAGTCTACTCCGGACATCGAAGATGCCATATACTACCAAGAATTGGTTCAAGTATACCAGTTTGAAGATATACCCTCAGACGAGAGTATATATGAGCAAGAAGAGATTCTTAGTAGGGATGAAGATTCTGATGGATCTACAGAATCTTCAGACTGAAGCTGAGTCTTGTCATCAGGAGAAAGAGGATCGAACTGGATTTTCCAGCCGAACGATGATTTCGCCAAACCTGATCGACAAAATCATGAAGAAAACCTTGAACATTCAGAAGTATCAAGGTTTTAATGCCAGCAACCTAGACGAAGTTCTAAGGAATTTCAGTTTGGGAAGAAGGAAACATCATATCGTCTATGGAATCACTAGACGAGAGATGTCGCTTCCGATCGAGTTTACAGGGAATCAAGTGGAGATGCAATTGATTCCAGCAAGCGACATACGTGAGGATTTGGAGAAACTTAAACCAGAAATTGCTGAAAAGATAAGATGGATTCATATCGGGGCAATTCAACTGGTTCTCAAATCCACGATGTTTACAGGAATTGATGCTCCAATCGACATAGCCATATGTGATAGGAGAATCAGAAACCTACAAGATTCGGTGATGGGAACCATCACGGGGAATCTTTGTGCAGGCCAAGTTGTGGGGATTGTATATCCTAAGATTGCATACAATCTCAACGACTCGGGTTTCAGTAAAGCTCTGACGCTATATCAGGACTTCAAAAGGAAGGAGTTATTGGATGAGGGAAATACACCTTATTCGATAACATATCAGATTTCGTATGCACTTTCCAACTCCCATCATACGGAGTTATTCTTGGGAAAGCCTTTTATCGAAATACCTGATATCTTCAAGAAGGTGACTACAGCAATTGGTCCCGATAGAATGGAGATTCCACAAAGGAGGGAGGTCAACATTCGAATTCAAGAGAGGCCAGTCATAAGACATGATCAAAGTCTTAAGATAAGCTCAGGAAGACTATCCTTCCAAGGAGATAGAATTATATCTCAACCCTTTGGGAGGAAACTTATCCAAGAAAGTCAGCCCCAATTCCCAGGGAATCCTCAAGTTTCAGTCAATCTGAAATGTCCAGAGGGATGGAGAGGGATGACAACTAGATTTGATGCTACAAGATGGGAAAATAATTTTCCATGTAGTGTCTTATATTATCTCCAGCAGCCGGAGGTTAACCATTACAATGGAACCCTTGACATAGGGGGTTTTATGGTAGAGGTTAAAGGCAGAGCAGGACGAGAAGATGTTCTGATTCTAGGGCGGGATTTTTTGGAAAGATTCAAGCCCTGGAAACAGATGGACCAAGGGATGATGATTACGATAGAAGAAAGACGACTCCTAATCGTATGACAAGTCCTTTCTCGATATACATTCCAGTAGGAGTGTTATATGAAAAATATAAGGCAGAGTACTTCTCGGCCTATATTGATTCAGGTGCAGGCATATGCACAGCAAGAAGGGGAATTTTCCCAGCAGAAGTTGAGGATACTTTACCTCAAATTGCTGGCAGAGATTTCTCTAAAAGGATTTTACTCTTATCCAAAGGAGTAAAAGAAGTGGAAATACTAATTGGAGGCGCGGGACAAACACCTTGGTATAAGGTTAAGACTCCACCAATTTATTTCCATGATACGGGAGCTGATGTTCTGTTAGGAAACAATTTCCTACAGATGTTCAAGCGATACACGCAGGACAATGAGCAAAGAAGATTAGTGTTCACAACTAATTGTGAGCATAAAATCATTGTTCAGAGGCTAAGGAAGGCGTTTAATCGTCAGATACCATTCACTTTTCGCAGCAAGCGTGGTGATATGAATGATGAAGGCAAACTTCGTCATCCAAAGATGAAGGATCAAAGAAGATTTAGCGAAGCAGTGCTTAGCTGCATCCGGGAGGATGATCTTCAAGAGGAGGAAATCCAGATCCTTAAAGCAGATTTGATTTCTAACAAAGAAATTAGGGTTGAAATGCAGGTGTCCCTTGCCGATGTCAAAAGGAAGATCTCGAGATGCTACAATGAGAATCCTTTGGCCTGGTGGGAGAAGAACCAACTCAAAGCAACCTTAAAGGTGAAGCCGGAAAGGATGCATGAGTTCGTGAGATTCAGACCTATCCTGATGAACTTGATTGATCAGAAGGATATGAGAATTATTATCAAGGAACATCTTGATATGAAGTTAATCGAGCCTGCTAGTTCACCTTACAGTAGCCCTGGGTTTCTGGTAAGGAATCATGGTGAGATTAAGCGAGGTAAACCTAGACTTGTCATTAATTATAAAGGGATTAATGATATTCTAGAGTTTGATGGATATTTTATTCCAAGTAGAGATCACCTTATTAACTGCATACGCAATGCTAAGGTCTTCTCAAAGTTTGATTGCAAGTCAGGTTTCTACCAGATTCGCATGGAAGAAGAAAGCAAAAAACTTACAGCTTTCTCAACACCACAGGGGCATTTCGTTTGGAACGTAATGCCAATGGGGTTAGCTAATGCTCCCCAGATTTTCCAGAGAAAGATGGATAATCTTTTTAAAGATTATTTTTCTTTTATGTTTGTCTATATTGATGATATACTTATAACATCAAGAGATATGGATGAACATATCAAACATCTTGATTTATTTGCAGATGTTTGTTATAAAGAAGGATTAGTGCTTTCAGAGAAGAAGGCAGTAATTGCAACCCAAAAAATGGAGTTTTTGGGAATAGAGATCGATGAGTCTGGAATAACTTTGCAAGATCATATTGTGCAGAAGGTCCAAGATTTTCCAGAAACATTAAAAGAGAAGAAACAACTTCAGAGTTTTCTGGGAGTTGTTAATTTCGCAGGAATGTTTATCAAAGATCTTGCGAAACACAGGAAGGTCTTTAGTAATCTACTAAAGAAAGATGTTCCGTTTATATGGACGGAAGAACATCGACAGGGAATGAAAAAGCTAAAGGAGGAATGTAAAGATCTCCCAAAGCTTTCTATTCCACAGGATGAGGATGATCTGGTCCTCTATACAGATGCGAGTGATCATTGGTGGGCAGCAGTCCTCATGAAGATCACTCCTTATGGAGAAGAACCTTGCAGATATTGTAGTGGTTTATTCTCAGAAAATGAGGCCATCAGATGGCATATCAACGAGAAGGAATTCTTTGCAGTAGTAAAGGCTTTTAAAAAATGGCCTTTATTTTTATTAGCAAAGAAATTTACTTTAAAAGTTGATAATACCCAGGTTAAAGCTTTCCTAAGAAATAACATAGCATCAAAACCTGAAAATGCTAGGTTACTTAGATGGCAAGCTTTATGTCAATATTATATTTATGATATTGTCGTGTTAAAATCTCATGAAAATATTCTTGCAGATTTTCTGACAAGAGATGGAGCCAGCTGAGGTTAGATCCATCATGCTAGCCCAAAAGCATCTCCGAGAAAATTTGGAAATGCTCTTGGAGGAATGGGACGAGTGCGTTCTCCATGCCGATCAAATGGGGAAGATGCAAGCTACCGATAAGACGAAAGTCTCTGGTAGAATACGAGCCAGTATGCTGACCAGTACTCAGTTATGGTCGGCTATGGAAAAGCCAATCCTGCGGGCTTCCAGAAAACCTCTGGAGATAGCAGAGTTTCGTGTTCCGGCACCTAAACCGGTAGATGGGGATTCAAATACCCCTCTAGCAAGTCCTAAGCTGGTGGAGTCTGAACCACTAGCCCAAGGAAATGATGATGCTAAGACTTCACCGTCTGAACCATCATGTCAACCCTCCACCTCTGGGATAAAAGAGGGAGAGATTAGCCTCAGGCCTATGACGGGCAAATCTGAGTCTAATACTAATTTGATTATTTTCTCTTCTGCTGAACAGGCTTATCAAGCGAGCTGGGAGAAATTACTCACAAGAGCAGGTATTAATCCTAGTAATACCAGGATTGATGGCTCGGGGAAATATCCAAGGGTATGGATGCTGCCCGGATCAAAACCCCAAGATGTCAAGCAGTGGTACGAATTTGGGGCCCTTGCCTCAGTTTATACTACGTCCCCAGCGTTTCCTGAACTTAAAGGTCTACGCCGATGGATCCAGGAAGCGGTTTATGATACCTGGGCAAACAACGAACAACTTTGCCGAGGTGATACATTGGAGCTGTATTTCATAAGTGCAGCCCCAGAACCTGCAGGAAAGGGGAATCACGAAGCCTTCCATTACATAAGGCTACGAAGACCCCGAATGGATGCCTTCAACCAAATCAAGGCACCAACTAGTGAAATTCCAATGATCGCCGCAATCTCAGATGATCAAATAACAACAAGGCGAGCATGGGGATTATGGGTCTGTCTTACAGAGATGGACAAAGTCAAGTTTCCATTCAAGTTCTTTCAGAACTCAGCGAATGGATCATTCCTGTTAAATACTATGACAGGGAAGACAACCAAGTTTGCAGAAGAGGCTTTTGAGAGAAAAAGAACTCTTCTGTGGGAAAACAAGATGGCGATGAGTAAAGAAACCCATCGCAAGTTCTGCAATATGGCTCATGTTGGCCATTGGGCGTCCAGGATATGTTCAGATTGTCCAGCCCAACGTGAACCTGAGTTCGGAAAAAGCTTCTTACCTAAACCAGATAAGAAGAAGTTTCGAGCCAACGAGTATGAGGAGATGAAGACTCCTCCAAAAGGAAAAGGCCTAAAGGGCCCTCCAAAAAAGACAGATGGCCGACAGAAATAAAAGGGCCATGTGAAGATAAAACAGGAAATGCTTTCGGTAAAAGAAAGCATCTTATAAAGCAGCACCCACCAAAAAGAAAACGACAATGGTGGGTGGAAGAAAAGGACGTTCAACCATAAAAAATATCGTCGGTGGAAAAAAGATGGACCACTAATTCAAAGAAGGGGTCCAACCACTAAGAAATGTTTGTGTCGGCAGCCTTATCTGGACCCAGCTTCACGTGAAGAAGCATCATTCAGAAGATGAGGATTCGAGGCAATAATGCAGGGAATGGAAGGCCTCAAGCCTTCTATATAAACGAGTATTTGGAGAGAATTGAAGGCATCGAAAATTCTCCTTAGCTTTCTCCACAATAAACATTGTAATATTTCTTCTTTCTAGTTTATGATAGTAGTTCTTGCTACCATAGGTAGCTAAACAAGTTAGTCTCCTCCCTAAAGGAGATCTAATTAGTATGTAATATATATTTATAATTCCTTAATAAGATTTGGGCTTTTGTTCATCACCTCCTATATTTATATTTTCTTTATTTTTACCAACCAAATACTTATACGCCCCGGGTAGGAAACGAACGAGGGCTGTGCTGTGAGCTGTTGAAGGAGTCTGCGTCTGGAAACCATACGGTGCTCCGGGTGGTTGGACGAGGTCCCTAAAACTTCCGGTGGACACGACCCGGCAGCTTATCGGTCAAAGAAGGTATGAAAGTTGGTATTAATATAGAATTTATTTATACGGAAGTGTGATGGGCCTGGTATACGGTTACAATTGAAGTTATACTTTTAATAGGGAATGATTATGCCAAACCATTAATGATGATATATGATATATGATCTAAAAAAAAAAAAAAAAAAAAAAAATTGTTTGGACCGCCCACTATTCACGGGATGGACCGCCCACTATTCACGGGAGGTCCAAGAGGGTTTGTCTAGCGGTTCATGCATTTTTGGATTAAGATCATGTATCTAATCATTAATTTTGGATCATTTATGATTTTTGGATCATTTATGATTTTGTGGATTTTATGAAAAGATTAAGAAAAAAGGGTAGTTTTAACATGTGTACAAAAGAATTGGGTAAAAACTACATGTGTTTTCTCAAAAGGGGTAATTTTATGAATTTGCACAAGAATTAAACTCTAACCTCCAACCAATTGAAAAAACCAATAACCACTCAACAAAATTAAATTCTTGTTATTAATGTGAACATTAAAATAATAATAACGTGTTTTTTTATCCCTTCCTCCATATTGAACCCAAATCTTCAAACAATAGTAGAACCTAACATCAACTTAAAATAATATTCCCTCCGTTCCATTCAAGATGACTTATTTTGCCATTTCCGTCCGTCCCAACAAGATGACTTATTTTTTTATAGTAATTTTTTTTAGGAGATATATGTATTGAGTAAGTAAAAAGAATGAGACTTTATTGGTCTGCATGTCCAAAAGAAATGGGTCATCTTGAGTGGGACGGAGGGAGTATAATATATCATTCTATCATATATTACTGTTAAACGTATTCCCCTAATTTGCTACAACTGTTAGTGTCGCTGAGAAATACCTATTTCCATAATTAAAAATGAAAATTGTTCACTTTGCAAGTTATCTACGAAAAATGCCCAAAATTATGGTGAAAATTTTAAACTACCCTTAATCACTTTTTGTTTTATATTAAATGTGTTGAAATCAATGTAATGATTGACTAATTATTTGATTTAATCATTGTGAATTGTTTATTAAATGAGAAATTTTGTTTTAAATAATTTTACTTAGTTTTAAATAATCTACAAAATAATTAAATTTTGTTTTAATAGAGTTTTATTAATAATTTGACTTTGTTTTAATAATTTTACTTTTTTTTAATTCAATTGGGAGCACGGTTACTTTGTTTTAATTCATTTGGGAGGGATGAATTTGTTTTAATAATTTTACTTTTATATAATAATTTTGCTTTTAATACACATACACACAAAAGACTACAATGTCATTTTAACACACATTTTCATTCACACACATTTTTATATGCATTGAACTAACACATTTCTTCTGTCATTTTAGAAAGTGAATTTCACAATTGAAAAGACGAGAGAGAGGGAGAGAAAAGAAGAGAGAAGGAGAGAAGGAGAGAAGAAGAGAAGGAGAAAACCACGTCGCATGCTGATTTGGGTAAACAAAAGAGGTAATATTAAATTTAAACCCGTAGTTTCAAAGAATAATGTGTTATGAGTTTGATGAGCTAAAACCATGTTGTGAAAACATGCATTTTTCTAAAAATCATGTCGTTAATTTTGCAAACACGACCTTTTTACATTAAAACGTTCGGATTTTATCATTTATACAAATTGTGACGTCAAGATTTTCATGATATAGCAAGTACATCACATAAAAAGTGGACAGAAGAAAACCCGGTCGAAAAAACCCAAAACCCCGTCATGGTATGGCCGGGTTTAACTATTCACGTCCGGGTTTGGTGATATATCTTGCAACCGGGTTTTTGTATTTTGGTATTTTTAATATATAATTTAATGTTCAAATGGATGGATGAAAGTATATAAACATAAGGTACAATTAATTTTGGGAAGACAATGTGTACGTTGGCGGTAACGAATGGTCCGCTCCTGTTACAGTTGATCCTGCTCGGATTGAAGATTTGAGGTACAATATACGACATATGTTGCATGATATTGGGTTGAGTAAAAATTTTGAGATTTATCGCATATCTTCATATGATGGAAGTAAGTGTCGCATGTGTAATGATAGTTCTTTCAATGTTTTGATTCGCGATGAGTGGAGTCCAGTGGTGTATGTGGATATTACTAACGAGACACATGATGTGAGATCCTCGAGTAGATGTTTGGATTTTATGGGGATGTCGGCATATAATACGCATCAATATAGTACTCAAAATGAAGATGGATGTGAATTTGTTAATCAGACGGCAGTTCAGTAGGTGTGAGGAGGTGGAGGCTGCAGCACCGGGCAGTTCAGTCCTCTCTCTCCTCTCTTCTTCTCCCTGCAGTCCTTTCTTTTCCCTTATTTTCATCAATATAGGCTAACTCATATTCTTTCCTCTCATTCCCTTTTGTTCTATACGTTGGTTTTAGGAGGAGGTGGCAGAATGGGAACCAATTATGCTCAGATGTAGTACTAAGAGTAGGGAGGACAACATGGGATCTTCTCCTTAGGCATCTTGCCTATTGCTGCTGTAGCAGCTTGCCTCTTTCCCCTCTTATTATGTAGTCCATTTCATATCAAGAATGTAATTTGTTTTCTTTACGTTTTTAGAAGATCTTCATTCTTCAACAGATATTATGTGGCATGTAAACAACTTTTATCATGAGTGTATTCCAAGGTTTAGATTTGGAGATTGTTTTTCCTCGTATGTATCTATTGCAGCTATGTTCACGTGTTGTTTTCCTTTGTCATAACAAATGTGTCCAACCCACATATACTTATATTGTTTACGTAAATAATTACATAGATAGCTGAGGGATTAAGGTGGGATTTTAATGATGTGACCACCCTTACTAATGTCAGCTTCTGTAAATCATATAATTGATTATACTTATATTATGACTATTTTCATTAATCATCGCAAACCTTGGTCTCGCAATTTGAATAATAGTACATAAATTCGAGAGGTTTTCTAATTAGCTCGGAATTAAAAAGGCGGGGGGTCATTACAGAAAACTACCCACTTTTGTAAACCTAAAATGAAAATTACCCAAATCATAAAATTATATGTAAACTAGCCAAAAAGTCTAAACTGCCCTTAAATAATTCGTAATATCTAGATTGCAACCCCTCACACTAGACATGCCCACGGTTCGGGAACCGGCGGTTCCCGGTTCGTAAACACTTGAACCTAAACCGGCCCGCCAGGCCTTCTTCCCGGTTCCGGTCCGGGCCGGTTAACCGTCGGTTCGGACCGGTTTGAACCGCCGGGTTTCATGTGTTTTCCTTTTTTTTTTTTTTTTGGTAAAACATGTAATTTTAATTTTTTGGGTACATTTTGTTGTAAATATATATAGTAATATACATGTATTAATGCAATATAAACACAAACAAATTAAGTATTCCTTGAAATTGCATTTATAATGTTGAAATTTACAAATTTACAATCTAAAAAAATATAAATTCATTGATTGAAATTGAAAATTACAATTAACTTGAGAAATGAATACTTCATTCTTCATACTTGTAGTTTACAACTTTACATAGTAGAAGAAAAAAATAATAATAATAAGGACTTGAGCTCGATTTTATAATTAAAATTGAGTTGCCTACGTATCCTCGTAGAGGAATCAAAGTCCACGTAGTTATCTTACCTTAATGTCGTGGCATTCTAGCTTTCGCCCGCCCCCGATGCATCCGACTCGGTGAAGAGTTCATTTGGGCTCTCGTCTCCATCACCATCCCAATTATTTTCTTGTTCTCTAAGGTCGGCCCTCGACCAATCATCAAGCAACATAGTAGCTTCAATGTTTCTTGGCTTCATGTTTGATCTCCTTTGGTCCAACACAAGACCTCCAATGCTAAATGCTTGCTCGACCGAGACGGTGGATGCCGGGACGGAAAACAACTCCTTCGCCATAAATGAGAGTATTGGGTACTCCGATCTCATTGACCACCACTTTAGCACATCGATTTGTGGAGCACTATCTTCAACACCAAAAATATGTCGAGTACCCAAATACATATCCAATTCACTATTTCCTTGACCTATAGGTATACTATGTGATCTATCTTGATACATGTTACTTAATTGTTGAACTAAGGGATCTAATGAATTTAAATCAAGTGGTATGTATGAAGAGGTATTAGTACTATATCTAGGAGGTTCATTTATGTTAAGATTATGACCATGAATCAACCTATATTCGGCGAAAAGAGATCTTAATATTCTTTCTAAACTATCTTTTACTTGGCTTACATTAGGAAGATCAAAGTGAACATACTCTCCATCAATTCAAATATTTAAAAAATTCATTTGTCTAAAAGCTCCATAAGAAATATCTAACATTTGACAAACACCATCATATTTCCATTTAGGATCTAAGCACTTAGCTACTAAGAAAACATCGGGAATGTAGGTGATAAGATGTAGCCCACTAAGAAGCCCAAGAGCAGCACGGACCTCAACCCAAGAGCACCTCGGCCCAAGAGTCCAGCAGCAGCTCGGCCCAATAAGGCCCAACACGGACCTCAGCCCAAGAGCAGCTCGGCCCAATAAGGCCCAGCACGGACCTCAGCCCAAGAGTCCAGCAGCAGCTCAGCCCAATAAGGCCCAGCACGGACCTCGGCCCATGAGCCCAGTCACCTCGGCCCAAGCCAGCCCACGACCTCCGACACCCTACGATCTCGGGCATAATTAACTGTAATCTATTACTTATAAATAGTGCAGCCATAGAGATTAGAGGGGACTTTTGACAAAATTGTAATCTGAGAGCATTTAATACTACATAGTTCTCCTCTCCCGTGGATGTAGATCTAATTAACGGTCGAACCACGTAAATCTCGCGTCTCTTTTATTCTATTTTATCATCGCAAAATCACTCTAAAAATTGACGATCGAACAGTAGGTAAAATATTTAAGCCATTTTTGAACCATAAAATAAATCACACCTTGCAAGTTTGTTTGAGCAAAACAAGTTTTAAAACTAAGAGCAATATACATGCAATGTTCTAAAACGCGAACGGAAGTACAATAATAGACACCCGATAATTGTTTAGTAGCAATGTTAAACACCTTCAATAAACCATATAAATCCATGCATTGGTCCCAATGAGAAGACAATAAAGTTAATTGAGTTGTTGCAAATTCTTTCCTAAAAAATCACATAAATGTTCTTTATACTCTAAAGTACTATTAAGCATGTCATAAGTTGAATTCCATCTATGTGATACATCTCTAACAAAACCCCTATGTTGAATAGATTTTTATCTACAATATTTTTGCCATTTCTTTGCTAAAGATATATTTTTGCCCAACATGTTCATGGCTTTTCTAATCGGTAAAATTGTATCATTAAAAATTTCAAGTGCATCTTGAACACATAAATTTAGAATATGACATATGCATCTACTATGAAAATATTTACCGGCAAAATTGGGTTCACATGCTTCTATAAGTTGAGGAATACTAGCGGTGTTAGCCGATGCATTATCAAAACCAACCGAAAACACTTTATTAATCAAATAAAAATCATTTAGAACGGTAACAATTATTAAAGCAATATTACTAGCCGTGTGTGGCTCATCAAACTCCCTAAATGCAATCAAACGTTTTTGTAACATCCATTTAGCATCAATCCAATGACAAGTAATTCCCATATAATTATTCTTATGATAAGCATCGGTCCAAATATCGGCAAAAATGGAAACTTTGTGATCTAAATTACTAAAATATTTTACTAAGTGAACTTTTTTATCAAAAGCTTGTCTCCTAATTCGCCTAAGCATGTTAGTTCTACCAATTTTTTTAGCTTGAGGAGCAAAAGCGGATTGGACAGTTAATTCATACGTTTTTTTATCGGCAAAATTGAAAGGTCTTTTTTCCATAGCACAATACCTAGTCATAATATCTTCGGCATTGTTTTGATCATATTTAAATAAAGAAGGCGTACCCGTCGCCGAATGTGTTGTTGCTCCACGAATTTGAGTTTGAGTTGATGCCATCCCGTATTCCCCCGGATGATTGGTCTCCATGTGGAGCTTCAAAGTGCCGTAGCCTCCTCCGTGATTCCACTTGTAACTAGAAGTGCAATAGTTACAATACGCCGTGTATTTCGGTTTGCCATCATCCTTTTCGCCTTCGGTTAAGGCTCTACGGATCTTCTTGAAATGCAACGTGAAGATATCCGAGTGTAGAGTTCGTGTGCTTGGTGGTGGTGGTGGTGCTTGGACTTCTTCCTCCTCTTCTTCTTCGTCGTCGTCGTCGTCTCCGACGTTGGATGCTCGATTAACCTCCTCGGAGAACATTTGAGATTCTATTCTCCGAATTTCGGCCTCGTATGCTCGTTGCTCTTGTGCTTCGAGCTCCTCAGCATACTTTCTAGAGATTTCTTCCGCCGCCAAAGCTCGAGCTTGTTTCGATCCGACTCGAGCTCTTCTTGTGTTTTGAGTATGTGTATCGTCGTCTTGGTGTGCGGCGGTGGCCTTCCCCTTTCCCTTGTCGGCACGAGATGAAGACATGATGATAATGGAAAGTGAGTGTGGAGATTGAGATATTGAAATTGAGAGAGTGGAGTGTAGATGGAGAGATGGAGTGGAGATGGAAAGTGAAGAGATGGATTGGAGTGGAGATGGGGTGTAGAATGTAGATTGAGAGATTGAGAGATTGAGAGCTTGAGAGCTTGAGAGATTGAGATAATGAGATGGAGATGGAGATTGAGAGATTGTGTTGAGAATTGAGAGTGAAGATGGAGTGTGATAATGATGATGAATTTATAGGAGAAGGGGAAGAGAAGAAGAATGGAGGAGGGAGAAGAAGGTGGGAAAAAAAAAAAAAGGTGAGGAAATGGCTATATAGCCGTTGGAAACCGGCCCGAACCGGCGGTTCGGCGGTTAACCGGCGGTTCCCAACGGATCTCTTGAACCGGCGGTTCGGGGGTTGAACCGGCGGGCCCGAACCGCCGGTTAACCGCCGGTTACGGTTACCCCATGCCTTGAACCATAACCGGCCCGTTTCTACCCGGTTCCGGGTCGGTTCTTGAACCGTTGACCACGGTTCCGGGCCCGAACCGTGGACTGCCGGTCCGATTCCGGTTTGAGCCCGCCGGTTCACCAAAAATGGGCATGTCTACCTCACACACATGTGTGCAACCCACAAAAACCAAACAAAAAAGTGGTCAAAAAAGTCAAAAAGCATTACACATTACACATGTAAATGGCGTTGAATTCAAATAAAAAGTCTAACACACTCAGTGGCTTTGTGAGAGAAATGAGTGGGTGTTGAATTCAAAAATACAATAAATTCCTTTACCGAGAAGAATGGAGAGAGATGGTGCAATAATAACTATAAATAAACTCATTTTATCTTTTACCTTACGATTATATACTTCCATTCGTCTATCTAAACATTAAATCGCATATTTTGAATATGAATTCATTTTTATTTGATCTTCTTTGATTTATCAACCAGTGAAATTAACCTTTTCTCTTTCAAACATTCTATGACATCAAATATAAAAAAGCAAAAATCATAAACCTAAATCCTAGATAAGTATTTTAACTTATCTTAAGTTATTTATATATACATATATATATTATGTTTGATGCTTCATTCATTTTTCAATAAATTAACTATTTTTTTTTTTTACACATACCAAAAGGAATATGTAATTTATATCCATATTGATTGATTTTTTTCAGAAAAAATTGAATTAAACTATTATTAAATTATATAGCCGCATCATAAAATAGTCGAACTCAAAAGTTATTGCCTTAAGCATTAACCTCATTAACATTAAGCCAACACACACATTGTATTTTGATTGATTTTTTTGAAATATTATTAGACACATTTAGTAGATAAATGGTAGAGTGAGAATGATATGATTATTTTATTTGGAAATTTCGAAACAACTGACTTAATAGAAAACGAAAAATTTAGTGAAATATGACACTTATTAGAAAAACTAAGCTTTTATGGGGTGTATAACTTATAGGAAAATTATGAATTATAACAAATGTAAAATTTACTTCTAACAGTTGGGACAATAACTTTCTTTTTCTAATAGAGTTTAGGGAAATAAATTAATGGTTTTTAATATTATTCCAAGAAATGAAGTTATTTAATTTACATTTCATTTATAAATTTTCCTCCCAAGGTGAAAGTTATAATCCCTTTTATTATATGTGCTCACCGTGTCAAATTTAATGCAAGAACTAGAAGCTAATTAAGATCATTCATTTATCTATAATATAATGTACTCCCTCCGTTTTTTAATAAGTGTCCAATTTTACTAAATCACTCGTACCAATAAAATGAAAATTTTACTTATATACCCTTTATTGAATAGCATAATAAATACATTTATACAAATAATATCAAATTTCAATAAGTATTAAATAAGGGCAAAATTGAAAGATTGTCATAAATATACTATAGAATTTTGAAATAGGACACTTATTTAGAAATAAGAAAAAAAGTGAAATAGGACACTTAAAAAAAATCGGAGGGAGTACTTGTTATGAATTTGTTTTCTAACTATTAAATTCTCTCATGCTCTTAATATATTTATAATAAAATCTACTAATTTTTCTTGTCCTAGACTATGAGAATTTGGAAATTAAACTTGAGACTTTCCCGATCCAGATCTAAGTAATAGAGAGATTCGGGATCCCACATTTTGAAATTTTCAGGATCAAAATTGGGACTTGAATTTTGAAAATTTTCGGAACTCGAGAGTCCTCAATCTTCATTTACCGAATCCCGAAATTAATTATAATTATAAATATTATATTATAAATTTAGGAAATACTAGTCTCTTTTGGGACATTCGTAATCGTGGCTATTAATTAGGATCATTTGTATTCGAGATCAGGACTTATATTTTTTCAATTTGGAGACTAAGTGAGTCTCGAAGTTCTGGATGAGGTTGAGACCATAAAATTGAGCTTTCGGGATATGGATAGAGATGTCAATTATGCCCGAAATCGACGGGCTGGCCCGAATAGACCGACAAAAAAGGCGGGTTATGACTTAAATATTTTAGTTCATAGAAAAATCCAATTGAATTGAACCGAAAATAGCCCGAACCCAATAGGACTAACCTGAAAATCGAATGGTTGGCCCGATTAACCGATAAAAAATAATTAATGACTTAAAAATTGAAAAAAAAATACAATAATTTATGTTAAAATTATGACAAAATATTAGTAATTTATTAGTTATTATGTAAGTTTATAGTGAAATAATAGTTATTTTTGTTTCTAGTATCAAATTAAATGTATATATTTTGAGAAAAGACGATATAATTTTTGTTAAAAAAATAATATTTTCCAGCAAATATTTTTGCCTGACGGGCTAGCTCGAAACTGAGTGGGTTAGAGTTACAGCCGAAATATTTTAGCCCGCAATAAAAAAAGTCCGACTGACCTTGACCGAAAATAGCCCGAAACCGAATGGATTGACCTGAAACCGAATGAGTTGGCTCGATTGACATCCTTTGATATGGACTTTGGGATGGGTAATCAATCTCATCCTGATTCCTACCTCTAGTCTTAAGTAACTACTCCATATGTTATTATCTCAAACTTGTATTTATTTAAATAAAAAGTATAATTTGAATATGCAAATTACCCAACTTATTTATAGACATGGTGATGATATATTTTTATTTTAATGAATATGTGAATACACAAATAATGAATATCAGTTTAAAAAATATATCGTTAATATATATTTAAAAATATATCATTACTATATATTTTTATATTGATGAAAATAATATTTAAATATAAAATAATATATAATTTATATAGATAAATAAGATTATATACCATTGTATATATACATTATTATTTTAATAAAATTATAATTATTAAATTTTTTATTATACATAATAAAAAAATGCATATGCATTGTTTGACTAATAAGACTATTAAAAAATATATTACAATTGCCATATAAAATAGTAAATTATATATGTGTTATAAAAAAGTTCTTTAAAATAATGTGGAGTATAAATCTTCATTAGATTTAAAAATATATATATATATATATATTATATAAATTATTCTCGGAATATGCATATCAAATTAATATATTTTTATCTATATTCATGAAAATAATACTTAAATATGAAATATTATATAATCTAATATATTATATAGAGAAATATATATCATACGTATACATGAAAATAATAATATATAATATTATATATGAACAAAATTATGTTTTAATTTCAAAATTTTGAAAATTTAAATAAATAGATTTTAGAGTGATATGTACAATTCAAATGATAATTGTATTAATAATATATAGAATATGAAAGGTGAAAAAAAATCTTTTTAATTATATTTTGGAAATTATAATAACAGTTACATGCTGAGTACTATTTGTATTCACAACTCGTATGTGACATGTTTAAGGTAGCAACTAATTAAATATAAAAGCTACTTTTATATTAAATAGAAACAGATCGAGGTATGCATGAGCGTATTGACCTAATACTATTGGGGTTAATGTTTGAAGATAAATATCTTGAATTTGAATCATCTCGTTACTCAATGACACAATGTTTAAATTTACATTAATTGTAAAAAAAAAAGCAGAAGATGTATATACAAGCATATTTGAATAAGTGAAATGAATTAAACCTTTACTTAAACCTTTACTCCATCCTGAATTCCGGATTCCGCTTCATATCATCATATAAATTTATACTCGGGTCATGAGGTTCTTCTCCTCATATACAGCTAATTAAGTTGATAATAAAATGGATGAGAAATACTCGCTCCGTCCCAATAAGCATGATACAAAATTTTTGAACACGGTTATTAAGGAGAGTGTATAAAATAGTGTAAAAATAATAAATGTGGTAGGGTCCACACTTTTATAAAGAGAATTTTTACTATTTTAAGAATATATCAAACTTAGTGAAACGTGTAAATAAGATAATTGTATCAAGTTTAGTGGGACAGAGGGTGTTCTAATTAAACAAACATTAGGAAATCTCATTTACTATTAAATATATTATAAAATATGAAACAAACCAACCAAGATATGGCACGCATTAACCTGATTTGATAAGAGTATCATTATTCTGCACTTGAATCATTTGCTCGTGGCAGTTTGTGAATGCTTTGCCATTGAATATTTCCCCCATTAATTACCAACAATTCATCAACTGACATGGTAATTATTAATGACAACCTGCTGTTATTAGTGCATATATTCTTGTACATGAATGGGTCATTTCGGTGGATACTGTCGTTCAAATGTTCATTAAAAAGCTTATTTATTAAAACTATTTATTATAATATATATTTTGTATTAATTTGACAAGTTCATAAATTAGTTCGTATTTAAGTTCGTGAACTATTCAAAGTTTGGTAAGTTCAAATTATATTCGTAAACTATTAGAAACGAATGATATTAGTCGTGAAAAATAATTTTTATTACTACCATTATTCGTTGATTGTGCAAAAAGTTATTTAAAAATTATATTGGTCGATTTTCTTCATTTAATTCAATAAATCAAGATCGGCCCGATTAACCCGACTCGACCTAGCCCGCACGAAATTTCCAAAAAGAAGGTTTAATAAGTTATTTTTAGAAAATAAATAACAATTATTTTTTTCAAAAATGAAAATAAATTTCATTCCGGATAATTGAGATTAACTAATACCAAGGGTAGTGGAATAAATGGTTAATCTTATGTTCATAGGATTACTGATTCCTACCAGAATTGTCATGTCACGCCCCGTCCTCCGCCCTCGTGGCAAAGTCCGGGTGCGTGACTAATGGATAATTAAATAAAGGGTAAAGTTGAAACCTTGAAAGCTTTGATAACTGAGTTCGGTTCGGATACAAAGTTAATTTACATAATTGGCAACTTTGCCAAACAAAAACTGATAGAAAACTTGCAGCGGATTAAGGATCGATATAAGTCTACGTGTATGAAGACACGTAGACACCCAAGACTTTAAATAAAGACCGACAAGCCCGCCATAGCATCTCCCATCATCATGTCTCAACCTGCACATTTATAAATACATACAAGGCTGAGTACAAACGTACTCAGTAGGCACATGCCAAATCGCATACATACATATATAATTATCAATGCCGTAAGAGTGAAACATATGGATTTTATCTTTAAAAGCACCTATGTTCACTAAATTCCTTTTGTGAAAGATCCTGAGTTCGACAGCTGTCTAATTTTCTTTAGTATACCGCCATATCTGCACTTTAATGGTACCGAGAAGGTGGCCACCTTCTACGGACACCGAACCGGTCGACAACTTAAACGACTCACGGTCCCTTAACCGGCCAACCCTTAACGATGACTCATGGTTAATTACTTGTGTACACTAGTTCGAGTGGGGATGCTTACCCACTGGAACCCGAATTCGATTTCATTTATTTAGATCCTTTAACCAGGAATCTTCCAGATAGGCATTGATACAAAACATAAATCATTTCGGCAAGACAATACTTTGAAACATTCTTCTCACGTTGAAGTCCTTTCGAAAACAACATAAATAGCATACGGGCACACATAATTTTCTTTGTAATAGAAAGCCTACTTTGATAACTTCGATTTGTACTTGCTTTGGTCACGAAACGCGAGGTAAATCTCTCGTAAGAACCTTTAGAAAAGCTCGTATAAGTTAAAATGCCCTTAGTGCATTTGAAATATTTAATTGTAAGAATATATTATTCTCGGTTCTTATTTCGACTCGTTAATTGAGATATTGATACTTCAGATCAATATTATTTATAAGGTGTTGAATCCTTGATTCAATTACTTCGGTAATTGCCTTTAAGTGTAATAAGTGTATTAACACGTAATGAAATAATTAATTCTCAATAATTAATTATTCAATTAATATTATAAGTTCTATTTATTTAACTCTTTACATAACCTTAGAATATTAATTCTTTAAGTAAATCCTAAATAAAATTAGAGATATTAATTCTCTTAATTTAGAACCCAATCCTTAAATAATTTGGATTTTCTAAATTTTATACTTAGGCTTTAATTGTCCAAATTAATAGCTCTAAATATTAATACTTAATTTACTTATATATATATATATATTTATATATATATCACTACCCCTTTTTCCATTATTGGTATTACTAAATGATATAGCTCAATTTAATTAAGTCTTAACCTATTACATGTTAAACTAATCCATTTAAATTAATTAAGTGAGCTTACTTAATTAATTTAATTAGCTAAGTATTAATTATCTTAATTTTATTAACCGGGCCCATTAGATTTAAATAATTCGGCCCATTAGATTTAATTTTGGCCCATAATTCTTAATCTCTCCCTTAAATAAAAGCCCAGACACAACTTAATTCCCAGCACAATATTTAGTATAACCCGGCCCAAAACCCGGCCCAAAACCCGGCCCAAACCCGGTCCAGTTCTAACATACCCTAATTTACCCTAACCCTAATCCATTCCTATTCTTTTCGAGACATAACACTACACCAGCCTCTCTTCTCCCTCTCTCGCTCTCTGCCTTCTCTCTCGATCCCTCTCTGGTTCTCTCGCTACTCTCTCTGCTCTCTGCTTTCATTCGTCTTTCTCGGCGTCAATCTCTCTCTCAGCCTCTCCTTCGCTCAGTAAGTCGCTCATCTCTCTCCCTCTCTGTCTCCACGCTCTACTCCCTCTGTTTTCCCTTCTCTATTTACCTTTCCGATTTCATTCTATTTTACAGAATTTACTTATACTATGAAGTTGAAACTTGTGTGCATGCATCTGTAGTTCTAAGTCAGAACTGTTCCTATGTAATCTACATTTCAAGATTCTAAATCTGCTTTCAGATTTCTAGTGATTACGGTTGTAGTTTTCTTTTAGAATTTTTTTCTTACAGTCTCTTTGTTTATTTGCATCTTTAGAAAGATATTATGCAGCGTGTAGGTGTCTAGGTCATTGAATGTTCTATTCACAGTTTCAAATTTCTGGTTTGGTTTAACAAAATTCTGAGCATGTGCTTTTATACATAATCTGCAGTTTTGATATGGATATGAAATTTTAGATTCTGAAATATCATCATACATCTATGTTCTGCAAATTTGTGTTTAGCTTTATACTGACTTAAATTTACTGAACCGTATACTCCCATTTCAGTTTCTAGTTCTGATGAAGCATGATATGTATATATTATGGCCCTTAAACTGTTATTTTAAAGCATATATATATATATATATATTTATTGGACTCTGAAAAACATGATTATGTCTTATGTTCTGAAATCATGATTTTAACTGGGAGGCAGGATACAGATTTATGTTGCTGTGATATTTCTTAGATTTCAATATATATATATATATATATATATATATTACAGTTTTCCGTTTTCCTGGATTATTTAGGAGGGTAGAAACAGTTTGTATATAATTGTAAGTTAAGACTATAAGAGATATAAATGGAAGGGATAGCTAGAGTTTAATTTCATTACCTCAACTTTAACTACTTCTTCTTCTTGTGTGAAATTAAGACTGCTGCAATGTGCTAGTATTTATGTGTGTTTTTGGTTGTAGTAAACGTTTCAAAGCAGCCCCCTATGCCCCTTTTATAGTTGGATGCAGTGTGGTAATGTTAGCTTAAGACTTAAGTGTTAGAAAGCTAGTTTAATAGCCTTAATGCTATTGTTTTGTAGGGTATGGGAGGAAAGCATGGATGGAGTACTACCCTCTCTCACTCAACCGAAGACTCATAGCTTGCTGTTCTGTTTTCTACTTGCAGCAGCTGTGCTGCTTGGTTCCTTCCATGTGCTTATTTTAATCATCACTTACACTTATAGAAATGTTTTCTTCTTTCCTTATGTTACATGCTGTTGCAGCTTTATATAAAATAGTTTAGACTTTCAGTTTGCCTTCTGTAATGTATTATATAATTTGGGTTTTAGCAAGCTGTACCAATACATATATATATAAGATATGACTTTCACTCAAGTGTTTCCATTTATTAGCTTTCCTTCCTTACTTTACTAAATTTTTATGCATGCATGAACTTGTCCATACTTGAGTGTTATTTTCTTTCCTTCTCCCAACACAATTTACAGACTAAGTGTTTAAGTTTATACACATGCATGTGGTGTTCCTTCTTCTTATATGTTAAATTTTCAAACAACAAACTGTATATATATATATCTATCATACATGTACTATATATATATATATATACATCTAGAACTAATTTAGTCTATCCTACATATATGGTATGCATCATCTTCATCTTTATATAATTCTTTAATTTAACACACATACTTACATTAAATGTTTTATCCCAAATATAACAAAATCTTAATATCAATATCTATAACCACTTGGTATATTAAATCATAATTCCTCTTTAACTAGATTACATTCTCATTATCAAACTACAAGTTCACTATATAATAAAATAACGAGCGCATTTGAATATCATTACTTCGATAATTAAAAGACGGGGCATTACATGTCATTCCTGATTACTATTCTATATCAGCCGTGGGATAAGGAATTAAAACAGTAATGACCATTCCATTTCTAGATTAATCATACATACCAATCATATCCCTTTATTGTTAGTTTGTACATACTATTGTTGATTTTTTTTGACTAAAATTATGAATGTTTTATTGATTTTTAAGATAAAAAGAATGAGACAGATCGAGATTTGTTTATGTATAATTGTTCTCTACTGTACAAACGGTTTTTATATATGTAGTGCAATTGTTATAGAAAGTGGTTTTTCAGTAGGAAATAAGAAGAAATCTTGGCCCTTCATTTTTATGATCTAACGGCCCAAAATTAACTAATCTTTAAAATTTTAATTATTAAAATATTCTATAATTAAGATCAAACGGGTAAACAAGTACTTTTAAATATGAGAGAGAAAAATCATATCTTTAACGGATTTACTATTTCTCTATTCTCTCTCTCCACGGTGGTTCTCTCTTCTCTCTTCTTTCTCAACACAGCAGATGCAAAGGTGGTGGTGGAGGCGGCGCGTGCATAGGCCGCAAAGTCAACCATCGACCTACTGGACGACGCCCAAGTTGGTGTAGATGCATGTGAGGAAGACACGAGTGGTCTGGACCCACGATGTGTTTGCCGCGATGTCAACGTCGACAGACCCAAGATCGACGAGGATGAAATAAGGCGGCGATTTAAATTCGGAGGTGTAGGAGATGTCCTCGTCGTCGTGGCCACCGTTGCGCAAGCGAAGGTGGATGCGGAGGTTGTTGGCGAAAGAAAACGGGAATGGGTCGCTGCGTGTATATGTTGCACCACATATACATGTGGATTGCATTATCATATACGTGAAAATTGCAATGTTATTTCATCTTTGTAACGTTTAATAATATCATGTTGCACCATGCATATATGTGAATTGCATTGACATATACATGTAAATTACATTGTCATTTTAGATTAATATGCAATGTTTTCAGTCCAACCAATTTATATTTTGTACAGACTGCAATGCATCAATAAATATAATGTAATGCATCAGACGTTTGATTGTGAATCAACATGGCGTAAATCGGTATTGCATGCGAAGTTGTTTTCGGTTGCGTTTTCCCAATTAAAATTCTTGTAATTCAAAATTTGGGGAATTTTTAAATATTTTTAGAAGATTACGTTATCCCATAAATTTCTTCAACTACCAAAATTAAATGGTAGTACAATATATATATGTCTAATGCAAATTAAGTAACTTTACAGTGCAACACTACATATATATCTAATGCAAATTACATGAATATACAGTGTAACAATAAACAAACGGCGGTTGGAGAAGTTTTTCTCTTTCCTATTATAGTTCCGTAATTAATGGTATCATATAAATTTTTGAATCCCTTGATCTTAGAAATCGCCGAATTTTTTACCTAAATGCCCTTCTAGCATTGTAATTTAACGATGCAACACGTTTTCAAACCTAATTTTCAAAAATTAAGGGATCAATCACAACCATTAGATCTATTGTAATGGAGAGACAAAATCATTTCCTATTTTTTACCATTTGCCCTTTTTTTACTTGAAACTATCGCTATATACAATGTAGATCATATAGAAATTGATTTTCCAGTAGGAAATACGAAGTGATCTCAACTGTCAATTTTAGTAGATCAACATTTATGATTAAACCAGATTTATTGTGATTTAAATATATTAAAATATTCCATAAATATGATAAGAAGGGTATTTATGTAATTCAATCACGAAAGAGAAAATCATGCCTTCCACTAATTATGGTTTTATGGGATGAGATCTGTCGGATTTCATTTTGAAACGAATTCAAAATCTTTCCCTTCACTTTTTCTTTCTTCGCACACTCCCAATGCGGATCTTTTCTCCTTCTCCTTCCAATATGTGGTTGAGCTCTGCTTCTCCTCCCCTCCAGAGCATGACTTCCAGGAATCAGAACAAGTTTTCTTCCCATGTGAGTGTTATTTCACTTTTGTGCCCCTCTGTTTTTGTTTTCTCGATTCATTAATTTGCTTTCCTTCATGGGTTTTTGAATTAGCCCACGATTAGGGTTTCAATTTATGCACTGAATGTTGCAAGTATGTTTTTTGAGATAGTGTTCGAATATTTCTGATGGAATGACAATTACTTTTCCTTTTTAATGTGGGAGCTATAGAACAAAAGCTTTCTCTATAGAATAGAGAGTTTGTTCCTTAAATTTTTGACTTTGTATTGAAGGTTTCTTCGATTGTGCAATCTTGTTGAGCAGAGTAAGCTCGGTGGCGATGAGGTATCGGTGGATAAGAGGCGACAGATTGCAACGACTAAAATGGCGCCTGCTGCTGGGACAAGAACTCAAACCGTGTTGATGTAATCTTTACATTGCACCACATTTAAATGTGGATTACATTGTTATATAAGTTAAATTGCAATGTTATTTCTTCTTTGTACCGTTCAATAATATTATGTTGCACCACATATACATGTGATTTGCATTGACATATACATGTAAATTGCATTGTCATTTATATTAAATAGCAATGTTACAGTGTCAACCAATTTATAAATTGTACAGATTGCAATGCATCAATAAATATAATGTAATGCATCAGACATTTGATTGTGAATGAAAATTACGTATAAATCGGTATTTGGGAGTGGTTTCTGGTTGCGTTTCCCAATTAATATTATCAAATTCAAAATTAGGGAGATTTTTTCAAATATTTTTGGAAAATTATGTTATTCCATAAATTTCTCCAATTACCAAAAATTAAATGATAGTATAATATATATATATATACACACACACACACACACACACATATATAGGGATGGTTTCAGGTAAAAAGTGTTCATAAGGTATAAAATAGGAATAGATCTTGTCCCCCCATTACAATAGATCTAATGGTTGTGATTGATCCCTTAATTTTCGAAAATTAGGTTTGAAAACGTGTTGCATTGTTAAATTACAATGCAAGAAGGGCATTTATGTAAAAAAATTCGACGGTTCCTAAGATTAAGGGATTCAAAAATAGAATGATACCATTAATTACGGAACTATAATAGGAAAGAGAAAAACTTCCCCAGCTGCCGTTTGTTTATTGTTGCACTGTATATTCATGTAATTTGCATTAAATATATATGTAGTGCTGCATTGTAAAATAACGTAATTTGCATTAGACATATCTATATTGTACTACCATTTAATTTTGGTAGTTGGAGAAATTTATGGGATAACATAATCTTCTAAAAATATTTGAAAATTCCCCAAATTTCAAATTAAAAGAATTTTAATTGGGAAATGCAACCGAAAACAACTTTATCGCATGCAATACCAATTTACACCACATTGATTTACAATCAAACGTCTGATGCATTAAATTATATTTATTGATGCATTGCAGTCTGTACAAAATATAAATTGGTTGGACTGAAAACACTGCATACTAATAAAAAATGACAATGCAATTTACATGTATATGTCAATGCAATTCACATATATGCGTGGTGCAACATGATATTATTAAACGGTACAAAGATGAAATAACATTGCAATTTTCACGTATATGATAATGCAATCCACATGTATATGTGGTGCAACGTATACATGCAGCGACCCATTCCAGTTTTCTTTCGCCAACAACCTCTGCATCTACTTTCGCTTGCGCAACGGTGGCCACGACGACGAGGACCTCTCCTACACCTTCAAATTTAAATTGCCGTCTAATTTCATTCTCGTCGACCTCGGGTATGTCAACGTTGACATCGCGGCAAACACATCGTGGGTTTAGACCACTCACGTCTTCCTCATAGACATCTGCACCAACTTGGGCGTCGTCGAAGAGGTCGACGGTTCACTGTGCGGCCTATGCACGCGCCGTCTTCGCCACCACCATCACGTCCGCCGTGTAGAGAAAGAAGATAGAAGAGAGAACCACCATGGAAATTAAACAATAACAAAGCAGAAAAGAAATAAATCATAAAGCGAGAAAGAAAGCAGTAAAAGAACTCATAGATAGAAAGGAAAAATAATGCATTAAAATACTCCGGGTTTGAGTCACGAACGAATCCACAACTGAATTAAAGAAAGAACGAGAAATAAAATCTAGACTAAGTGTTTTCTCTCGTGGTCTAAATCCTAGACTAGAACTAAAAACGTGAAGAAAAGTTGATATGAAGAATCACGCGTGGATGTTTAAATAGGAGAGAAAGATCGCGCCAGGGTAGCGCTCGCTAGGGGGCAGCGAGCGCTACCTTGGCTCGCTGCATACATGGCAGAAGCAGGGGGCTAGCGAGCGCTGGGGGCTAGCGCTCGCTAGGCCCCCTCGTTGGATGAGGTCTGGCTGCAAAGGGGTAGCGCCCGCTAGGGGGTAGCGAGCGCTACCCCACTGTTCTGTCTCTCAATTATCCTAGGGGCCAGCGGTCGCTAGGGGCTAGCGACCGCTAGCCCCACGTTCTGCCTCTCCTCCGTGGCTCAAGCCAGCGGTCGCTAGGGGCTAGCGACCGCTAGGCGTGCGTTCTGCCTCCTCCCTCATTTTCTTCATCTTTTCACATCTTTTCGCCCTTGTTTCTCTTCTCGAACAATGTTCCACTTCGTGTGTCGATCTTTACCTAAAATGTAACATATAAAGCACAAAAGCATCAAATCGAACGACAACAAGCGATACGATAGACAAAATTACGAGAGAAACGAGACCGAAAATAGATAAAACAACCTCCCCACTCACAATACCTTGCTTGTCCTCAAGCAAGTCTAAACTTGACATAATACGGAGATTTCAAATCAAGCGACAAGTATAATCACGCAATGACAATCATATTCATTACGAGCAATCAAAAGGAATCGTAAGATTATAGATCAATCAACACTATGTGTTTCCCTCGAAGGTGCAATTCAATATGATCAAACTCAATAACAATGTAAATTTGGCTTTTCAATCACTCACAAGCTAGACTTTGGATTTTTATCATTTTAATCACAATAAATTAAGAGCCAAACCGCATAGAATTTTCAGTGATATATAGAACATTGGTCACTAGGTGTGATCTTCAGATAACCTGAGTATCCTAGTGTGGTTTCCCATACCCATTCCTCGAATCCAAAATTTTCTTCGATTTCATAGAGGAAGAGGGGTAGAGTTCTTATCACCTATTCAAATATTTCAAGCGACTCAATTATAATTATTAAGGCCATTCGAGCCAAATATCGAAAGAGTGGGTTATATGGCCAAAAGTCACGAGATAAAAACATTTAGAGGTCATCTAAAGTGTTCTCGTGTGGTTTCCCATGCTCATGGTTTCCAGAGGAGCAGAAGCCTCCCAACTCAATCTTACAAACACAATAATTAATAAACAAGTCTAGCCAACGAGTAATTTTAACCAAATTCACAACTCTACGAGCTATCACATAAAATCATCACACAAAGAGTGACCCACACCAACTATGATCAAAATACAATACTCATACCCAATCGATAACTCACAAAGGCAATTCATGTCATCAAACATAATTAACAAGTCCTCGTCAAAATCAAGCACTAATCATATCAAGCTCAAACAGCAATTGGACAAACATGTATGCACAACTACACAGTTCTAATAATATGCCGCATGCTATAATATAAAGCATACACACCCCCCTCGAAATAAAGATAGCAATGTCCTCATTGCAACATAAAAACAAGAGAGAGAGGGAAAGATAATACCCGATACAGGGCAATGCGGCAATGGTGAGGGCTCAAGTAGTGGTAAAGGGTTAGACCTACAAAAGAAACGCCAAACAAAACAAAAGAAGCAACAAAACAAGAAAATAAATTGAATGAAAAACAACCCGGACACACGCAAAAAGAAAATGAAAAGAAATACGTACTAGGCAGCAGTGACAAGTCACTGCTGATCCGGCGATGGCGGTGGGTGATCGGTCAAAGCCCAATTTGACCACTGGGCGTTGAACTCGGCCATCTGTCGGTTGTTCTCTAGTATCTGCTGATACTGGAGAGCCGACTGCTCCTGAGACAATCTCCACTGACGGGCTTGCTCAGACATCATATCTTGGGTAGCGGTCACCCTCTCCTCAATCCGCTCCTAGCTCCGAAGCATGGAGGAGCTAAAGTCTCCAAACTCCCAGTAGAAGGACTGGGCCTCGTGAGCATGCGCCCCAAAGTCCTAGGAGAAGGTGGTGAAGTCCTGCCTAAAGGAGGTGAAGTCGGATCGGAGGGCGCCGAGTTCAGTGCTAAGAGACTAAAACCGCGACGTGAGGTGATCCATGCCACCGGTAGAAGTAGAGTCGGCGCCATAGTGATATTGACCGGCTCCTGTCGAGTATGAGGAAGGGCCGGAAGCAAATGCATCCTGCATAGGGGCATCCTCATAGGCTTCCTCCTCGGCTGCTCGGTCAGCTGCTCCCTCGTCACCTCCGACATTAGGTAAGTTGGCGGCAATGGCGGCCAACTCATTAGTGTGGTTAACCACACAACGCCGGGAGGTGGATGGCACCCAGGTGTAGTCACTGGTGCAGATGCGAGCCTGTCGGAGCTCCGAGTGATCAATCCTCGACACATAGATGGTGTCGGCTAGATCAAGATGCTCCGGGTAAAAAACTTCAAAGTGCCGAGCAATGGCACAGATCATGAGGGGCAGTATGGCATGGTACCGGACTGTGGCCAACATATTCTTAAACGTGTTAAGAATATAGTATCCGGCGCACACCCGGGACCCTCGAACAGTACTCTGGAGCAGATAGACTTCGGACTGATTCACTTTATTAGCTTGCTCCTTGCCGATGATTCCATAAGATAAAAACTTATGAAGTATCATCAGGACATTATTCTGAATGAAACTAGTCGGCATCCCACCGGCTTGCCAGTTGTGGAAACCTGTGAGGGAATTCCACGCGGCATTTGGATTGAAGTGGGAAGGTGGGCTTGATCCCCCACATTCTTGCCGTGAAATCCCATAATCCTGCACAAAAGAGTAATAGAAACGCGATGGGGTACTCCCCGCAATCTAAACGTGCAGTAAGTAAGGTCCGCAGGCACAGTCAATGTCGACAAGAATTCATGCGTAAGTACTTTAGAACATCTAAAAGACATATGAGAATATTTTCTAAGTCCTAAAACATCAAGATATTGCTCAAGTTCCCTAACGCATGATAAACTATCTAACAAATCCCAATCAAGTGTATGAGGTGGTGTTACCTCCTGCTGAGTCCACCGTTCGTAGAATTGCCCCTCCAAGTGTGATTCGAGTGGGAATGGGCAATTGTATGCTTGTTGGAGCTCCTCGGTGGTAGGCTCCTCCGGTTGAGAAGTGCTTGCAGCTTGCTTGCCGGCACGATTCTTGGAGCGCGCCATTTAGGGAAGAGAGTCGCCGGATAGTCGCCGGGAAGGTAGTGTGGTGACTAGTGTTGTTGGGTGACGGATAATGACGGAGGTGTAGTCGGATTTGGAAGGATAAGAGTGATTTATGGAGAAGGAGAGAAATTAGGGTGTGAGAATTTGGGGGAATTGGAAAAATTAGGTATTGGAAAATTTGGGGAGAAGGAATTGGAGATTTTGTGGTTAGGAAAATGTTTGGGTGGTAAAATATATGAGAGGAGGGTTGAAGGTGGTGAATGGTATGAGTATTTAAAGGAGAAAAGGGTGGAAGAATGGAGTTTGGGGGAGAAATTTTGGGAGAAATCGCGAGAGAGAGAGAGTTGGGGAAGAAGAAGAATTGGGGAAAAAGTGGGATTTGTTCCAACTTATTTTAAACTGTAGTACATGGCGTTGTTTAGACCAGACCGACTGTCCGATAAAGTGACTCAGTATCGGGCACGAGGAATATTTCCAGCCAATATACTTCCAATTCATTATATAAAATTGCTCGCAAGAGTACGAGTTCGTTATAGATTAATAAGTTGACCTAAGTCGTATTCTCAAGGAAGGCTAAGCAGGGCTCTATCTATGTTGTAGAAAAGAAAGCAATTAAAAGAAGGGTTTTGATGTTTTAACTAATCTATTTAATCTACTTAGGCGAATGAAAATAAAGTATTTAAAATACGAATTAACTAGGCGAAAATTAATAAATCAATTAAATCTTAAATCTAAGAATGAAGAATTGAGGAAACTGAATTTAAACATGCCTTGAATTGATTAATTAACATAATTGAAAGATTTGTATTAATGAATTTGAAATTAATCAAGAAAAGGATAGAAAGGAAATAATTCATAAAGCAATTAATAAAGCGGTAAAAGAACTCACGGATTGAAAAGGTAAACAATGCATTAAAATACTCCGGGTTTGAATCACGAACGAATCCACAACGAAATTGAAGAACGAACTATGAAATAAAAACTAGACTAAGAGTGTTTTCTCTCGTGGTCTAAACCCTAGACTCGAACTAAAAATGTGAAGGGAGAAGTGTAGAAGTCTGCATCGCGGTGGAGGTTTAACTAAATGTAGGAAAATCTGTCGGGCTACCGAGCGCTGGGGGGTAGCGCTCGCTAGGCCCCAGCGCTGGATGAGGTACGGCTGCAGAGGGTTAGCGCTCGCTAGGGGGTAGCGAGCGCTACCTTACTGTTCTGTCTTGGGATTTTCCTGGGGGCTAGCGACCGCTAGCCCCAACTTCTTCCTTGGTGAGTGCACGGGGCCAGCGACCGCTAGGGGTTAGCGGTCGCTAGGCCCCTTTTCTGCCCGCCTCAGTGCTTTATCCTAGCGAGCGCTAGGGTCTAGCGCCCGCTAGGCTCATCTTCGGCCAAGGTGCACATTTTGCCCTATTCTTCATCTTTTGGTCTCGTTTCTCTTGTCAAGGCTCGTTATCCATTTTCTTTCGATTTTCACCTACAATGTAGCATATGGAAAACCAAAACATCAACTTGAACAAATTATGAGACCATACACATAATAAAAATGAGACCAAAAACGTATAAAACAACCTCCCCACACACAATACCTTGCTTGTCCTCAAGAAAGTCTAAGCTCAATAGAATACGGAGATTTCAAAACAAGAAGCACGTTTAATTATGCAACAACAATCAAATTCATCATGAGTTCGCGGAAGGACTAATAAGACTACACATCAATCATCATCATGTGTTTCCCTCGAAGATACAACTTCAATCCGATCAAACTAGTAACATATGCAAATCCGGTTTTTAATTACTCAAAGGCTAGACTTAGAATTTTATCTTTTCAAACACAATTATAAAAGAACCAAATCGCATAGAATTTTTAGTGATATAAAGAACATTGGTCACTAGGTGTGATCTTCGGTTAAACCGAGTATCCTAGTGTGGTTTCCCATACCCATTCCTCGAATTCAAAATTTCCTTCGATTTCATAGAGGAAGAGGGGTAGAGTTCTTATCACCTATTCAAACAGTTCAAGCGATTCAATAATAATTTAAAGGCCATTCGAGCCAAATTTTCAGAAAGAGTGGGTTATATGGCTAAGAGTCACGAGATATGAACATTTAGAGGTTATCTAAAGTGCTCTCGTGTGGTTTCCCATACTCATGGTTTCCAGAGGAGCAGAGGCCTCCCAACTCAATCTCACAATTAATAACATAAACACCATTAAAACCAAGTCTAGTCATTAAGCAATCTTATACCAAATGCAAAAGTTACGAGTTATCACATCAATCCATCACAAAATCAAGTGCCCCACGACAATGATAATCAACATGCTTATCACTCAACTATCAACTCACAATGATAAATCATGTTATCAAGCATAATCAACTAGTTTCTCATCAAAATCAATCACTAATCCTATTAAACTCCAACATGCAAGAGGACAAACAGAGTTCACAACTACATACTTCTAAAACTACGCCGCATACAATAGATAAAATCCTACCTACCCCTCATGAAAGAAATAAGCAATATCCTCATGGCTACAATAAAAACACAAGAGAGGAAGGGAACTACCCATTTCGGGATAATGCGGCGGGGGTGGAGTGTGATCAACTAGTGTAGAAATGCAAACCTGAAAGAGAAACACAAACAAGCAAAGAAAACACAAACAACAACAAAAAGGAAATAACTAAAAAGATACAGCCCGGACACACGCAAAAAGAAAACGAAAGGAAATACGTACTGGGCAGCAGTGACAAGTCACTGCTGATCCGGTGGTCGGCGCTCGGTTGTGGGAAAGAAAATATGGGAAAGGGTAAAGTTGGGGAGAGAGATGGAGTGGTGGTAGTGTAAAGAGAAGAAAAAATCAAGATAAGGCGAGAAGATTCGAGAAGGGTTGGGAAGGAAAGAATATGAGGAAATAAAGATTGGGGGAGAGAACGAGGTAAGATAAGAATAACAATGACGGAGGAAAGGAAACAAGAATGGGGGTCCCACTGGGGTAGCAGTTATTGCCCTTGCGTATTGGAGAGGTGGGCCGAGCTGAGGGCTAGTGATCGCTCTGACTTCGGCTTTTGGTCTGAAACTCTCTTCCAAGCTTTCCGATCCTTCGAATGCTTCTTCCACACTGGAATCCTGCACAACAGATGTCTCGGCCAAAGTATCAACAGCATCAATAAATGCACAATCTTCAATGGAACTAACAGAGGTCATAGCCTTTTGCTTATGCACAGAAAACGAAATTGACTCTCCTAACACTGACATCTTAATATTACCATTTTTAACATCAATCAAAGTGTTAGTAGTTGCCATAAAAGGTCTACCTAGCAATAATGTGTGATCATGCCCATTTTCATGCACATCACATCTCAAGGACAACAAAATCCATAGGCACAATCAAACCACCTACGCTAACAAGAATGTTCTCAATAATACCTCTAGGATATCTAACAGAACGATCAGCTAACTGTAAACTCATGCGTGTAGGTTTCAATTCACCTAACTCTAATTCCTTAAAAATTGAGTAAGACATAAGATTAATACCTGCACCTAAATCAAGCATACCTGTCACAGTCTTACCATTTCCTAGAGTGATAGGGATGACGAAACTACCTGGATCTCGCAGCTTTTGTGGAAGAGGCTGCTGCATGATAGAACTGGCTACCTCTGACACCATGACAAACTCATCGTCTGCAAATCTCCTCTTTTTGGAGGTAAGCTCCTTGAAGAACTTGAGATAGGAAGGAATATTTCGGATGACCTTCAATAGGGGCAGATTCACACGCACTTGAGAAAGCATTTTGTAGAAGTCATGGAATTGTTGTTCCAGCTTCTCATTCCTCAATCTGCTCGGGAAGGGAATTGGTGTCTTGTATGGGTTGACCGCCTTGTGCAACTGAATAGCTGGCTGCTTCGGCTCCTTCTGCTTTTCTGTCTCTTTCTCCTCCTCTACTTTGTCTTCCTTAGCTTCCAGGAGTTCCACTTTGTTATCCACGTGCTTGCCACTACGTAGAATAGTAATAGCTTGCACTTGGTGTGGCGTATGTCCCTGTCCCAGTATCCTTCCAGTTTGTAGCTGCTACTGCACCTGATTCATAGCTCCAGATATTTGCCCCACTTGATTCTCAAGGCGCTTGATAGTAGCCTCTTGAGCCTCTCGAGCCAGTTTGCTCTCCTGCATGAAAGCTGCAATACTATCCTCTAGAGATGATTTAGGCTGAGCCGGTCGCGGTGCGGATGGGAATTGTGGCTGGAACTGAGGTCCCGGCTGCTGATACTGAGGTGGCGGCGGCTGCTGGTAAGGTGGCGCCGGCTGCTGATAAGGTGGAGGAGGTGGATAATACCCTGACTGAGGTGGGTAATATGGCTGCTGCGGGTAATACCCCTGTTGTGGTGGGTAGTACTACTGTGGAGGTGCTCGTTGGGGAGGAAAGTTTGATCCTTGGCCCTGATTCGGCGCCTTCCACGTGGAGCTGTTTTGCGCTCTCCATCCCGAATTCTGCTGTGGGTGCTGCTCGAAGGGCGGGCGCGGCTGGAAGCCTTGTGCAGCATAAACCTCCTTCATAAGACATCTCTGCCATCCTGGTGCATTGATCCTCATTATGTGTCAGATCACCACAAATTGGGCACAGCTCGGGTATGGGCTCGTGCTTCGCTATTGTAGGAGGCTTACTCATCTTTAGCTCTTGGAGTTCTCGCATCATATCGGCCATCTGCTTCTTGAGGTCAGGGTTGACTCCAATCTCTCAGACTTCCACTCTCTTGGATCGGGAGATTTTCTGCTGCGAATTAGTGGCTAGCGTCTCGAAAATCTCAATTGCTTCATCGGCTGTCTTCTCAGATATATTTCCTCCAGCCACTGTATCCACCATGAACTGATAAGTGTGCTGCAATCCATTGTAGAAAATCTGCCAAAGAAGTTCAGGTACGATCTGATGGCGTGGGCACTGCTGTTGGAGCTCTCTGAATCTGTCTAGGGCCTCATGAAAAGGCTCCTCAGGTTCCTGAGCAAACTGCATGATTTGGAGTCGGATTTGCTGCGTCTTGTGATTTGGATAATACTTAAGCAGAAATGTGGTACTCACCGCCTTCCAATTAGGTAATGATTTTGCTGGAAGGGAGAGATACCACGACTTCGCCCTAACCTTGAGTGAATAAGGGAAGCATTTCCTAACCAGCTCATCCTCAGTGATGGTCTGGAGTGGGATGGATTGAACAGCTGTGCAGAACTCCCTGATGAAAAGGAGTGCATCTTCATTCGGCAACCCGTAGAATGAGGGAAGCAGGTTGATATGATTGTGCTTCAGCTCATAATTTCTCCCCGCAGCAGAAAGTACGATAGCGGATGTAGTGATGCCATATGTCGGCCTGGCAAAGTCTCCGAGTTTCCTAGGGGCTTCGTCTTCATCGGCCATTATCACTAGTTGTTCTTCAAATAACATGGCGAGGTTAATAACGTCCTTAGATTGCACCTCAAGTACGGCTTCTCTTCTGTTGTTGTTGTCAACGTAGGGCACCAACTCTTGTCTCAAGCTTCGGCGACCTAGCATACACAAACCAAAAGAAGATCAAACGCATCTTGCGGGAGCAAAGAAATAAACAGAATAAAAGAAGAATAAAAATAAAATAAAAGAAACACAAATAAATGCCTAAAGCCTTCCCCGGCAACGGCGCCAAAATTTGTTCCAACTTATTTGAAATTGTATTACGTGGCGTTGTTTAGACCAGACCCACTGTCCGATAAAGGGACTCAGTATCGGGCACGAGGAATGTTTCCAGCCAATATACTTCCAATTTATTATATAAAATTGCTCGCAAGAGTACGAGTTCGTTATAGATTAATAAGTTGGCCTAAGTCGTATTCTCAAGGAAGGCTAAGCAGGGCTCTATCTATGTTGTAGAACAGAAAGCAATTAAAAGAAGGGTTTTGATGTTTTAACTAATCTAATTAATCTACCTAGGCGAATGAAAATAAAGTATTTAAAATACGGATTAACTAGGCGAAAATTATAAAGCAATTAAATCTTAAATCTAAGAATGAAGAATTGAGGAAACTGAATTTAAACATGCCTTGAATTGATTAATTAACATAATTGAAAGATTTGTGTTAATGAATTTGAAATTTATCAAGAAAAGGATAGAAAGGAAATAATTCATAAAGCAATTAATAAAGCGGTAAAAGAACTCACGGATTGAAAAGGTAAACAATGCATTAAAATACTCCGAGTTTGAATCACGATTGAATCCACAACGAAATTGAAGAATGAACTATGAAATAAAAACTAGACTAAGAGTGTTTTCTCTCGTGGTCTAAACCCTAGACTCGAACTAAAAACGTGAAGGGAGATGTGTAGAAGTCTGCATCGCGGTGGAGGTTTAAATAAATGTAGGAAAATCCGTCGGGCTAGCGAGCGCTAGGTGGTAGCGCTCGCTAGGCCCCAGCGCTGGATGAGGTACGGCTGCAGAGGGGTAGCGCTCGCTAGGGGGTAGCGATCGCTACCTTACTGTTCTGTCTTGGGATTTTCCTGGGGGCTAGCGACCGCTAGCCCCAACTTCTTCCTTGGTGAGTGCACGGGGCAAGCGACCACTAGGAGGTAGCGGTCGTTAGGCCCCTTTTCTGCCCGCCTCAGTGCTTTATCCTAGCGAGCGCTACGGTCTAGCGCCCGCTAGGCTCATCTTCGGCCAAGGTGCACATTTTGCCCTATTCTTCGTCTTTTGGTCTCGTTTCTCTTGTCAAGGCTCGTTATCCATTTTCTTTCAATTTTCACCTACAATGTAGCATATGGAAAACCAAAACATCAACTTGAACAAATTATAAGACCATACACATAATGAAAACGATACCAAAAATGTATAAAACAGAAGAATTGGGGAAAAAGTGGGAGAAGGAAAGAGGGGAGAAAGTGTATATACGGGCAGAGAGTGAGGGTAGCGGTCGCTAAGGGGGTAGCGACCACTACCCTAGCGCGCTGGACGGCAAGGCAGGGAGCAGGGGTAGCGCTCGCTGGGGGGGTAGCGAGTGCTACCCCAAATCAATTAATTTAACCTTGCTTCAAGCCAAGCACGCTTAACCTTGGAGTTTCTACTAAGGGGTCACCTGAAAAGATGATGCACCATGTTGGTATGAGTAGTACTAATCAATTAATTTAACCTCTCGTCAACAATGGTAGTGTAGGCCCTTTTCGACTGAGGCAGGCCGCACTCCCATAAGTTCTCTCGGGTACGATACACGGAGGACCCCCCCTCCGGGAGGTGCTGGAGTCCACTTCCCAACAAGAGATAATAGGTATGTGCATCTTTAAATAAAGTAGGCCAAAATAAACCTGATTGTAGAACCTTGTGCGCCATCTTTTGGCCTCCAAAGTGGCCGCCACAATGAGTCTCATGGCACATCTCTAGCACTTTCGGTTGCTTCTCCTCCGCTACACATCATCTAATTACTTCGTCTTTTTCGAGCTTGAAAAGGAAAGGGTCTTCCCAAAAGTATTGCCTGCACACATGGAGAAAACGCTTCCTTTCTTGGGAAGTGAGGTCAGGCCTTAACTCGCCACAAGCTAAATAATTAACTATATCAGCAAAGCAAGGCACATGATTGACACTATAGGCATGCTCATACGGAAAAGACTCGTCAACTAGATCATAAGACGATAGAGAAGGGACATGCTTTAAGTGAGAGAGATGATCGGCAACGGCGTTCTCACTCCCTTTTCTATCACGAATTTCAACATCAAACTCTTGCAATAATAGGACCCAACGAATTAGCGTAGGCTTCGCGTGAGGCTTAGTTACCAGATAACTTAAAGCAGCATGATCACTATGAATGATAACTCTAGACCTTATAATATAAGCACGAAACTTATCAAGAGAGAATATTACCACCAACATCTCTTTTTCAGTAGTAGTATAATTTATCTGAGCAGGGGTTAAGGTAGAGCTAGCATAATAGATCACACGCAACATTTTATCAACTCGTTGACCTAAAACAGCACTTATAGCAGAGTTCGACGCATCACACATAATTTCAAAAGGAACAGACCAATCAGGGCCAACAATAACAGGTGCACATCATAATTTTTCTTTCAAAGTAATAAAGGCAGAGATACAGTTAGTATCAAAATTAAAGGGGGTGTCCTGAGCAAGTAAACGACACGGAGGTTGGAAAATTTTAGAAAAGTCCTTAATGAATCTACGATAAAAACCAGCATGCCCTAAGAAACTTCTAATTCCCTTAACATCAGTCGGTGGAGGTAATTTTTCAATCACCTCTACCTTAGCCTTATCAACCTCAATACCCTTACTAGACACAACATGTCCCAAAACAATTCCACTACGCACTATAAAATGACTCTTCTCCCAACTCAAAGTCAAACAAGTTTCAACACATCTATCTAGGACACGATCAATTTTAGAAAGACAATCATCAAATGAAGAGTCGAAAACAGAAAAGTCATCCATAAAAACTTCTACGAAATCGCTAATCATGTTAGAGAAGATAGACATCATACTACGCTGAAACGTACCTGGTGCATTGCATAGTCCAAATGGCATTCTCCGAAAGGCATAAGTCCCGAAAGGGCTGGTGAAAGCCGTCTTTGCTTGGTCCTCTGGGTCGATCGCAATCTGATAATAACCTGACAAACCATCCAAAAAATAAAAATAATCATTACCAGCAAGCTTATCTAACATTTGATCAATAAAGGGTAAAGGAAAGTGATCATTTTTTGTAGCCGCATTGAGCTTGCGGTAGTCAATACACATCCTCCATCCGGTAATGAGTCTGGTAGGGACAAGCTCCTTCTTCTTGTTCATCGTCACCGTGATCCCGCCCTTCTTGGGTACAACGTGGACCGGACTCACCCACTCACTATTAGCGATCGGATAGATGATCCCTTCAGCTAGAAGCTTGAAGATCTCCTTCTTAACGACCTCCATGAGTACTGGGTTGAGTCGTCGCTGTCCATCCCTCTTCGGAAGAGAATCGTCGGCGAGCTGTATCTTGTGCATGCACATTGTCGGGCTGATACCTTGAATGTCTGCCAGACTCCACCCGAAAGCTAACTTGTGCTTTTTCAGCACAGTTATTAATCGAGCCTGCTTGGCCTCAGTCAGATCAGCTGAGATAAATACTGTCTTCTGCTCGTTCTCCTTGAGAAACACGTATTTCAGATTCGCAGGAAGCTCCTTCAATTCCAATTTCTCCGGTGCGGGTGGATTTGCTAACGGCATCGGAGGTGGTTTTGCGAACTGGGCCTCCAAACGGAGTCTATCCTCCATGTCGGCCGATCCTTCAAAGATCTCCTCCAAACTGTAATCCTGCACAAAAGAAATCTCGGCAAGAGCATCAACCGAATCGATAAAAGAACAGTCCTCGATAGAATTAACAGAAGGCATAGCTTTGTGCTTATGCACAGAAAACGAAACTTTCTCTCCTAACACAGACATTTGGATGTTACCATTTTTTACATCAATCAAAGTATTAGTGGTTGCCATGAATGGTCTACCAAGCAATAAAGTATGATCACGACCGTTTTCATGCACATCACCTATTTCTAAAACAACAAAATCCATAGGCACTATCAGACCACCAACACTCACTAGGATGTTCTCTATAATACCTCTAGGATATCTAACAGAACGATCAGCTAACTGTAGACTCATGCGTGTAGGTTTCAATTCCCCTAATTCTAATTCCTTAAAAATTGAATAAGGCATAAGATTAATACCTGCACCCAAGTCAAGCATGCCTGTTACAGTTTTACCATTACCAAGTGCTATAGTGATAACGAAACTACCTGGATCTCGTAATTTCTAAGGAAGAGGTTGTTGCATGATAGAGTTGGCCACCTCGGACACCATGATACTCATTGTCTGTAAATCTTCTCTTTTTGGAGGCTAGCTCCTTAAAGAATTTCAGGTACGCCAGTACGTTGCGGATTACGTCCAGAAGTGTCAAATTGACATGTACTTGAGACAGCATCTTATAGAAATCCGCGAACTGCTTCTCAAGCTTAACATTTTTAAGCCTGCTCGGAAAAGGGATTGGCGGCTTGTACGGATTTGCCGTTTTGTGCAACTGAGTAGCAGGTTGCTCCGGTTCCTTCCATTTCTCAGCATCCTCCACCTCTTTAGTCGGCTCATCCTCCGGCATAGCTACATTGTTGTCAACTTGCTTGCCACTACGAAGAATAGTAATGGCCTGAATCTGCTGCGCTGAGTGCCCCTGCCCGGATATCTTTTCGGTCTGCTGCTGCTGCTGCATCTGATTTACAGCTCCTAAGATCTGCCCAACTTGACTCTCGAGGCGTTTGATAGTGGCCTCTTGCGCCTCTCGAGCCAGCTTACTCTCTTGCATGAAGGCTGCAAGACTATCCTCCAGAGAGGGTTTAGACGGGGCTGATCGCGGCGCAGACGGGAACTGCGACTGGAACTGAGGTGGTGGCGGCTGCTGGTATGGCTGCGGCGGCTGCTGATAAGGAGGTGGTGGATAATACCCTGCCTAAGGTGGGTAGTAGGGCTGCTGCGGATAATACCCTTGCTGCGGTGGGTAATATTGCTGTGGGGCCGGTCGTCGGGCAGGGAAGTTCGGATTTTGCTCTTGATTTGGCCCTTTCCATGTCGAGTTACTCTGAGCTCTCCATCCCGTAGTTTGCTATGGATGTTGCTCGAATGGCGGGCGCGGCTAGAAGCCTTGTGCAGCATAAACTTCGGCCTCTCCTTCATAAGTCATCTCCGCCATTCTAGTGCAGTGATTCTCGTCATGAGTGAGATCACCACATATCGGGCACGGCTCAGATGCTGGCTCATGTTTGGTTACTGCGGAGGCCTTGCTCATCTTCAACTCTTGCAATTCCCGCATCATATAGGTCATCCGCTTCTTCAAATCTGGGCTAACTCCAATCTCTCGGACTTCCACTCGCTTTGAACGAGAGATCTTCTGCTGCGAGTTACTAGCCAAGGTCTCAAAGATCTCTACTGCTTCATCGGCTGTCTTCTCATATATGTTACCTCCAGCCACTGTATCTACCATGAACTGGTAGGTGTGCTGTAATCCATTGTAGAAGATCTGCCAGAGGAGTTCTGGCACGATCTGATGGTGCGGGCACTGCTGCTGGAGCTCTTTGAATCTGTCCAGGTGTAACAACCCGAATCCAATATAAATTATTTAAATATGTTATGTGATTTTATAAGAATTTTCTCATGATATTTAATTATTTTATTTCGAACTTATTTTATTTTAGTCAAGGTCGCGCCTTAGTTTAATAGATATGACTAAAAATTTTAATTCAAGAACTTATTATTAGTGTTATTATATTGGATAAGAATTTAAATCTAGTGATAAAGGAATTTTGGTTTAAAATTTATAAGTGATCATAGATTTATTGATTATATTATTTAGAAAGGTTAATATTAAGGAGATGTGTTACACTTTGGATTAATTATATAAATGCAAGTATAGGTATATGTTACATAATTTAAGAACTATAAAATGATATGCATAGATGCATACAAATTAATTGGTGTAGTTAAAATTATATATATATATATATAGTACTATACGTGTAGATATATATATTATATGTGGTGAGAATTTTTAGATACAATAAGAGAAAACAGAATCAGTAAGAAGGAAAGGAATGTGCACTCAAGTGATATGAAATATATTAAAGTAAGGTAGGATGAAAATGTAGAACACTTAGATTGAAACATAAACTATATATATATAAGTGTAGCAGTACATTATATGGTATTAAACTAAAAGAAAATCTAAGCTAAATTACATAAAGCTGCTCAGCAGCATGGATAAAATAGAGGAAAGCTATCTATAAGTGTAAGAGGTGATCATTATTCTATAAATATGAGAAAGAAACATAAAGTAAGAAAGAGTTAAAGCAGCCATGCTGCTATAAAGGGATAGAGACAGTGCCTCTGCACTGTAAGTCCACGGTTGAGTGAAGGAGAGAAGTTCTCCATATATGCTTTCCTTCCATGCCCTACAAACAATAGCAACAAGATCTATTACTATAGCTACCAAGTCTTAAGCATTAAGTAACAATACCACATAAGCATAAATCTATAAAAAGGGCATAGGGGGCTGCCTTTGGAAACGTTTACTACAAACCAAATATTACACAACCATCATACACTTGGCAAGGAGAAGTTTGAACACAATAAGAAGTAGTTAAAAGTCTTGAGGTAATGAAACTAAGCTCTAGCTCTACTTCTATTTATATCTCTTATAGTTTTGAATTTACAATCCTATATAAACTATAAAACTGTTTTATGCCTCCTAATTAATCCATGAAAACAGAAAACATGCATTTATAAATTGTCCAGATTTCATTAAGAAGTTGAAATGATTCCAAGTCCAAACTAAAACCAAAACAGAAGCTTGATACTTAGAACCATTCACTATACATGAAACTGAAGTATCAACCATGCAGTTTTCAAATTTGGAACATAGATATATTACAGTTTTCAGAAAATAAGACTCAATCCTTTAGTCTTCCAACTGATGATCGAGTTAAGCAGTTCCCTCACTGAATTTACATCTCACAAGGATAGAAATAAAAGAAATCTTAATCGTTTAAAAATTCCAACTAGATCTAAAACATGCAGAACTAGACATAGAGAAGATGAAAATTTAGGAAAGTATTTTACCTTAAGGGAAATGAGTCAATCGACAGCCATACCATGTAGAATTTTCTCTGTATAGCCGAGAGAGTTGAGAGGTAGAAAGTGAGAAAAGGGAAAAACATAGATAGAGAACAGAATGAGAAAATTAGAGAGAGAAGGAAGAGATTTTACCTAAGGATGAGAGGAACCAATCGACAGCAACATCCTGTCGAGTTCTTCACTGTGCAGTCGAGAAAAGCGAGAGTAATTAGAGTGGGGAAGCAGAGGGAGTAGAACGTGGAAACTGAGGGAGAAAACTAGTGAGAAAGATGAGAAATTGAGGGTTCCAGGGAAAGAGAGTTAGGGAAATAGAGAGAAATAAAGGAAGGAGGAAATCCTTACCTGAGAAGAGAAACAGACGCCAGAAAAGACGAGGCGACAGAAGGAGTGGCGCCGCGCTGAGAAAGAGAGAGGGACAGAAAGGTGAGCGAATGAGAGGGAGAGAAGGAAACAGAAATAGAGAGATCGAGAGGGAGATGGAGAAGAGGGATCGAGAAAGAGGAGGCAATGAGTGAAGGAGAGAGTTCAGTCGAGATGGAGATGGGAGGGAGAGTAATGTGTCTGTGAAGGAGAAAGTAAGAGAGTAAAGAGATTAGGGTTAGAGAGGAATAGGGTTTTTCTAGAACATGGGCCGGGTTATTGGGCCGGGTTACGGGCTGGGTTGGATATATATATTGGGCTGGGATTTATTTTGTTACTGGGCTTCTGAAGTAGGATTTAATGGGCCGAAATAATAAATCAACTGGGCTGAATAATTATTTGGTAGATGGGCCGAGAGTTAAATGAATTGGGCCGAAACTTAGAAATCTTATGGGTCGAAAATAATAAGAATGGGCCCAGTTATTAATCCTAAGTTAATTAATACTTATACTAATTTAATTAATTAGTGAGTTCCCTTGATTAATTTATATGGATTAGTTTAAGGATTCTAATAAGATAAGGCTTAATTAAATTGAGCTTATCATGTTAATTAAGATGGAGTTTAATAAATTAGTAAATATTAATAATGGAAGAAGAGATAGTATATATATATATTCAATGTTAATATTTAGAGCTTATAATTTAGATAATTAAAGCATAAGTATTAAATTCAAAGATCCAATTTATTTAGTAATTAGATTCTAAATTAAGAGAATTAATATCTCGTTAGTTTATGTAGATAAGAATTTGATAACATATTTCCAATGGGTATTAAAACTGAAGGTAGAGTTGATAATATGATTTAATTTATTATATATATAGGTTCTAATATAATTATATCTTTAAATATCATATGATGGTTAGGTGGCGCGGCTAAGACGGTCTTGATATTTTAATTGTTCGACTTTCAGTTCAAGTTCAAGGTTAAGGTGTGGTGATTTATTTAAGTTATGCTGTTGATTATCGTTGTTCATTTTAATATTATGTGTGACCGTATGTGTTAATATGAAACTATGCTATGTGATATGCTTTATGCTATCAAACTATGAAAAGTCTTGCGCAAGCGTACGAGGCCAAGGATTCAGTAAAGGATCCGGAATCCGAAAGGGTTCTTGGGGTAAAAGCCCACCGTGCATATACATTATACGAGGCCAGGGATTCAGTAAAGGATCCGGAATCCGAAAGGGTTCTTGGGGTAAAAGCCCACCGTGCGAAATCAAGTTTATGTTATATGACCATATGTGTTTACCGTTTTATTAACGTGGACAACTATTGCATAATATCACACACTGAGTATACTTTTGTATGCTCATTCCCCACATTAACATTTCAGGTACTTGAGCTCGGAGACGTGTAGGAAGTCGAATGATGTGCTATGTTATTTAAGAAAACTCTATGCATTTATATATTAAGTACTTTGGCTAGAATGCTAGATTTTTGAAAGTATGTGTATTTTGATTCACTTGCAAAACTATGTCATTATGCTTAAGTCAAGTATGGTTATTTTAAAAAGTGATTTGTTAGTCTATTTCAATTTACTAATATTTTAAGTTAAAAGATTTTATTTTACTATGTTTTAAAAAAAAATATATATATATTTAAATCATTTATGTTTAAATCTTTATTAAATATTATTTCCGCATTAAATATTTATAAATTAAAGTCATATAAGATTAGGGTGTTACACCAGGGCCTCATGAAAAGGCTCGTCAGGCTCCTGAGCAAACTGCATGATCTGAAGTCGGATCTGTTGCGTCTTATGATTCGGATAATACTTAAGCAGAAACATGGTACTCACCTCCTTCCAATTAGGTAACGATCTTGCTGGAAGGGAGAGATACCACGACGTCGCCCTATCCTTGAGTGAATAGGGGAAGCATTTCCTAAGCATCTCATCCTCAGTGATGGTCTGGAGTGGGATGGATTGAACAGCTGTGCAGAACTCCCTGATGAAAAGGAGTGCATCTTCGTTCGGCAACCCGTAGAATGAGGGAAGCAAGTTAATGTGATTGTGCTTCAGCTCATAATTTCTCCCCGCAGCAGAAAGTACGATAGCGGATGCAGTGATGCCATATGTCGGCCTGGCAAAGTCTCCGAGTTTTCTAGGGGCTTCGTCTTCCTCGGCCATTATCACTAGTTGTTCTTCGAATAACGTGGCGAGGTTGACAACGTCCTTAGATTGCTCCTCAAGTACGGCTTCTCTTCTGTTGATGTTGTCAACGTAGGGTACCAACTCTTGTCTCGAGCTTTGGCGACCTAGTATGCACAAACCAAAAGAGGATCAAACGCACCTTGCGAGAGCAAAGAAATAAACAGAATAAAAGAAAAATAAAAATAAAATAAAAGCAACACAAATAAATGCCTAAAGCCTTCCCCGGCAACGGCGCCAAAATTTGTTCCAACTTATTTGAAATTGTAGTACGTGGCGTTGTTTAGACCAGACCCACTGTCCGATAAAGGGACTCAGTATCGGGCACGAGGAATGTTTCCAGCCAATATACTTACAATTTATAATAGTAAATTGTTCGCAAGAGTACGAATTCATTATAGATAAGTAAGTTGATCCTAAGTCGTATTCTCAAGGAAGGCTAAGCAGGGCTCTATCTATGTTGCAGAACATAAAGCAAATAAAAGAAGCGGTTTTTGATTTTTAAATTAATTAATCTATCTAGGTGAAAACTAGTAAAGTAATTAAATTCTAAATCCAAGAACAGTGAATTAAGGAAACTGAATTGAAACATGTTTTGAATTGATTGATTAACATGATTGAAAGATTTATATTGCTGAATTGGAAATTAAACAATAACAAAGCAGAAAGGAAATAAATCATAAAGCAAGAAAGAAAGCAGTAAAAGAACTCACAGATAGAAAGGAAAAATAATGCATTAAAATACTCCGGGTTTGAGTAACGAACGAATCCACAACTGAATTAAAGAAAGAACGTGAAATAAAATCTAGACTAAGTGTTTTCTTTCGTGGTCTAAACCCTAGACTAGAACTAAAAACGTGAAGAAAAGTTGATCTGAAGAATCACGCGTGGATGTTTAAATAGGAGAGAAAGATCGCGCCAGGGTAGCGCTCGCTTGGCTCGCTGCATACATGGCAGAAGCAGGGGGCTAGCGCTCGCTAGGCCCCCTCGCTGGATGAGGTCTGGCTGCAAAGGGGTAGCGCCCGCTAAGGGGTAGCGAGCGCTACCCCACTGTTCTGTCTCTCAATTATCCTAGGGGCCAGCGGTCGCTAGGGGCTAGCGGCCGCTAGCCCCACGTTCTGCCTCTCCTCCGTGGCTCAAGCCAGCGGTCGCTAGGGGCTAGCGACCGCTAGGCGTGCGTTCTGCCTCCTCCCTCATTTTCTTCATCTTTTCACATCTTTTCGCCCTCGTTTCTCTTCTCGAATAATGTTCCACTTCGTGTGTTGATCTTTACCTAAAATGTAACATATAAAGCACAAAAGCATCAAATCGAACGACAACAAGCGATATGATAGACAAAATTACGATAGAAACGAGACCGAAAATAGATAAAACAATGAGAGAGGAAGCTGGAGAGAAAATAGTAAATAATTAAAGATATGATTTTTCTCTCTCATATTTAAAAGTACGTGTTTACCCTTTTGATCTTAATTATATAATATTTTAATAATTAATAATTGGAAAATTAGTAATTAATTTGGGCCGTTAGATGATAAAAATGAAGGGACAAGATTTCTTCCTATTTCCTTCTTTAAAATCACTTTCTATATGATCTACATCCAATATATATATATATATATATATATATATAATGCAAATTACGTAACTATACAATGCAATACTACGTATATATTTAATGCCAATTACATGAATATAAAATGCAACAATAAACAAACAGCAGTTGAGAGAAGTTTTTCTCTTTCCTAATGTGGTTCCATAATTAATGTGAATCAAATCAATTTGAATATTATCCTTGAAACCACCAAACAATAAATGGACATATTTACCCTTATAGCATCGTGGATTAACAATGCAATGCGTCCAGCATAACCAATTCCTATATTTATGGAATCAAAATCAACCGTAGATCTATTAAAATGAATGGACAAGATCACTTCATATTTCCTATCATTTATCCTCTTTTTACCTAAACTCATCCTCTCTATATATATATATATTTGTATTAGCACAATGATATAAAGTTAATATTCAAAACTACATATATCAAATTTGAGCCATTCATGACGCGTTTTAATTTAAATATAAATTTAATATAATCATCAATTAACAAATATATCTTTTTACTTGTATTTCCTATTCTTTGTTTTTTGCTTATTTATTTTTGGTTGGAAATGAATATCAAATATAGCTTCCTATGATCAATGCGGCAATCTACTACTCATATAATTTTAAGTAATATTATAATTTTGTGTACTTTTGCAATTTTGAATTTCCAATCTTTGTTTACTTTCTAAAATTTACTTACATAACACGTAACAATTAATTAATAATAAAAAATAAAAAAGTAAATAAAAATTATAAGCATAGTGAATCATATAATATTTTTTTTTATCATTTGTGTTCCAAATTCTATGTCACATAATCAAAATTTCTCATTTTATACTAATAAAAATAAAAGATTTGTTGCGACAGGATAGAATCATAAAAATTATTATAAAAATTGAAAATTTTAAAAACTATATATTCTAATTTTGAATTTATGTATAAAATTAAACTAAAAAGGTATAAATTGAAATAAAAAATAAAATAAAATTTAATTATGAAATATGGAGTATTGGTATGGGTAAGAATCAGGACGGGACCGGGACTCCGGGACTCCCGGTCACGATCCTGAAAAACAAGAAATTTTTCATCCCGGTTTCGATCCCGATCGGGATTTTGGGACTTCCCAGTTTCGAAATTGGAAAAATTTATGTCCCAGTCCCGATTCCGAAAAAATAATGTCTCGAATGATCCTGAATAGTCCAAAATGGTCCCGAAGTCCCGAACGGGACTAAAGTTTCTAAATTTTAATATTAATTTTGGGAAAATCGGGAGACCCAAATCCCAAAAAAAAAAATTCAAATTCTCAATTCCAGTCCCGATTCAGATCCTAAAAATTCGAAACTCGGGTCGGGATCGGAAAGTTCCCAAATCTCGGTTCCAAATTCACACCCATAAGTACTAGAGTATGAGATATGTTTGTCAATGGGTAGGTAAAACCGAACCGAATTCGGAATCGGTCAAAACCCACTAATTTCAAAGTTACAGTTTTAGTTGCATACCCATCCAAACCAAGTCATGGTCGGTCCAGACCCAACCCGACCCGCTATGTATGGTTTCGATTCTAGCCTGGCCTGACCCTCGCGACAATTGTGAACTCTCGGTAGAATCGATGATTGCATCTTTGATGCAGTGCTAACATTTGAGAAGTCTTAATTGGCTAGTTGTAAATACCCCCAATGTATGGAGCAAAAGATTATCCAAGACCTACACTGATGTATTGACGGTCATTTTTAAATCTCGCAGAATATAATGAGATACGATGAAATAGAAACAAAGACAAGGGAACAAGTTCCCTACTCTTAATGGACAAAGTGAGCCCGTTTATTTTGAATTCGTTAATTCAGAATGAATCAAATCTCCCCAAGTAGGATTGGCCCGATCATTTTTTTTTTTCAGTTTTTTATTTCAAATCTATTTTATTAAAAAAATGATATTTGATTATATCTCGTATTTTTTGAGATCGATATTGAGATTGAACGTTTAGAAAATTACAAGAGTTGAAATTTCTGATTACGAAATTAATTTGAAGTTCAATTTCAATTAGTATAACTTTAATTTTTAAGTTATAAAATAAAATATGTATTTTAAAATTAAATTAAATTTTAATGATAAATTTAAAAAATCATATATTATACATCTAAAACTACCTACCCAAAAATATTCATGGATGCCCACTAAAATACCCATTGGTGACCCACATCCTAAAATATCCATGGATATTCCCCCTACTCAAAATCATTTATAATTTAATTAACGGTTCAGGTTCGGTCCGAATCCGATATTTAATGGTCCGATTTCAATTCTAAAATCGTGACTATTTTAACAATTTTGGTCTGCGTTTTACCGCCCATTGACAAGTCTAGTATGATAATTTGTATTTTCCGTTCCGCTATAACGTTATTTGCACATTTACCAAATAATGTTACTATATCCACTATATATATATATATATATATATATATGATAGAGTCCGAATAATCACGAAGTATATATACTATTCTCTTCGTTCATGAAAGATCTTGAAAATTTGATCTGACATGGATCTTAATAATGTGTTTTAATTTTGTACAAGAGTTATGGTGTCACGCCCCGTCCTCCGCCCTTGTGGCGAAGTCTGGGCGCGCGACTAAAAGGATAAATGAATGGATGAATGAATGGATGAATGGAGGAATGAATGAATGCATATGAATGAATATGAATGAATGGATGAATATGAATGAATGAATGTGAATGAAGGGTGGGTCAAGTGGGATACTGAAAGCTTTGACTGAACGAACTGAAAGCTTTGACTGAACGAAAAATCATTCGGATAAAGTGGAACGCTGAAAACTTTGACTGAAAGAACACTGATCATTTCATAACTGGGTTCAGTTCAACCGAAGATTTAATTTACATAGATGGCACCTACGCCTGATCAAAACTGATTGAAACTCACGCAGCGGAATAAGGATCGACTGAAGTCTACGTGTATGAAGACACGTAGACACCCAAGACTAAATTTAAGACCGACAAGCCCTTCATAGCATCTCCCATCATCACGTCTCAACCTGCATATTTATAAATACATGCAGGGCTGAGTACAAAAGTACTCAGTAAGCACATTGCCCGAAATCACATACATACATATATTTGTCAATGCCGTAAGAGTGACACATAGGGATTTTGTCTTTAAAAGCACCTACGTTCACTAAATTCTTTTGTGAAACTGATATTTGACTGCAGTCATTTCTTTAGTATAATGCCATATCTGTAATTTGATTGTACTGAGAGTAATTTATGGTACTGAGAAGGTGGCCACCTTCTACGGACACCGGACCGGCCAACCCGCTAAGATGACTCACGGTTACTTTGTGTACACGACTCGAGTGGGTTTTGCCTGCCCACTGGAATCCGAATTCGATCTTATCATTGGAACCTTTAGAACCTTTAGAATCAGATAGGCCTCATACAAAACATAAATCATTTCGGCAAGACAATACTTTGAAACATACTTTCACACTTTGTAATCCTTTTGAAAACAACATAAATAGCATACGGCACACATAATTTTATTTGTAATAGAAAGCCTACTTGGATCGTCTGGACTAACGACTGCTTCGTTCTCGAACTGCAGTCATGACCTTTCGTCGTATCCTTTAAATAAACCTCGAGTGAGATAATATTTTCGAGCGCATCTAATATTCGCTAAGTGTAAGGAATTATTATCCTTTGTTATTTGAGAATTATTCTCGGTTCTTTTAACTCGCCTATCGTTCGAGTTTCGGATTTAAATTATATAGGGTCGTTCGATGATTTCTAATCAAACCATGTTTTGACTTTGATTAAATATCTAACTTCATGTTTGATCATTTCTCAGCACTCATGCTCGTCTAAGATTAAAACATCTATGAATATCATAAAACTTAATACAATGATCTAAACCTATAATAAAACACGTTCGTTAAATAAAAATCACATAACACTTTTCATGCTCTCGAGCTCAATTTAAATGAGCAGTTGACTTTGAAAAATCATAATAAATTGGAAATAATTCCAATTGTAACGAATCAAAC
>JAPKLX010000196.1:220213-320062 GCA_026898415.1 Leonotis leonurus | reverse complement strand
CATAAATTTTTCTTTTATTCGGGTTTTTAATTATCGGGGTATTACATATGGTGTGTGGAGTTTGAGACCCACCATACTTATTATTTTTAAGTGATTGTTTGTATTGAGTGAAATTTAAATTTCACATAATTTATTATTTTTAGTTGAATTGTGTGTATGAGTTAACTAAATTTATTTAGTATAAACGAAAAATTTAAAATTTATAAATGAAAAGTTTGAAGTGTAAAAATATTTTCTTGGACGGACAAAAAATAACAAAATATAAAGAATTTTGATGCTATGCATACTTCCAAATTCCAGTAAGTACCACTTTTAAGCAAATCACTATCCACTAAAAACTGCAAGCCACCAATTACAAAATCCAAAACATTTTCGACATTTTATTTAATCTTTCGTTTATTCTTTTTTAATTAATATATAGTGCTGATGCGGGTGGATTCTGCACCTCATTCGTCATCTGCAAAACCCTCTAATTAATTCATATTCAATGATTTGATCAGAAGAAAAAAAAAATTAGGAAACCAACGAAATGAAGATTCATAAATTTATGTCATGCCTGTTCCTTGTCATCTTGTCTTCCACTTTCTTCTCTACTTCCATTTCTGGAACTTCACAAAACCTCAACACAACCAGTTCAATGCCATCTACATTTCTGCACCAAAACTCGATTTCTCATCAACGCACTGACATTCGGTCTCTCGTAGCCGCGAGCCTCTCGTTCGCGGCAGCGGCCATCTCCAGCGCGGGAGGCATTGGAGGCGGTGGCCTGTTCATACCCATCCTCACCGTAATGGCGGGCCACGATGTGAAGACAGCATCCACATATTCAGCTTTCATGGTAACAGGTGGTTCGATGGCTAACGTGGCCATCTACGTGCTGTCGTCAACGAAGCGGCTGCTCATTGATTACGACATGTCGCTGTTGTGCCAGCCGTGGCTGCTTCTGGGAGTGAGCTGCGGGGTGGTGCTGAATGTGGTGCTGCCGGGTGGCTCATCACGATTCTGTTTGTGGTTTTTGTCTCTTTCTGCACCTTTAAAACGTGCAGATCTGCGGTTATGATTTGGGGATCGGAATCGCGGAGATTTAGGGAGGCAGATAATAGTGAGTCTAGTGTAAGTACGATAGTGCCCCTGCTGAGCAGCGGTGATGAAGATGTGGATGAAGGTAAAACGGGGACTCCATGGATGTCGATTGGGATGCTGCTTCTCATATGGTTTTCTTTCTTGTTCTTGTATCTGCTTCGAGGAAACCGCTATGGACAAGTAAGTATGATCCAATTAAGATATTTTATTGCTTTTTTTATTTTTTTGTGTTATACACCTCTTCTCATTAATAACGATCTATTTATTTTTTATACGAAAATTAAGAAATATTCAATATATACTTATTACACAAAAATTAAGAAACGCCCAATGTGAAAATTCTTACTCAAAAAGGAAATAAATCATTATCAAGTGGAACGTGCTAAAATGGAAATGACTCGTTATTAACGGTACGGAGATAGTATATTATATACTTACTATTTTTTTTTTAAATAATGTTTATGTTTTTAAATTTTTAAAAAAAATAAATGACGTTTGTATATTTTTCAGTTATACTCTTCTCTAATTCATATAATTTTCATTCTCAATACTAGATTGTAACGGCGCTTTAGTGCATTACACTATCTATATTATTAACATATAATTAAAATATAAAATTAGACATAATAAATTATATTATAAATAAAAATAAATATAAATATTATTACTGCACACAATTCAATTTTTACATTTAAAAAATAATTTTTTAAATTGTATTACAAAATTTAAGTAAATTCTTTTTTCTCAATCAATTTATATTAAAATCTTTCAAGCCTGTAATATTAGTAACATCCAAAATTGAATATACAAAATATACAAGTCAAAATAAATATATTTACAACACAACTTATATTTTTTAATCATATCATTAAAAAATCATGATAAATACTAAAAAAAAATCAAAGAATGATGAAATTAATAAAAGTGTGAAAAATTAATTAAAATAACACATTATTAAAAATAAAGTACAAAAATTAATTAGTGATATGTTGAATAAATGATTATAATAACAATATTATACATTTAAAATATAAAATTTCCCAACATAACTATATTTTTATAAATAACTTTTATTTGAAAATTTGATGGCACAAGTTAGTTATTAAAACTTCATTTTTATATATTAATATATTTGCTGTATTTCTTATTGTTTTTATACTTAAAAGTTATTTCAAACTGAGTTTTTTATTATTTTTATATTAAAATAACTAAGACTATTAAGAAAAAAAATAGCATTAAATAAGATTAATATGAGCAATAATCAGAGAATGCGAATTGCTTTAAGTTGTGACCACATACTTCTTTCATTTTGTTACCATATTTTGACTTATGATATGAGATGAATAAAGATTCATATCATATACAAATATCTATGCATATAGAATTGAAACAGGACTGCAATTTTAGAAGCATATTTGTAAATTTATCAAACATATATGGGCCAGCCTTACTTTCTCCTTTTTGCAAGGACTTGGGAAAAGTTGTATCTGCTATTATTTCCTTTAACAACAAACTCAATTACTTTCTGCTTTAATGCTAGCTTTTACCTATGGTGGCCCTCAAATTCATTTAGATTCCGTGATGCATGGATCTACATCAGAAATAATAACAATCTAATAGACTGAATAGTAAATTGTTTACCATCTCTTCTTATTGTAATAAAAAAATACAATCATGCATAATGTTTGCTTCAAAGTGTATAGATGCAAAACTTTGTGCAGGGTATTATCCAGATAGAGACTTGTGGAACTGTGTACTGGATAATATCATCGATGCAAATTCCTCTTGCGATTATCTTCACTCTTTGGATCATGTTCCATAGAAGGGCTTCAACTCGGCAGGTGATTCGACGAATATTGGCTTTCCCTACTCTACTGCTATGAATCCTGCAAAGATTAACTATGTGTCTCTTCACAAAAAGGAAAATGGAGTGCTAACCGGAAGGCGATCATCCCGCGAGCTCGTATTCCCTATAATGGCACTACTAGCAGGCCTTTTAGGTGGGATTTTTGGAATTGGAGGAGGCATGCTTATAAGTCCAAGTCTTCTCCAATTACGAATTGATCCTCAAGTTGGTATTGGATTAGTACTAGTAGTGAGTGCTTCAATTAGTTGAGATCAGGCCATTTGATGTTGTGTAATGATGTGTAGGTGACAGCTGCAACATGTTCATTCATGGTACTAGTCTCATCTAGCATGTCAGCGCTTCAGTATTTGCTGTTGGGCATGAAGCAGATGTACTCGGTCCTAACTTACGCAGCCATTTGCTTCGTTGCCTCGTTGATGGGGTTGACAGTAATACAACGAGCGATACTCAAACATGGTCGGCCTTCGCTCATCGTGTTCTCGGTGGGTGTAGTGATGGCTCTAAGTATTGTTTTGATGACCTGTTTTGGAGCTATGGATATCTGGAGGAGTTACGAAAATGGGGAGAGCATGGGGTTTAAGAAACCATGCTAACTTACCTAGCCAACCTCTTCTCATGTACATGAGTTTCGCACCACAACGTTATAGTACTTTGTTCAATTACTTCTAGGAAGAATCTGGAATGTGCTAATGCAATGCTTAAAAATATATGATAACAGAGGAGTTTGGTGCATGTTCGCCTTAATCAATAATCTGAGTCTATAGATCTTCACATCCTAACAACACATTAGGTACTTGACTTTCAATTTCATGCTCAACAGAATTTTGCCCCTAATCATTTCTGTTTTATTATATTGGTGTTTACATTGATTAATTCTACAATTTCCAGTACATTAGTAACTTTCATTAATAATACTTGTTTCATTTTTTTGAGGGGTAAAGTAACATTCATATGAAATTGCACTAGCCGAACTCACCAGCTTTACCGATTAACTAGATACTGACTGGTTCAGTACATGTTAACTGGTAAAATTGTTTGAGAAACTAAATTTTTATTTTGTAGTTTTAAATATTATTTTGACATACAAGACGTAACACAAAAAAAGGTGAGTCAAATTCACTTCGGTACTCTATAAAATCCCCCAAAAAAGAAAATAGAGGGAAAAAATTGTTAAAGTGGTCTCGTATCAAACTGCTTGTCTTCTTGTAGTTGTATCTCCAAATTTTTGGAATGCTCCATACGTGAGCATTTAAATTTGGGTCAATGTCGGCAAAAACATATTTGAACAAGGTTCTATCACAATGTCAATGTGTTCGAAGAAGAAGAACAAAGCAAAGGAAGCATGCCAAAAAGTGAGCCAATCCATAGGACTGCTAGGAAAAACACCATCGGATTTTAAATTCGCACGATCTAATTCAAAGTTTCCATCCAATTGAGCACGTCTAGCATATTTTTTCACAATAACAGGATCACTATAACTGATTACATTAAGTTTCCCGCCATAAAACTCAACGATTAAACCTACTCGTTCAACACTGTATTTGGATTATGCACTTCTAAAAGGAACATCCGCTCTAACAATCCCGTCGCCATCTACCAAAACAACTGAAAATATTTCAAAAAAGGGGAGCATACTCCGTACAAAAAATCCACACCCTTCTTTATCTTTAAAGATAGGGTGTCGTAACCATCCTATCCCAAGTTTCTTGACACATCGCACTTCCACTCGACTCGAAGCTGCCACTCGATCCTAAGAGGGATCAGAGAAGAGTGCGACTGAATAACGTTTCATACGAAATAATTTGTTTTACCCTGTTTTGCACCAAGCAAAAATAGTTTCCCCCTGTTTTGTCTAATATGTAAAAGAATAATCTAGCTAGTGTTTAATTATCTGCAATCAATAACCAACAGAATTATGATCCTACATGGAATTCTGAGTTCCTAAAAAAGACAAAGAAAATAGTGCTAAAAAATCATCCAGATACACGTGTGACAATTCCAGTGGCTGGAATACAACATGATGATACATGTCAAGAAATCGCACATCGATTGGCTAATAGCATATCTAACTCAGATAAGGGAGCTTCCTACATCACATGCTAACTCCACTTATACTCTCATCCTTCACTTCTCTTTACTTTCGCCTCACATAATACAATAGCACAGCTCCAAGGAATGGCTCAAGCTATGGCTTCAATGGCTGGCTTACGCGGCTCCTCCCAGGCGGTCCTAGAAGGCAGCCTCCATTCCAACCGCTTGAGCGGCGCCACCAGCAGAACCACCGTAGCAAGAACCAGCTTCAGCGTCCGCGCCAGCTCAGCCGAGACCGAGACTAGCCGCCGAGCCATGTTGGGGCTTGTCGCAGCTGGGATCGTCTCCGGTTCCTTTGTCCAAGCCGTGCTGGCTGAAGCCAAGCCGATCAAGATCGGCGGCCCACCCCCGCCCTCCGGTGGCCTGCGTAAGCGTTACTTAACTCAACTGTAAATCATGAAATTGAATTATTATGAAATAACGTTGTGTGGTGGCAGCCGGAACTTTGAACTCGGACGAAGCAAGAGACTTTGAACTACCCTTGAAGAACAGGTTCTTCATTCAGCCACTGGGACCAGTTGAGGCAGCAGCGAGGGCCAAGGAATCTGCGAAAGAAATAGTTGGTGTGAAGTCGTTCATCGACAAGAAGGCGTGGCCGTACGTTATGAACGACCTCCGCTCTAAAGCAGAGTACCTCCGTTATGACCTCAACACCATCATTTCTGCAAAGCCCAAAGAAGAGAAATCTTCTCTCAAAGAGCTCACCGGCAAGCTCTTCCAGGATATCAACAACGTTAGTTCCCAACTCAACTATACATCTTTTTCCCTTTCTTGCTTTACCATTCACGTCTATTGAACTCATTATGTTGTGTTTGTATTGATCTAATTTGTTTATTAATCAGCTGGATTATGCTGCAAAGATCAAGAGCACCCCTGAAGCAGAAAAGTACTATGCCAAGACTGTATCTTCACTGAATGATGTTCTTGCCAAGCTTGGTTAGTAGCGTAAACTACGCTACTGTACAATGTTTGTAAGCATTTGGTTCTTTTTACTAATAACATGGATGCTATTTATATCATCAAGTTTCAATAATTTTCTTTCACTTTAACATCATTGCAATTCATCATCTGCTCGCGCAGCTTCAAAAGTAATCAAGCTCGGTTTATAGCTCTTCAACGTATTAAGTACACTCAAGATTCTTCTTACTTGTATACTAATTAAGAGGAATAAATGTTTTAATACAACTAACTTGCAACACTTCAAATCACCAAAGAAGATGTAATCTATGTTACTCAGATTCGGGTACAAGTGTTAGACACAGATGCGGATTCTTAAATTTTCTAAATTTAAGAAGCTTGGATATTATCGAAAAGGATTCTAAATTATAATACGGGTCCAATTAAAGTTTTCTTCAAATAAAATATATAGACTAAATTTAATGATAATTGTTTACTATATACTCCGTCAGACCGATTCAAAATGGTTCCATTTAACTAAAATTGTAAGTATTTTATTGATTTTTGGGTCCATCTTAAATGAGACAGAGAGAAAAATTTATTAATAAACAATATATGATAAACAATAGCTTGCAAAATAATATAATAGTCAAATTAAAGTAAGCTATATATAATTGAGAGACCAAATATATATATATACTAACTAAAATTTATTGATATTAGTTCATATAATAAAAAGAGATCCCTATCAATATTATTTATTTATATTTTTTTGAGCGTGTTTAGGAGATAGCAATAACCATTGATAAATATTAAATTAAGCATTAATATTAAGGTTAGTAAGCAATTCATATTTCCCCCTTTTTTTACACATTATTATTTTTGTACGTTATAAGCACCAATTAGTACAACAATAAGTATCAATTTTTAAATTAGTAAGCAACAAAATTTATTCTTTGTTTTGTAAATATAAATAGATTAATTGTTTTTTAAATATAAAAAACTATATTCTTCTACAAATTTGCTGGAGGATATTGGATATTATATACCATTCCTTTTCTTCTAATTAATACTAATAAATCTATATCATCCAATTTTTAGCGATTTAACTACAAAAAATAATTATTTTAGTGACAGAATATTCCGTTACTAAAGCAAGAAATTTTGTAATTAAATTTCTTTAGTAACGGATTTGTAATGGATACATTATGTAGTTTTATCGATGGTTGCTAAAAGTTTTTGCAACGAAATATATTCCGTTACTATGTAACAACGGAATAGTAACGAAATTATCGTTTCTAATATGGTTTCTATGTTGATGTAAAGGGTCTGTCTAAAAATGGAACGTTAAATAGTAACGTTTCGTTACTAAAATTTTAAAATTATTATTTTACCCTTGAATTTTGAAAATGGATTTGTAACGGATTATTGCATTATTAAATAGTAAAGAAATTATTTCGTACTTATTGTAGGAGTTGCTTTAATATATATATATATATATATATTTATATATATATATATATATTTATATATATATTAATAAATATATATGTGGTGGTCAATGAGTTTTGACCATATTTTTAAGTGACGTGACATTTAATTTAAGAAAATTAAATTGCTTAGGGTCGATCTACGTTCTGAGTAGATGTTCGTGATATATTTATTTTCTCTAAACCGATTCCCGGTGAATAAGAAATAATAGTATAAAGTGAGTCACTTTAAAGAATTGAGTTATGTGTTTTTGGGGCTAAGTATAGAGAGGAACACTTGTCCCACATTGGTTATAAAACAAATATTCATCATGTATTTAATAAGGTGGAGTTACCTTACGGATAAATTGAGTTGGGCCTAAGCCCACTAAGAAGGTGGAGATAGCTCTTTATTAAGGAGACCATGCCAACAGATTGTTAACAGTCTGCTGATCGAGTAACTTTTGTATCAGGGTTTCGTGGGTCTCCAATTTTTCAACTATCAACATCCGCTCCACAGTCTCTTCTTTCTAAGCGCTCTTTCAACTCCAAATAGCGTCCTTTTGACCCATCCTAACTATAACACCTGTATGTCAAGACAGACCTACTATGCTGGGGAAAACTGCCCTTGGTGCATTATCACCAGCAAAACCGACTTACAACAACAACAAAAAAAATCATAACTTGGGGGATGATCACTAGCGCTGACATTTTCAACAACGAAAACCATGTACCATAACAAATTATTAGTTGCTCACCTAACCATTCCAGTACCATTATCAACAACAAGGAGTTGAATATCATCTCCATTTGCCATCTCAGCTTATATAATATATACTATCAAATGAAAGATTAATGAGTTATTATGCTGAAAACAAAATATGATATATTCATATATTTTTCAGAATAATATGATATTGAAATAAAATGAGATTACCACTTGTCATAAATTAAAAAAAAAATCATCTGAAAGTCATTGGCGTATTAAATAATGTACTAAAAATTAATAATTCAAAATTATTCCCTACTCCACAACATCATAGCTTCACCAGGATATACTAATAGTTATTCCTTAAACTTTAGAGTAATCCAGTATCTCTTGATATCATAGGCGAGTTCTTAACACATAACAAAATTAGTATCTAAATTATGGCAGTAACTCAGCAGGTTCATCCATAATAAAAGCGATGAAAATCGAATACCAAGAAAAAAAGCGAATTATATTTCACCTTCCGATCTGGTCTTGTGCTAGCAAAAGATGGTGTGCAAGATGAGTTGCTTTATAGGGAATGACTGCACTAGAAACAAACAGATGAAATATTTTGTGTGAGATAAAATCAAGGAGTGAGATTGTACTATTATATATACTCGAGTTGCAAACGTGTTTCTATGTAAATGGAAATGAAATGACGTTGAAATGAAATTTTAAATGAAAATCATGGAATTAATTCCTACCAGTTTCAGCACTAACTAGTGATAAATATGGAATCATAAATATCAGAGAACTGAAATGTCATTGATAAGAATCAAAATCAATAGATTCAATTCAAACATTACTAATTACTTAATATTATCAATTAACAAGGAGATTGATCAACTGGTGATACAGGTGTGATGGCTCTATTCAATATCTTCTATGACAACAACAATATAATCATATCAGCAACACATGGCAGGATATATAATCAAGATTGCACATAAAATGCACAAAATTCTCAAAAAGCATGTATGTTGGGATTTACATGAAAGCAATCTATTCATGGTTCACTACTAGAAATTTAAACATACATGACACATGATAGATGACATTTTTTTCACAAAATGTCATGTATGAGCGTATTTTTTTGCATAGATGACATTGTGAAAAAATAATGTGATCTATGAAGTGTGATTAAAAATATACATCACATTTTTTAAAATAATGTCATGCTATAATGTCATGTATCTATTACTTAGATGACAATATCATCAAAATGTGATCTATGGGTGTGTTTATAATTAATATACATGACACATTAATAAAAAAATGTCATCTATATTAGTGTTTATTATCATAAACCCTTATTTTCACACTTGGTCGAATTTATATATATTGTTAAGAATAACTTGTTACTAATAAAAATTAAAACATTAAGTATAAGATAACCCTAATCTACTCCCGCCGTCGAGAAGAGGAGAATTTCACCACTGCCTTCTCTGCCGATGAAGACGCCAAGGACGGCTTCGAGCGCAGCGAGATGTACCAGACCAACCTCGCCGGTACCGTTGACTACTTTGAGCGCCACCTCTTCCTCTGCTACTAGTCTCACGACTCATGGCCATCGCGCGTGGAGGACTCCGACTCCGATCTGCTCACTAAGCTCTTCGCTTCCGCTCACAAAGCTCTCGCAAGAACGATATCAAAATCAAGGTGCGGTTTTACTTAATCTGCATTTCCTTTAGACATTGATGTTTTTACTTTTTGTTGGGAGTGTATTGAAGTAGACTACATTGTGTTGATCCTAAATCTGCATTTTATGTTTATTGTCGCGGTTTAATTGTGTAACAAAATCAATTTTGTCTTGTACTTCTGAATTAGCAAAACCTAAGCTTGAAGACTTTGATGTATGTATATCCTGTTATTGATTTACGGTAAAAATACTTGTTTTGCAAACATAGTTATGATCGGTATACTATTCTGTTGTTTGATTTAATTTTTTACGGACTGAACTTCTAGATTTCCATTTGCTTTAGTGAAGCACAATAATTAAAATTTGATAAGGAATAACCTGATAAGAAGGAAGACTGAGAATTTCTTGATTTATTTTGGTGTTTCAGTTTATTTTGTATATCCTGTTATTGTCTGCATCCAATGGCATCAACATTCACAATATTCATATCTATAATTACTAATTTAGTTGCATAAAAAGTTGATCTGTATTGGGTTTTGAGATCAATAGATCATATAGTGGTACAGGGTGAAATCTTGGAAGGTTTTGAGAGACAATCCTCCACCTCCAATGGAGATAGGTAACCGACTTTTATCTATATTGGGATTCGGTATATTCTATGTAGTTAGTAAGTTTCAGCTCAATTTCAATTAAAATGATAAACTAAATATTTTAATTTATAAAACAAAGGCTTAACACTAAATTTGATTAATTTAAGATTAAACAAAAATAAAAATGTTCTCTAAATTGCAAAAAATATTATATGTGCAGGTGCATAGCACCATGATGTGTTTGATCTTCATAATTATAGTCATTCCATATTATTATCTATATTAGAAAAACGATTAGGACATATATAGCTTAAAAGTAATTAATCTAATAAATCTAATAATAGCTAGGTAGGATTTGTTTGTTTTTCTCTATTTCTACATACTTAAACGTAGCCATATGTTATAGGAAGCTAAAGCAATCTTAGAGGAAATCAAAGGAGCCCCACTCAAACTTGTTGGTTTTGGAGTGGTAAGTATTTCTTTTTTGGCTCCAATCTCGTATTTATTTGTTTTCTAAATAGTTTTTTCCTTTTTTCTTTTATTTATTATTCAAGGTTTGCAATTTAATGTTTTGTGAAGAAATAAATTAATTCATAGCAAGAATCTGCGTTATTTATTTATTGTTATTAACACAAAATTATCTATGTATATAGGGTGTTACCGTACCAGCTTATTCATTATTAGGTAAATCATTGTCCATTTTCACATTTATCTACAATACTTAGTAACGTGTGGAGCTCTATTTAACTTTGCACATATTAATGAAAACTCGGAGTATTGCCTTTATCTCATTTGAAATAATATGGAGTGAAATAGTTCCCTATTCATTCATCATACTAGGTTTCTTTGAACTCTTTCAGAAGTCTTTGCAATTGATTTTTCCTACTAGGATACAAAGTACTTCATAAGTCCTTTACATCAATTAAAAGAATGTCATTGCAAATTTCTCAGATTTCAGGTGGTTGGAGACACACAATGGCAGTGACAATTGACGGAAAACTATATGGCTGGGGCTGGAATAAGTAGGGGTGTGCATCGGGTCCAACCCGGACCGACCCGGTCGGACCGAAGACCCGGATCTTTTTTATAAATTGGACCGACCCGGACCGAATGAAAGTCTAGAACCGACCCCGGACCGGCCCAGAACCGAGTTTCGGGTTCGGTCCGGCCCGAAAAAATACATTTAATTTATATTTTCAGAAATAAATATATAATTAAACTAGATTAGAGAAGGGAAGGGATAATTTCTCACCAAAAATCGTTTAATCACAGTAAAATTTACATACCTTATTATATTGAGGAGAGAGATGGTGAAGACTGGCCGACTGGGAGATGTTCGTGTTAGTGTAGATGTTCAAATTGAGTAGTGGAAGAAAAATAACAAAAATAAGAAGCATAAGAAGAAAAGGGTGAGGATGTGTGGTGCAGCAACAGAAAAATGAAGATGGAAAGTAATGGTGATGAGGGGAGAGAGTTGGTGCCGTGCAGAAAAAGAGAAAGGAAAGAGGGGGGAGAGATGGTGCAGAGGGCTTTTTTTTTGTATTGTATATATTTTTAATGAAAAATAATATAATAATATATATTTTTATTTATACAGGTCGGTTTCGGGTCCAGCGGGTCTGAACGGGTTTGGACCCGGACCGACCCGTTACACAATCGGTTCTAGAAAATTGGACCGACCCGGACCGTTTCTTTATGTGGGTCGGTTCTAACCCGGACCGAACCCGTTGGTCCGGGTCGGTTTAACGGGTTCGGTTCGGTTTTGCACACCCCTAGGAATAAGGTCTGCGACATAGTTTCTTCTTGATGTTGCCCAATTATAATTTATTGCAATCATCACCGATCATTTTTTCTTTGGCCTGGTAACATTTTGCAGGTATTGTTGACAATGGTGCAGGTGGCAATGGTGGGTGGGCCCCCTCCATGCAAGATTAGTGCTGATTGCAGACTTTACTGTGCAAGAATTGGCACTACCCCTCTTTGTTTAAGCGGCTTTTGTTCTTGTATTTGACTTGTACTTTATTAATTAATTCTTATCTCTTCTTCTTTGTTAGGGGTGAGAATTTGGAAGGCCACATCTACTCCCTCGCTGCTGCCGGTGACCTCCTCTTCACCGGATCCGACAACAAAAACATCCGCGTCTGGAAGAATCAGAAGGAATTCTCCGGATTCAAATCCAATTCGGGTTTGGTGAAGGCGATTATCATCGCCGATGAGAGAATTTTCTCCGCCACCAGGACGGTAAAATTAGGGTTTGGAAGATGTCGGGTAAGGATCCCGCAACTGCTTAGTTGGTACTAGTCTATAATGCAGTTAAGTTATATCTAAATCCCGCAACTAATAACTCGGTTATACACTTTTACTAGTCTTGGATTTTGGATATTACCATAGCTGCTGCAAAATATTACTTGTCAGAAGTACTATGATTTAGCATGTACTAATATCCTTGCTTTTGAAAGCATATATTTACCTTGTTTCTGGTTTTACAATTCTTAGGGTAACTTTTCACATAAAAATTTAATTGTTCCTTATATAAATAAGATTATTTGTTCTGTTGTCCTTTTGGTGCTTCCAACATGTCACATGAAGAGATTGATGTTGGATAATTTATTCAGTAGCTTGATGGAATACATTTAGATAATAATAATATAATAGGAGATTTTGTTGATCAAATGGCATTTTAGAGATCAATTTCTTGATTAATAAAGTATGGTTATTTTTCTATGGTAACATATTTTGTAAATGGGGTAGAGAACAAAGTTGTTGATATATTGTAATGAATCATTCATCATTGGTCTTCTTTTAGGATATTAGTTTATAACCTCTAAACTTATAAGACACAAATAGTTCTTTGAATATGAGAAGTGTAGGAAAAAGATGCAAATTTCCAAAAATCACTACCTTTTTATTATATTTGTTTAACAAATTTGTTTCTGTATCATGATCATCTCAATCTCTAGATTTTGTGTCCATCTTTAGTTCATTGATTGTTACATAATATAGGCTCCAGACTACTGGTGAAAAACAGTTCAAATATGTTCCCTGAAGCCTAATATGGTTTGATTTGTGATTTTTTTCGTTGATTGTTTTTCGTAACTACTCTTGTTGCTGACATAGTTGTTTATATCAATGAAAAGTTGATTTCAGTGGTGGTTTTAAGCTTAAAAGTTTTAACCTGACCTTTGTTTAATTTGGGTTTAGTACGCTGACTATGACTAAAGAATGTTGTTAATCAATAGACCAATGGACAATTATGTTCTGATGTTTGACTTCCTTTTTTGAAGTGTAATTATGGTTGATTAGGTTATTTTAATTTTTTTTTCGATCTACAGGACTGCTGGTCTTCCACAATATGGTCAACTAGGGCATGGTACCAACAATGAGGTAGGACCAGTAGAGCAGAGTTGTAACATTTATTTATTTCAGTACCCTATCTTTTATTAAATTCCATATTTTGTGATTTCTTACTGTTTTCACCTTGTAATTTGTTTAAGTGTAGGCATACTTGTATATTAACTGAAAGCTGGCATTCATCTTCAAGAAATTAGTGTTCCTTAGATGTTATACCTAATTCCTGCCAGAAGCTTGTCTGCGGTTATACATAATTGTGTATCTTCTACATCTTTTTTTATTTTTAAAAATATTTATCTAATTTTGTTACGAATTGGTGTCATTCCGAACTTGGGGGATTTGCCTTTCCTTGTTGGATCTCTGCAGCATATACATATTTGAAGTGCACCCCTATTATTCATTCTGAACACAGAAGAGCTTATCTCTCATAGTTTTTTTGTCAGCTAAACTAAGATTCTACAGTTCCTGTTGGTAGCACTTGTTTTCCAATGGTTGGTGATATAATTTGTCAGTTCCTTTAAATATGGTCTGCAAAATTACGTTTTATATCTTTGTTTTGACTATTAGAAACATTATCTAAATGTATAACAGCAAATTGGGGGCTAAAAAAGCATATTATTCAATTAGCATGTACTAATATCCTTGCTTTTGAAAGCATATATTTACCTTGTTGTGTCTAATGGTTAGGTGGGGCTATGGTGGTTATGGAAGGTACTGTAGTGATTTTCGCTCGTAGTTTATGTTATTTGATCTTACCTTTCTGATCATTGTGAATTGAGTTCAATAGCTGCTACTTACAGGCTTGGGCATAGAGAACAGAAGGACGAATTTTCTGTATTTGATTTCTTGTATTTGATTTCTTGGCAGTTGATTTCTGTATTTGATCATATGTATCTGATCATTGTGAATTGAGTTCAATACCACCATATTCATCAACTTCTCTTTCTCTCTCTCTCTCTCTTACACCAAGTGAGTTCCTGTTTGATTTCGTTTACCCAGTGGCTAATGAAAAAAACAGATTAAGAGAGTTGGCCTGAGATTGATCAGCTTTTGCTGAACTTGCTCCTATTTATCACTGCTAACCAAGCATGAAAAACCACTGTTATGTATTTATGTGATAATTATTTAAGTTGGGGCTGATATATGTTCATTTTTAAGGCTGGCATGCATATCTATTCAAGGGCATCAGCTAGCGGAAAAAGTGTTCAGGTCCGTTTGTGATATCGACCGTGGGAATTATGATTAATTTTTCCTCTTACTTAGATAAATGTTGCATCAAATCATATTTTAATACTTGGCAAACACCTTTAGTCCAATATGGGAGCAAAGAACCACGGGGTCGTGATGCCTGATGCAAACATAGATGCCACATTAAACGCTTTAGTCGCAGCTGGTTTTGATGCTGCTGGACAAAGATGCATGGCACTTAGCACAGTTGTATTTGTTGGAGACTCAAAATTCTAGTATTACTATCCATTTCATACTATCTTGCTCTCAGATTTATAGTCTTAATTGACAGTATCCTATATGAAGTTTCACTAGCTTTGTTATGAAGAGCTTTATTTTAGTTTTGTTGCTATGTGGAATTTTGAGTCATCTAACATACTTTTACATCCCTATACTGAGGAAGAGGTTGTATGAAAAATACATATCCTTCTCTTCTTTGTTTTTAGTATGAGAATTTTCACACGTGTGCGAACCCGTTAAATTGTGTAGGGAAGAAAAGATAGTAGAGCACGCCAAAGCTCTTAAAGTAAGTTCAGGAACAGATCCAGCAGCAGACCTCGGTCCAGTCATCAGTAAGCAGGTGAACTACCAGTATTCTTACTGAATTATGAAGATTCCTTTAGTCACTTGTTATCTCAGAATGCTTGCAAGATTTTTCTAGTTTTATTATTTTCATGAATTATATCCTGCTTCAGTTATGTAACAAGTGTCTATTTTTTCAGGCAAAAGAAAGAGTATGCAGATTAGTTCAGAGTGGGGTTGAAAGTGGAGCAAGATTATTGCTTGACGGAAGAAACATTAAGGTACTTTCTTATTCATGCTTTTACTGAATCACCAAATTGGCTCTAAGTCATGAAAAAAGCTTTCTTATTTGTAATGGTCTTTTTTCATTGAAGAATATTTCAAATCACTGCAGTAACCCCTGTAGGATCTAGGTATTGGTTCATGGAAATATTCTAGGATTATTCTGCTTAATTTCTTCTAACGGTTGTAAGGAAACATTGAAACCTTATAGATTTGGATGTATCAAAAATGCATAAGGCTGTTTAATCTTTTCGTACATGAATATTAGTACTTTACATGATCTTGTGCGGTTTAGATGAAAAGACCAGTAGCTTACACTGCCATTGATGACTTGTAGGTTCCAGGGTATGAACAAGGCAATTTTGTTGGCCCAACCATCTTTCTCTCTGATCTTGAAAACTTTCTTGAAGCTTTTAAACAAATATGTTTTAATTCTTCACTGTGGCTTCCAGGAGGAGATCTTTGGTCCTGTACTTATCTGCATGCAGGTATATATAAAAACAATCAACAACTCTGATTCCACTCCATTATGTGGTTTATTTCTTGTGCTGATTGATTTTATCTTCTTCCTCCAATCAGGCCGACAGTTTGGATGAGGCAATAAACATAGTCAACAGAAACAAGTACTTCATCCTTCTGTCTATACGTGTCTTTTTGTTGGTTTTGATCGATGAAGAAGTTTGGTTATTTTGGGCATGGTGTGCATCAAACTTCTACTGCATTGGGGTGTATTAGTTTAAGCTACATTAGTGAAGGTGCATGAATTGAAATATTAACCCAAACATTTTAGTATTGTCATTTTTATTTTTATTTCCATGTACGAAGTGGAATATTGGACACTTAATGCATATAAATATTTTTATTGCGTGTATGAATTCTCTATTTGGCATTATTTTATTTAGTAAAATATATTGATGAAACCAAAAATATTAAATACAGGTTAATTAATGAAAAATTACGAAAATGGTTAAATTTATCAGATTATAGATGACATTCTGAAAAAGTCATGTATTGCACCAAAACGTGTCAACTTCTCGTTTATAGATGACATTTTTTTTATGTAGATGACATTAAATTACTGTCATCTTTTCAATTATAGATGACATTATAAAAAAGTCGTGTATTTAACCAAAACGTGTCAACTATTCGCTTATAAATGACATTTTTTTCATATAGATGACATTAAATTACTGTCATCTTTTGTAATATAGATGACATTCTAAAGAAGTCATGAATTTCACCTAAATGTGTCAACTATTCGCTTATAAATGACATTTTTTTAATATAGATGACATTAAATTACTGTCATCTTTTGAATTATAGATGACATTCTAAAAAAGTCATGAATTTCACTTAAATGTGTCAACTTCTCGCTTATAAATGACATTTGTTTTTATATAGATGACATTATATTGTGTCATGTATTATGAAATGGATGACATTATTTTAGTGTCATCTATGAGCGCGTAATGTCATCTATGAGCGCATAGATGACATTAAAATAATGTCATCTATGAGCGAGGAATAGATGAGCCTACCATACTTGACATTGTTTTACCCTCATACATGACATTAAATTAATGTCATGTATGAGCGTTTTTCTACTAGTGGTTCAATTGATTCAGCACAATATGATTTACAACTTTCAGAAATACCTTGATTTTTTTTGCATAGTGCCTATGCTTGTAAATTTCAGGAACAAGAACAAAAAACATTGAGAGTCTTTCAAACGCATAAGCACTTGAATTACTGTTGGTCCCGAAAGAGCAAGATTGGTGTATGGGTGGGGGGGAATAAATCAATTCAAACTTTTAGGGTTTCCTCGTTTTAGATTAATGAATAAGGCTTAAGCACACTTAATAACTAAGATAGCTTGGGTAGCAAGTTAAGTTCTTCTTGTTAGGAAGATTTAAACTTGCTCAAATATGACGTTATGAAGTGATTAACAAAGATTAAGTATAACTTTACAAGTTAAACTCAAACTAAGTTGTGTGCGGAATTTGGTGGTTAAATGCTATTGTTAAATGAAAAACGTTTTCTTTACTCAAGATGTTAAGCAAACCAATTTAAGAATGATTATTAAGAAGATAACGAACAAAGTAAACAAGAAAATAAAGAACACAAGTAGTTAACGTGGTTCAGGATAAACTTTCCCTACGTTCACGGCTCGATCAAGATCTAGATCGAAAATCCACTAAATTTCTCCTTTCTTTTTACACGTTGAGTACGAGCCACAAGAAATATCAAAACTAGATATTTTCTTGTGATTATACTTCTTCTTCCAAAGATTGAAAACTACAATCTAAGGAGTACAACTTTTGGATCAAAACTAGATCCTAACTTTGATTTTGTAAATGGGTTTTACAGAAACAATAATATTCAAACAAGGTAAACACTCAAGAGAATTCTTGAATGTTGGAGTGTTTTTGAGTGATGAGAGCTTGAAGATATTTGAGTAGAGTAATGACAGATTTGATAGCTTGAATTCTCGTGCTCGTTTCTGGAAATGTTGGTGGTATTTATAGACTCCATTTCTGCAACTAGCCGTTGGTGAAGATGAAGAGTCCTTCTACTTTGCATTAAATGCATGACACGTTTTATAGAAGCACGCGCTGCCTGCATTGCGTGTTGTAACCACCTATCATGTGCTTTCCCGGTGTTTTCCATTCCAAGGATGATAATTCGTACAATAAATATGATATCCTTGTACTTCATTCCTTAAAATATCTCATTTGATGTGACAAATTTAGGTATGTCGGCAGTTCACCGTAGTTATCGTGAGGGACAGCGAGCTTGACTTCTTCTAACAGATCGTTTCCTACGGACTGTATGTCGAGCTGTCCATCATGTATTAATTTGTTTGATACTAAATTTATACTTTGATCATAATTCTTCATACTTGAAGCCATCTTGATGTTTTTGCAGAAGTTGGAAATATGACAGATCGTTTAAGAAAACGATCTGCTAGTTTTGACAGCGAGCTACATGATATTGTGATGAGCAGTCTGCTTGCTTCAAGAATGTTTACTTGAGATGGTTCAAGTCTTCATTGATCTTATACTAGAAAACAACTAGTTCTATAGGAAAAATGTTTTTCTAACCATCTGTCCTTTTACATTTCTAGCTGTTCAAACTATTCAAGAAAGACACAAATTGATCATATAATTAAGTTTGAAATTTAAAACTTTCCTTTTACAATTGTGATCTACTAAAATCTATTCTAGAATTTAAAAGATATCTAAAACCTTGAAAATAACTAAGTAACAACTAGCTGTTAGATTTAGGGACAGATCGTTATAAAAAATGATATGTTCCTAACTCAAACCAACTGTCAATGTACAAAGAGATTAAACTTGTCAATATGGTAATCAATATGTCTAGGATAGCTTTGTAAGAATAATATAGATTGTACAACTAAAAATATGCTCCTTTTATAGTAAATCTATTCATTAAAAGATGATTTTGATAACTTGGTTTTAGAGATCTTGAAATGACTAAGTGTTGTTTCCAAAAATATCATCAAAACATAAATAAATTAGTGGGGTTCCCAACAATTTCTCCCTTTTTGATGATGTCGAAACTACACCTTATATAATTTCCTAAGTGTTGAAACAATAGATAGTGAATGACATGCAGTTAATATGCATAGAGATATAAAGCAATAAATAACATGCATAAAAACATTGACTGGACAAAGAGATATTGTCATCATGTTGTTTTTAAGAACCAAAAGAACTTCAAACTTTCATTGATGATAGTAGCTGTTATAGATGTGAAGAATAAAAGTAAACAACTATCTCTGAATGATAGATTACAAAAATTTGAAAGTTAAACTATCATCTTCATTGAGATGGAGGTTGTTGTTGATCCTTCTCTTGTGATTGTTGTTGACGTTGTCGCTCAGCCAACTGTGCCCCCCTCCTTTCCATCAACTCTCTTTGCCTTAACTCCGAAGGCACATTGTATCGAACATATATCTCATTGAAGGCACGCTTGTAATCTTTGTTGTCCACATCAAGGGATAGCCCATGTGTTGGGCAACTTGATTTATGATATTAAGTATGTAGGTATGGTCGAACTCCGTTGTCCCTGGAATTCTTGGAGGCACCATAGAAGTTTTCTTTGGAGCAGTGAGATTCACATTTTTCATAGCAGATTGTCGAAATAGATACTCCACAAATGTTTAGTTCTTGTGTTTGCTCAAAAATTCCCTAAACATTTCATCTAACGAACCACCTTGATATTTTGGTTCCAGCAAATAGTAGTATTGCATTATAAATTCTTTGACAATCCTATTCCATTGAGCAGCTTTCTTCCTGTGAATCCATGCTAGATTCTGTGGCTCAGACAGCTGGAACTTATCAAAGAATTTGAATATTGGATTTGTAGATTCATCCCCTTCTTCTGGAGTCGAGCAACTTTCTGAATTCAGGATTTTCAATCTACTCGGCTTTGTAGCCAGCCAAAAACATCTTTTCTAGTGTATATCTTTTTCCATTTCTTCTCAGCAGGTAGTCTGGTTGCATTCTCCTCTTCTAATTTTTTGACTTTTTCTTCATTCTCAGCTTGTAACCTCCTCGCCTCATCTAGCTGTTTGGCAGTCATCTTCTTAGCAGTTGGCTTCTTCTTAACAAGTGGTTTCTTTTGTTGAGCAGCGGGCTGTCCATCCTTACCTTCTTCCTTCTCAACATCATCAAAGAAGTCTTTAGAGACGATGAGTCGTAGGGAAGCGATCTCTTCTTACATTTCCTTGAACTTTTTCTCCGTTTCCTCCTTGTACTGCAAAAAATGTGGAAATGTTTCCATTGATGTCATGAAACTGCTTCTCGTTTCCATTGTTGTAGTTTGCAAGGTTGGACAATAGATCGCTGTCAACAACTTTCATATTAGTGATGTTTTTGTTGATCATGAACAGCTCATCCCCAGTGACAACATCAGCATCGTTCAAAGCTTGTGGTAAAATCTCTTTGAGCACAAGGGGCACTTCTTACTTGACCACAGCTGGAATGGTCATTTTCTCCATGTCAAAATACTGCTACTCCACAGCTTTCTTTACCTCCTTCACCATCTTTGCACCTGTCTCTTTGAATTTTTCATCGCATTTGTCGACCTCTTCCTTGTAATGTTCGAGTCTTTGATCATAGGTTTCCTTGTACTTTTCAAAAACCTCTCTGTCTCCATCCAAGTCCTTGTGTAATTCTTCAGACAAGCTATTGTGAGCTTTATGGAAATTTTCTTCAATTGTGTGGACAACCTTTTCAGCAGCAGCGAAAACAAAGTTGGCGAGGGCAGTAGTTTGATCGTTGATGCCCCCTCCATGGAGACACCCGAGGCACCAACCGTAGAAATAACTCAAACTCCTACTGTTGAGGCGGAGCACAGCAACCCACCGCCCAAAGAAACTAAAGAATCTGATATTTGGCAATTTCGCCAAGATCTCGTAGGGTCAGGATTAAGATGTCTCTTTGGATTTAGCCAGCAGATCCCACGTTAGCCCCAAGACATTGGTCTCTAACTCGTACTGTGCTCTCCAAAGAGCAACTCTTCTCAAAATCTCACTCAAAAGATGTTGAGTTGGAATCCTATTCAGTAAAGACTGAAGGAAAATACCATTCTATTGGAGATTTGGTCTTCCCTGACTCTGTTTCACCTTAATTGTTAACCCCAAAAGAAGTGATCCAAAAATGGATTTGACCTAAAGTTTGTAAGAGGTGGAGGCCGAGGAAGAAGATGAAGAGGAGGAGGAAGCGGCAGATCAGGAGAAAGCATAAGAGATGGATGTCGATCAACCAAAGGAGGCAAGTCAGAAAGGAAGTTCGAGCAAGGCAACAGAGGAGGAGGTAGAAGAAGTTTCATTAGAAGAGAAGACCCCACGCAAGCATAGGTTCAAGACGGTGGTGAAGAAGGAGAAAACTACGCCTGTGAGGAAGACAAGGGCCAGGATTGTTAAGGTCAAGACGACGGATCTGGATGGAAGAGAGATCGTGGTCCCAAAGACCATTGATTTCGAAGTCTTGAAGCAGCTTGGCGTGAAGGAGCAAGTCCGAGTAAGATTCAGAGCAATAGGATGGGAAAAATTCCTTGACTGGGAAACCACGACATATGGTAACTTGGTCAGGGTGTTTTTCGGGAGCGTCAAGGTGGAAGTGGAGATGAGAGAGGAATCCCCATTGTTATGGAGTTTTCACTCACAAGCAAGCAGCAGAAGGTAACAGTTGAAGACTTGGATATAATTCTGGGCATGATTGATTTCATGGAGAACTTTAATCCGGAGTACAAGACAGCGATCAATGTAGTCCCTAATGCACCAAAGGAAAAGTGGAACCACATGTGGGAGGGTCTTGCCAGGACGAAGAACTTTATGGGAAGCGAGTCGAAGGCATCTACCTTGGTGGACCCAACAGTCAAGATGTGTCACCACATCTTGGTCATAAACCTCTTTGGCAAGAAGGACAACAGTAACACCGTGTCCCAGAGTGAGTTGTTCATACTCTGGGCCATGGAGAAAAAGCAGAGGCTCAACTTTTCCTTGTTCAAAGCAAATCACACCCGCAACATCTTGGCCAAGCCCCAACAGAGACTCTCCTTATCCCACCTGCCAACATTGATCGGGAAGTAATTTGTCTTGATCAAGCCAGACTATGAAAGATTCCTGGAGCAAGAGGACCCCTTCGATATGGCTACCCTGACCCGCATGTTTACCATCGAGGAGAATGATGAAGGAGAACCCCGCATTGTTGAAGATCTCATTGAGAAGCCATCGGTGTACCCCACGAAGAGCAAGTGAAAGTAGCAAGATCCCCCTCGCCCGACCCGCCGACGGAGGAGTTGACCGTCGACCTCAGCCGCATCAACAAGACAGTGAAGCAAATGCAGGAAGCCCAGCTGGCCTACTTCGAGCACATAGGTTTCAGGTATCCCCCAACTCACCATTGCCAGTCCTCCCTTTGTTTTTTTTTTAGGTTTTGGTTATGTTTTTTTTTTTGTCTTGATTAGGCAAAGTCTTGTTTCAGGTATCTCCCAAATAAAGTCTTGGAAGGAAAGTTCGCCGTAAACCCTAGGCACCTCTACTACAAAGCCCAAGCCCACAGAAGACTATTTATACCCCACGCTATAAATCAGACACATATGCAATCGAGGGGAGGGACGACGCTCAGCTGCTCATTCTCTTAGTCTAAGCTTTATTTCAATGAGTGCTTGGGAGGAAGAAATAAGTCGTACAGACAAACAATCTATTTAAATTATGTTAATGTTTTTGGCCTTGCCCAGGTTGGTCCTGACAAGAGGATCTTTTGGTAACACTTTCATTCCGATTTTTAATATAAGTATGCTTTCGTTTATTTATTTCGTGTTCTTTACTTTCAATATGAGTAGCTAGGTTTATTAAACTTGGCTTGAGAAAGATGAATTGAGTCAACCCTTATAACGTCTTGAGAGGTCTAATTGCACATATAGTTGTATTGGCATGTTCCTAAAGCTCTGGATCTGAATCATATACAACTTAATCAAGTCCTCAGTGTTGTCTGGCCAGTAGCAGTCTTGGGCAAGATCAGGTTACAACTGCGAGTCGGAAACTTCAAGTGTTAGCGACTCCCTGCTTGCCAGCCAGAGGGATCAGCGTGGTGATGTAGGTGGGAACGCCATGGGACGAGCGTCTGAGATGGTGTGCCCATGGTTGTGCAGTCCCGCTAATGCCTATTTGGGTATATTGGAGTAGGCTTGGTTCAGGAGTAATCTTGGGCAAGGGGGATAAGGGAGTGAGTAACCCTTACCTTTTGGGCTGAAAAAGTATGTTTGGCGAGGCTTAGGTGGCTATGTGACGATTAAAAAGGGGATTGCCTGAGTGATGCGTTTGGGTGGTAGAAGTAAAACTTCATTCTTACACTTGCCTTTAACCAATGACATGCTAGTAGAACGAACAACTTTGCACCAATGATCAAGACATATTTCAAGACTCAATGATTCTAACACAAGTCAAGTTGCTTTCGTATTTAACTATCTTATTATTTTCTTTTCAGTTATTTATATTTCAGCACTTTACTCTCTACTTGATTACAACTTATTGCCCAAGGCATGACCCGACTCAAAACCCAAATTGTGACATCGAAAGAGGAATCCACCAACTCCATGTGGGATCGACCATGTGCTTGCCACTAGCGGAACCTAGTGAAGAGTGTAGTTATTATAAATTTATCTTGACCGGAGCGATAACGACTGAGCCCCGTCAATAACACAAAGAATGAGCTAGTTGCTCCTTTTGAGATACATCACTTGACTCATCAATCAAAATATAGAAAAGTAGTCATCACCAAACTTTTCAATAATCTGCTTTGTTGGAATTTTAGCACATGAATTGATAATATCCTTTTTGGATCGTTCACTGAATAAATCATTTGACAATTTTTGGGAGTATTTCAAAAATAAATTTGAAACAACTTCATTATTAGTCTTCAACCATTTCAAAAGCTCAAGAAAATTTCCTCTACTTATCAATTCTTCACATTCTCTATGGCCACGAAATGTCAACTCTTATCGTAAAAGACAACACAAGCAAAAAATTTAAGCTTTCAAAAGAATGTCATATTCTCTTTCTTGCACACCATGACTTGAATCCATCATTGACAAATGTGTTTCCCCAAACCCACACCAACTTCAACTTCATTCTTGAACAAGTAGCAAACAAAATAAAATGTGTCATCTTTGTCAATGCTATATTCAAGGCACTCCCATTTTTTAAATCAAGATATACTAAAACGATAAGAACCTCTAGGATCTTTTTGAGGAAAATTGTGAGATTTTGGTTGACAAGGTTTTTTAAAAATATAAGCTCTCGTAATTGAATCTCATTGATTTGGAGGATAATTCATTATATTTTTTTTTTCGGATTATGAAGAAGAAGTTTAACATCATAAATCAACTATTTATCCTCCAACGACACACTACTAGTACTTGAACCTATCAAATTTATACTATTTTCTTAAATTTGGTGGGAATTATTTGGAGACGTACTAGCATTATATGGACTCTCATTACCTCTTGGTGAAAAGCACAAATGTCCTTGTAATTTCATTCTTTTAAACATAAGTTGTCAAAAATCGGGTTGTTTTGTCTTTCCTTTCGATTTTTGTGATTTAGTTGTATCACTCATGATTTCATATAGATATAATAAACAAGTTTAAAATTTTAATATTAAACTAAAACTAATATAATCAAAGCACAAAGTTTCCAACCCACAAAGCCAATAGATCTAGATTTCCTCAGCTCCTTCTAAAGTATCGCTACATTAATCTTATACTTTATTTATAGTTTATAAGGAAAAATAGAAAATTAGGCCCTAAGATAGATACCTGTATAGAGGATAGCTGTTTATGGTAAAGTTTTGTTCAAATTCACCCTTATCTGTAACATCCTAACTCCAAAATATATATAAATAAACTAAATCTTTTGTCAAAATCTTTGAATGCGGAAAAACTATATAATAAATTTCTTTATATGTAACATGTACAACCTAAAAGGAAAATATTTGAACCAAACCAACATAGCAAAACTTTCAATATACATATATATATCATGATAACAGTCTTTCATGAAGCATATGTCGTAATATATAATCTGACTAAAAACTATAAGTCAACATTTTTAAAACATTTTCCAAAATAAGTACTGAGTGTGCATGCATAAAACATAATGTACAAAAACTGATACGTCATTCGACACGCCACGCATCTCCGAACTCAAGTACCTGAAAATGTTAAAGTGGGGCATGAGCATACAAAAAGTATACTCAGTGTGGGATCATATGCTAACATTGTCCAAGTTAATAAAACGGTAAGCACATATGGTACCATGACATAGCATAACTGATTCGCACTGTGAATAATCAAGGACTGTGACGTCCTGAACCCTATTTACGGGCTCCTGGCGACATAACATAAATATTGCGCAATAACTGAAGTGAGAGCAAAATGAGGCAGTTTTAAAACGGCCCTACTCATCACCAACTGATTTCATAATCACACATACAGCTAAACACATAATATTAAAATGGACAACAATAATCAACTGCATAACTGAATTAGATCACCACACCTTAACCTTGAACTTGAACTGAAAATCGAGCAATTAAAATATCAACACCGTCTTAGTCGCACTGCACCTAGTCATCACATGATATTAAAAGTATAATTCATTAAAACTTATAATTAAAATTGAAAGTGTATCACCTACTCTAAATAGTTGTTGCGGAAGCTAAAAAGAACACACGAGATAATTTTGCGTAGGTTGTGTTAACGAACAACCTACACGGCAGCCTTTACGGCCAGAAAGAATTATCAAAAACTAAGTGTTGTGTTGTTTACAATGTTACGGACAACAACAACAACACTTCTCACTAAAATACTAAAAGTATAATCTTCTAAGACAAAGATCACACGTACTAAACTACGATATAAAATCTGCAAATCGTGTCTATCTAAAACGTCTCATATCATCTCAAAAATCCGCACTCAACTTAATGAATGACTCTAGTATTTATAGATAGACTACATGGGCTTGGGTCCATGAATATAGCAACTGTTGGCCCATGTTATCCACATTTCTCGCAGTCAGTTGTTCAGTTGTTGCCTTCCGCATATCTGCCTGGAATTGTGGAACTGTTTCAGTCAGTTGTTGACCACGAGATTTGTGGAACAGAATTCCACTAGCATGAATATCTCAACTGCATGACAACAGTTGGTTGTTGACTCCTGGATTTGTGGAACATAATCCTACTAGCATAAATATCTCAACCGCCTAGTAAGACTCGGTCTTCTCTCCATTCTTTGAGTATCCTTCAAGTCTTCAGACGCCAAGTCAACCTTCCACGTGGTTGTGGACCTGGATGCTGAGTCACTGCCAAATCAGCCTTCCACGTGGCTGTGTACCTGGATGCTGAGGTCAACAACAGTTGTTATGTTGTGTCAAAAGCTAAGTCAACATTCTGCCTAGCACGACTTGGTCTCTACTCCAGCCTACATGCTGTTTCAACGTTGCCAAGTCAGCACTCCACGTGACTGTTGAGCTGGATGCCTAGTGCTCCACGTCATGCTGAGTTGGAGTCTCAGTCAGCATTCATGTGAAGAACACAAAAACACAAATGTTAGGTCAACACTTCAGATAACATCAAGACTTAAAAACCTAACAAACTCCCCCTGTTTTTGTGCCTTCTTCACAAAACCTTTCTTATAGCTTCACGAGAGTGCTCCAAAACTCCCCCTATGTTCATGCCTGCAAAACAACTTCAAGAGCAGCCACAACATAGATAGAGACAGCAACAACAACATAGATAGAGAAGCAACAACATAGATAGAGACAGCAGCAACAACATAGATAGAGAAACAACAACATAGATAGAGAAACAACAACATAGATAGAGACAGCAGCAACAACATAGATAGAGAAACAACATCACACGCAGCAACATCCATGTCATTCCAACAACATAGGGTCAGTGTGCTGCAACAATATTGTTCTCCCCCTTTTTGGGAAGATAGGCACGCTTGAAGAATAGGTGTTTAGGGCAGCAAGAGCTTTCAAAAAGGCGGTTTTTCTGACAACCCTAAGAACATGCCAACCAACAGTTATAACCCACTACAGGAGAGAGAGGTGTCTGAACACAAAGATTCAAACATAGAGTAAGTGTTACAGAGAACACGCGTTGCTGATGTTACGAACAACAAACTTGAAAACAAAATAAGCAACAAAACATAGTCTAACTTGCTCTGATGTGTCAACGACTGTTGCAACATCCACCTGGCTTATATAGAGAAAATATGTGCAGAACTACAAGAATCCAAGGGTTAGTGAGCGTAGAGTGCATCGTCGCAGCGAACGCCGTGCCCCTAGCCTTTCACCCTCGAATGCAGTCGCAGTTGCAATCCTTTTGTAAGGTAGCATCGTCGGAGCGAGCGCCGTGCCCCCCAAACTACTTGGATTGTTTACCACACAGATAGATACAAAAACATATAAGAAAAACCAGGTTTCAGAATATAGAATATGTTGACTAAGATGTTATTCCAGCAAGTTAGACAAAGAAACAAGCTACACCCTTGATATAGGTTATCGAATATGGATATAGGGGTGTAGCACAACAATCATTTTAATGAAAGAAACAAAGACCAAGAGATTTTCGTAAGAATACAAATCTCTCATGATCTAAGGGTTTTGTAAAGATGTCAGCAACTTGGTTCTCCGTTTTCACATACTCAAGCTTGATTACCTCTTGTTCCACCAACTCTCTAATGAAATGGTGTCTTATGTCAATGTGCTTAGTTCTGGAGTGCTGAACAGGATTCTTGGAAATGTTTATAGCACTCATATTGTCACAGTACACAACTAGATCATTGTTATCTAGGCCATAATCACAAAGCATTTGTTTGAGCCACAGCAGTTGTGTGCAACAACTGCCTGCTGCAACATACCTGATAATTCTTTTAACATCTTTCATATGAGATACCTTGGGTTTAGCTTGATACCTGACACATACACATACACTAAACATCAGATCTGGACGAGTAGATGTTAGGTACAGCAGACTCCCTATCATTGATCTGTAGAGTGTTGGGTCAACATCCTCTCCAGCATCATCATCAGTCAATGCTTCCTTGATATTATTTTGTTCAAACTTGGAGACAAAACATGTTACGCCATCAATTGTAGAGCACGCAGAGTACATGCACGCCATTTCTCTATAGTTAATTAGCTGTTTACGTCTGGTCTGAACACCATCCTCAACATTTCCTATGACTTGAGACAATGGATGGTTTTCTCTAACTCTTCTTGGAGGTTCTCTGCGGTGAGTGACCTCTTGAACCTCATCTTGTTCTTCTTCTGGTTCATGTTGTGTAACATTGTTTTCCACATCACTGCCGGTTGTTGTGTTAGGTGGAGCAGGTTGCATCCCAACAGGAGGTAGAATAGCTCCCCCTTGATATATGTCATCTTCTGCTTCCACCTCTTTGTTCTCAACACCTGCGTCAAAGACAACATTAACAGATTCTTGTATTTTCTTAATGCGAAGATTAAATACCCTATAAGCTACGCTGTTTGTTGAGTACCCAACAAATACACCTTTGTCCCTCTTATCATCAAACTTTGTTAGATACTCACGATCATTTAGGATAAAACATACACACCCAAAAACACGAAAATGTTTTAGGTTAGGTTTTCTTCCCTTAAGAAGCTCATACGGTGTTTTGAATGTGCCTGGTCGAATGTTGACTCGATTGTTGATGTAGCAGGCGGTGTTTACTGCCTCAGCCCAAAAGCTCTTTGCCATTTGGCTTGAGCTCAACATCACCCGAGCCATCTCAATCAAAGTCCTATTCTTGCGTTCGACCACACCATTCTGTTGTGGGGTCTTTGAAGCAGCAAACTCTTGATAGACACCTTTATCATCACAGAAACTTGTGAAACGTGAATTCTCAAATTCACGACCATGATCTGACCTTATGCGAGATATTTTAGCATCAAACACATTAGTAACACGAGAAAACATATTTTTAAACAGCTCAAATGTTTCAGACTTTTCCCGTAAAAAGTAGGTCCATGTGAACCTAGAAAAGTCGTCAACCACAACAAGCACATACCTTTTACCACCAATACTTTCCACTTCCATGGGTCCTACTAGATCCATATGTAGAAGTTCGAAGCATCGGTTGGTTCCAAAATGTTGCTCACGATGTTGTACGACCGGATGTGAGGCATGTAATTGTTTACCTCGTTGACAGTCACCACATATGATTTGGTCAGCATTTCCAAGCTTCGGTAGACCTCGTACAGCATCCATCTTGATTAACCTACCAAGATTTCGAAAATTAGTGTGACCTAATCTTTTATGCCATAGCATGACATCATCAACTTGAGCCTTGTTGCACTTCACATGGTCAGTCATGTAACAATTGTCTGTTGACCTTTGACCTGTCATGATGCACACATTTTTGTTGTTGTATACTTCACACGCATCTTTAGTAAATTTCACAAGCATGTTTCCATCACACAATTGACTTATGCTTATTAAGTTCGCCATAAGTCCCTGCACATGATAAACATTTGTTAAGGCAGGCAAACCAGTAACATTTAGTGTACCTTTCCCAACAATCTTACCTTTTGAGCCTCCTCCGAAGGAAACATTTCCCCCATCATATGTCTCATAGTTAGAAAGGAAAGTTTTGTTACCTGTCATGTGGCGGGAACAGCCGCTGTCAAAGTACCAAGATCCTGAAACGTTAGTTTTTAAGGCAGTGTACACAACATTACAGGTTAGGTCAGACTTCTTTACCCATACTGTTTTGGGTTTTTGTGGAGGTTCACACTCAGATCTCTCATCTCTTTGTTTCTGATAACAGAAAGGTCTTATATGCCCTGGCTTCATACAGTAATGACATATATATCTTCTCCTATATCTTTTATCCTTTTTCTTACCTTTCTTACCTTTCCCAGCTGGAGAGATCTTTTGTTTTGTCTGTGTTGGGGTCTCTGTGGGCGCAGCAACAGCTTTGCCTTTTGATGTTTCCCCTTCTAATGTGGATTTTTTGCACAACACAGTTGGTGCAGCATATCCAAGACCTTGTGTACCTGGATTTGCGCCTTTCATGATCTCTTGAAGAGAGTAAGTTCCAGTACTCCATTTTCGGATGGTCAGTTCTGCCTCTTCAAGCTTTGACTTCACTTTGGTCAGCTCCACATCACGTTGTGTGATCAACGCCTCTTGTTTTGACTGCACTTCCTTGAGACGTGTTACCTCAGCTGTTGCGGTCTGCAGATCTCTTGCTTGATGTTTCCATTTGCACAACAGTTCATCATATAACTGTTTTAATCCTTGGATTACAGTGATTGCATGGTCATCACATTCTTCACCACATATAGAGTCTATGTCATCCCTAACACTACCTGCGTCATCAACAGAAGCGTTTAAACAAAACAAAGTAGAGTAGTAGTTAGAGTCATACCTCTCGGAGTGAACTGGATCATCAACGTATGGTTCTTGGGATGTGACAGTTGCGTGAAATGCAATGTTCTCGAACATGGCTTCATCCATATCTTCAAAGAATTCATGCTCATCATCATTCCACGACACCCAATAAGACTTACCCCGTTTTCGAAGAGTGTTGGCACACTGATTTGCAAAGTGTCCATATCCTTTACACTCATGACACTGGATACCATCCAGTTTTGAAGAGTTGTACCTGACTACTTCATTAGGAGCTTTCTTCGTGGGGGGTTGCCTCGCCTTGTCTTTGTCTTGTGACGGTTGATAGTATTCAAACCGTGGTCCACCTTTCTCTTTGGATTGATCTTTGGCGCGCTTGTAGCCTATCACCATACGGTTAAACTTCCTTGTGATCATGGCAATGTCTTCTTCATTGAAGGTTTCCTCTTCTTCATGCTCACTGGACTCCATTTGAGGCTTACTACCTGAGGAGCCTGCTCCAGCCGTCAAAGCCATTGCTTTCTTCTTGGGAAAAGTCCCTCTTGCCTCGTGGTTCATCTCGTATGTTTTGAACGAGTTCATGAGATCAGTAAACTCTAGAGCATTCACCCCTAGGACTGTTTCAATGGCTGTTACCTTCATATCAAATCTTGGTGGCAATGTACGAAGTGCTTTGGAAACAAGCACTTTGTTGCTCAATGGTTCTCCAAGGTCCTGACACTCATTAGCAATGTCAAGAATCCTTTTCATGTAGCTAGAGATGTCTTCATCTTCCTCCATCTTCATATCTTCGAATTGAGAGGCGAGGATACGAAGACAAGACTGCTTGACACTCTTGTCTCCTTCACAGTGTCTTTGAAGAATATCCCAAGCATCTTTCGCACACACACAGTTCTTGATTAGTTTGAACATGTTTGTGTCAACAGCTGAGACTATAGCATTTAGTGCTCGATCATCAAAAGTGGCAGCTTCAATTTGATCACGTGACCAGGCGGTCTGTGGTATAGGAACACAATCGCCGTCAGCATCAGTTTGTTTTGGTGGTGACCACCCATTCTCCACAGAAATCCATGCTCGTCTATCAAGTGATTTGATATAAGAGCGAGTACGTGACTTCCAATAAGAGTAATTCGAACCATCCAGGATTGGAGGTCGAAATGCTCCAGTGCTATTTGGATCCATCATGTTTAGAGTTGTTGTGACACCGTCAGGACCACACTCAGTGTGTCGAGTGATGGCTCTGATACCACTTGAAAGTGTATCACCTACTCTAAATAGTTGTTGCGGAAGCTAAAAAGAACACACGAGATAATTTTGCGTAGGTTGTGTTAACGAACAACCTACACGGCAGCCTTTACGGCCAGAAAGAATTATCAAAAACTAAGTGTTGTGTTGTTTACAATGTTACGGACAACAACAACAACACTTCTCACTAAAATACTAAAAGCATAATCTTCTAAGACAAAGATCACACGTACTAAACTACGATATAAAATCTGCAAATCGTGTCTATCTAAAATGTCTCATATCATCTCAAAAATCCGCACTCAACTTAATGAATGACTCTAGTATTTATAGATAGACTACATGGGCTTGGGTCCATGAATATAGCAACTGTTGGCCCATGTTATCCACATTTCTCGCAGTCAGTTGTTCAGTTGTTGCCTTCCGCATATCTGCCTGGAATTGTGGAACTGTTTCAGTCAGTTGTTGACCACGAGATTTGTGGAACAGAATTCAACTAGCATGAATATCTCAACTGCATGACAACAGTTGGTTGTTGACTCCTGGATTTGTGGAACAGAATCCTACTAGCATAAATATCTCAACCGCCTAGTAAGACTCGGTCTTCTCTCCATTCTTTGAGTATCCTTCAAGTCTTCAGACGCCAAGTCAACCTTCCACGTGGTTGTGGACCTGGATGCTGAGTCACTGCCAAATCAGCCTTCCACGTGGCTGTGTACCTGGATGCTGAGGTCAACAACAGTTGTTATGTTGTGTCAAAAGCTAAGTCAACATTTTGTCTAGCACGACTTGGTCTCTACTCCAGCCTACATGCTGTTTCAACGTTGCCAAGTCAGCACTCCACGTGACTGTTGAGCTGGATGCCTAGTGCTCCACGTCATGCTGAGTTGGAGTCTCAGTCAGCATTCATGTGAAGAACACAAAAACACAAATGTTAGGTCAACACTTCAGATAACATCAAGACTTAAAAACCTAACAAAAATAATTATTAAATTTTAATATGTATTTATCTATTTAAAGATAATTTTTTTTTAAATCTTATATCTTGATTTACTGAACTACTGGAAATTTATATATTAAATGTTTAGAAGACATTATCCATGGACTATAATCATTCTTGACAAATATTGATCTCATTCCTACGTACATATAAGAGAAACGAGACATGCGCTACTAAACTTAATTTATAAATCTTAAATTAAGAGTTACTAAGATATTAATTAATAAGGGGTTCAATGATAAAATAAATAGTAAAGGCCCAAATACTAATACTAATACTAATTATAATTAAACTTATACCATGATTTTTGAGATAAAGGCCCAACAATTTCATAAATAAGCCTAAAACTAAAAGTCTAAATATCTGCTACAACCCACAAACTAGTCTTATTATAAGCCTATTAAATAAATCCTCCCAAAACTCCCTCTCTCTAGAAACACACGTAACCCTCCTCATCTTCCCTTAACTTTTCTCCTTTTTCTATCTATTTTTCCTTCTAATTCTGAGCAAAGCCAACACCTCCAAATTATCAATATCTTCTTCTTCTTCCATTAATTATTAGCCATTGTTGTTTTCTTTTCCCCCATTCTGTAATTTGCTACGGTAATGGCCCACTCCATTCTTCCTCTCATTTATTCATCTTTCTCCCCTATTTCTACAGAAACAATTTATTCCACCATTATCTCCTCCCTCTAATCTTCCTCCCCTTATCAACCAAATTAAACCCAGCTCGGAGCCGCCGAAACTTCACCGCCTCTGCCCTTTTTTTTATGCCATATGGAGAAGTACTTAGTTTCCCTCTTATTTGCTTAAATTATTTAAGTGTTATAGTGACTTGTTCATATAATACATATATAAATGTTTAGAGATGAAACTTGTTTTCTAAAAGTCAGATTAGGCAAATAGATTCATGTGATTTTATTATTGATTTCATGCTTATGCGACTAAAGAAAATTATGTGGAGAATTGAAATAGATTCTCAAAATAAAAATAAGGTATTTGGGTACTTACTATGAATCAGATATGGAGATGAAATTCCTGGTCTATATTGTGAAATGCTTCATCGCTGGACAGAGGGAAAATCTTTAATTGTGAAGTGTTTAGTTTCAGATTTCTGGAATTGCTATTGTTGTTGTATTTGTAAGTTGGTAGGTCGATTTAGAAAGGCGGTGTAAGTTAATGTATATCCTTTCTATAAAAAAAATTCAGAATGGTTATCCCATAGTAAACCTAAGACAGGATTCCATATATATTATTTCAGATGTTGGGTTGTGAGACACACATATTACAACTTTCTCATATAATCTAATAAAACTAACCACAGTTTAGGCCCAAACATTAATAATAATATCAAGTAATATGATATATAACTAAAATAATTGTAACTTCTTTAATTAAATTTTTTTGTTCGTAATATTAAATTACGGGCGCGACCTTGACTAAAAATAAAAATAAGTTCGACATAAATTAAATAAATAAATATCACGAATAAAACTCATATAAAATTTCAAATATATAAATTATAGTAATTTATTTGGTTCGGGTTGTGACATTATCATTGATAAAGTGTTGCAATTACACACTCAGTGTTAATGACCGACCAACATCGTCAGACTACTCTCAGGAGCATTTCATTGTACAACTCGCAACATCTTTCATCTACTTCGAAACTGAGATATGAAGCTCAACTATAATTCTTCAACACCACTCTTTCAATCATAGATGGATTTTGGTGTAAACTTACCCTCTATCTTTTAACTTACACAAGATACTCTATTATATGAGATGATAATGACATCAAGCACATAGTAATATCCATATATAATTAAATGATATCCAATATGTTTACATGGAGACAGTGAATCAAATGATATTCAATATGTTTAAATGGAGATAGTGTATCAATTTAATCATTTGTTGCGGCATGCAATGAATGTGGCGAAGCACAAAGTCTAATACGAAATTTGATGATAATCATAATGTTGAAGCATCGAGTGGTGGAGAGCAAGAGGAAGGAATTGGCTGAGACAAGACACATAAATCTACCTCATGTTATGTCATTTCACATTTGTCCTAACCAGTCAGCGTATTTTTGTTCTTGATTAGAAAATGCATTGCTCTAGTTACGATACAATTCAATCCAAGTAGTACAAGTCCTTACTTGATAGTTTTCTCACTATATATTTTAAAGATCAAAAGATCTTCAATAAGCAGAAATTAATCGATGAAATGTTTTTGTTAGTAGTCTGACAATGTTAATCTCCCGTAAAAAAATAAGGGTTTAATTGCATTACTTTGTTAACAATAGGGGTGAATTTAAATAAACTATAGCATATATAAGGTGTAATCCGTAATAAAGATGTCTATATTAAGGGATTAATTTGCTCATTTCCCATAGTTTATACCAATTTTGTTAAATATATAGTCAAAATCATATTATTTTGGTCCATATGTGTTCCTGAATTACCTCATTATTTTCTATTTAACTAAAAATAAATATTGTGTCTAATAATATAAAAAAAAAATCTGTATTTTTATATAATGTTTTATAAATGGAAATTTAAATTAAAAAATGATGTAAATTTGGTATACTATTTAAATAGAATGAACCCTATTTTTATTCTGGAACAAATACTTTTCCTAAAAATGAGATCCAAGTAGACACTAGCATAAAATTTGTCCACCACTTGAAATACTTTCGGTAAGTCGGTAACTGAATAAGAACGACGTCGTTAGGTATGTACAGCAACAAATATAAATACAGTTTACAAAAACAAATACACACAATTGGTAACACTTGGTTTCCCACAATCCCTAGCCGCTCCACTTTCTGTAATTCTCCCTCTCGCTCAGATGGCCAGAAACCGTGAGCCTGTGACGCCTGTGACGCCTGTGGTGGATCACCATTCAACCGATGAGGAACTCACTTCCGAGGAAACCGATTCAGAAGAATACGACTCCGAGCCCGAACAGACCCTCACGCAGTCGCAGAGTCTGACTTCAAAGAAATCCCAACCTCAGATTCCCCCTTCTACGGCGCCCAAGCCACAGCAGCCCCTATCCTCCTCCGACGAAGAAGAAGAATCCGGATCTGAATCCGATTCCGAAGGATCTGATTTGAACGTGAGGCCACCGGTGTGCAAACCGACGGAGAAAGCTCCTAAAGCAAATAATGGTGCCGTTACCCCGACCAAATCAGGTGCTGCAAAGCGGCCTGCTCAAGAGACGCCTACTACGGATGCAAAGAAAAAGAAGACCGCCGATGCGGAGTCTTCGGAGAAGAAGCCCAATCTTTTCCAGAGACTTTGGAGTGAGGATGATGAAATCGCCATCCTTCAAGGGATGATCGATTACTACACTATAAAGAAAATCCCTGCCTATGCGGATTTGGACGGTTTTCATGATTTTATCAAGTCCAATTTGCAGACCAATTTTACTAGGAATCAGCTGCAGGACAAGATCAGGAGGCTGAAGAAGAAGTACGTGAACAACAAGAGCAAAGAGAAGGAGGGTAAAGAGAGGACCTTTCCCAAGCCCCATGAGCAGAGGGCTTATGAGTTATCGAAGATTGTATGGGAAGGGCATAGCGTTCCTAAAGGAACTGGTGTTGCGAAAGCGGTAGGGAGTCCAAAAGCAAATGGTAGTGTTGTCAGGAATACTGCAACCAAGAGTGTTAATGCAGCAAAAAGTGAAGAAGTTAAGGATGTGAAGAATGCGATGATCGTGAGTGGAGAGGGAGAGAAGAAGCTGAATCCTAGTTCCAGTGGTGCGACCACAGAGGAGAGGATTTTGGTAGCTGGTAGCGAGTTATTCGAGGCAGGGCGAGGACTTGTTGGGCAACATGAATGGGAGAAGCTGAGAGTGGAGGAATTTCAGCTCTACCTGAAACAGTTGGAGTTGAGGACAGCACAGACAAAGCTTGTTCTTAGTGCTATGCAAGGCGGTGATCACTGAGGCTCATGAAGGCTACTTTATTTAAGCACTTGTTGCTGTTACGATCGTAGGATTTCCGGTTTGTGTCTATGCTATGGATTTATTCTGTACTAAGTTTTGGGTTCTGATTTAGTTTTTTTCAGTTTCTGGTAGCTTATCTTTCTGTGTTGAACACTATGTTTTATATAATTACTCCTTCAATATCTATCTGTATATCCATGTTTGTGCTTATGTCCTGGTGCATACCTTGACAACTTTTTGTAATTACGCATTGTTAAGAGTTAGTTTACAACCTTACAGTGTTCCATGGCGGTTGATTCGGTCAGCGCTTAAGGAAGGTGTAGGTATTGTTAGGTCAGGCTGAATTTAGGAAAAAGCATGAGTAGAAAAGGCTATGTTTGGACCTTTAGTATCCTTTTCCTCTTTACTCGTGACATCATTAGGATTAGGTAAGACCTTTCTTCTTGCATTGATGATTATCGTGCTATAGTTTATTCAGTATACTAAGGATATGTAAGATCGAACTAAGTTTAAACTGTTTGGTGATTATGTAGAAAGGCATAAACACGTATTTAACCATACCATAGGATACTAGAGACCAGAGATCGGGAATAACATCTTTCCATGATTGAAAATTTAATTAAATTTCTTTGGGAGGGTCACCATAGCATGAACGACAGAGTTAGAGAATAATGTGAAAATCATGCAGGAAGGGGTTGTTGTGGGTCTGGTTTAGTTTGCTCTCCGTGGTGTGGATGCGGGTTCCTTTGTTCTTTGAGGACAGCAGCTGCAGACACATAATAGGCGACGACAAATAGCCCATGAATAAAACACAAAATCCCTCCTATAGAGAGCTGCCGTTGGTGGCTTATCCCACAGTTTTTTCTTGATTTTGAGTTTGATAATGTTCCCGATACTAGCAGGATGAATGCAATTCCCAGCATGATCCTGTTTGCATTTCTTCACATTAGTTTCTGTAGTGTGGAATATAAATAGATTGAGCTAAATAGAGAAGGAATGAACACCATGACATGACGAGGGAGGCTGCTGCAAGCTGCTTGTTACTCGAAGCGCGGTCCAGTTCTTCCTTGGACCCGATGAAGACGCATCCAGCCACCAAATTGGCTACAATGTGTGCCAGGCACAGCATCACCACCGCAGCCAATCCTAGTTTGAATGCCTCATAGCTCGGATCCCGGCACTCGAAAATCCACACCCTTAGGTTTTGAACCTATCACGTATCTCTTAATGTTATTAGGTTCCTAGAGCAAGAATTCTTAGAACTTAACAGTGAGAGTTGGAGTTCAGAAGAACAAACCTTGTTCTGCTCGACCTCGGCTTGTATTCCGAGAACTCCGGCTATGATGTCCAAAGCCATTATGAAAAGACATACCAGAAAATCTATGTTTCTAGCCATACTTGCAACTGTTTACTCTTCAAGAAACATACATGGACTTGTCGTTGTCGGAATACACATATATACAAAACCAACAAGCATCAATGCTTGTTATTGCATGTATGAGAATCAGAATAAAGTAGAAGAAGATTAGCTGGTTTAATTCTTGGAGTAGAAAAGGTTTCTTTTGTCTGGAAAGAAGGGTGCTTTATGGGTGATGAAGTAATTCCTTTCATGGCGAGCAAGAAAAGCAGTGCATCTCTCCACACGAGGCTCGCTACTTTATATTCTCTTCTATATTCTTATTCACTTGCATTGCATGCTACTCAATCTCTGCATTTCTTTATTCACTTGACTCTTGAATAGTTTTTTTACTATCTGCATTTGTATGAAGTCTCCTACGAATCTAAGATGTGGGAATAAGTTTTCCTTAAATCTGAAATCCTCGACTTCTTTTGCTCCTAATTAATTTTTTGTAGGAGACTATATGACAATTAGATTTATTTTTTACTCGAATTGTTTGCGACCATAAAATTTTATACCCGAGCTTATGCAATAAATAATGTGTTATGAAATAATTAAACAAAAAAATTCCTGATGGACGGGTGGGTAATATAATTCATAGGTGAAATCGTCCTATAACTTATGTCATACTTTATCCTTCTCATTAAAGTAGTTCCATTTTCTTATAGAATAGATTCGTTAGAAAAATAAATGGCACTGTTTCAATGATATGGGGATTGGGGAGTACTAAATTACTAATGATTTGGACACAGTCATCATACTAATGCTAATGCTAATGCTAATGCTACTATTAATAATGACGATAATAATAATAATAATAATAACATAAATTTTTTCAAAAAAAATAAATAATAATAACATAAATAAACAAATTGGACACAAGTTATTACTAGTTTACTACCCTCAGAAGGAAAACACAGTACTTGGATAATTTCTCTGCCCTTAAAATTAATTGGTTGATAGAAAAATAACGTAAATTAATTATAACAGTTCAAAAATAAGCTTTATCCATTTTTTTCCTCAATGTATGATTACTCATCTTCCCTTCCGATATCTCTCCTTTTAATTATTGGGGCCAGTAATACTGGAAATTGAGACATCTTAGACAAGGGAATGATTTTACAGACATAATTTGAAACGATGCAGCCTGTAGCATTTAATCATATGTTTTGCTCAAAGAATCAGATTCTTCTTTTAAAAGAGAGAATATTGATAAAAATAATAATAATAATAATATATGTAACTACTTCAAACCACTCTCAAACTATTCTTGGAGAAAAATCATTGCAATTCTCTGTGATTCTTATTTCAAACCGGAGAAAAATGAGCACGACGTCGCTCCGACGGTCGCGACGCCTTTTGAATACTGACGGGGACGACGATGACTTCCAGAATCCCCTTCCTTAGGAGCCGCCCATAATGCAATCTACTAGCAAAACAAGTGCAACAACTCGTAGACGGTTAATCAAGAACAGTGAAGGTAAGTTTATACATTCTTTAATTCAAACATGCATTGATGATTTTGTGTTCGAAGTATATCTCTAGACTGTTTCCCACCAAAAAAATTAGGCTTTTTTGTTTTTTATTAGACTCATTGCATTTGAACTTTTGGGCATTAAAAATTTTGGGATATTACAGATTTTTTGTTTGCGCTATATATAATTATTGTACTTTAAAGTGATTGCAACATTTTGCCTTTAATCTTATATTCATTGGTTTTGAATCTGCAAAATATTTGTATATGTGCACTTGTATGAAAGTTTAATAAATCTATATGTTTTGTATGTATGTGCAATCAAATAATGTTAGTCATTGTGTGTTTGCTAATGTGTTTTGCAATGCTGTATATTTAGAGCAAATTAAAGCAATTTATGATGCAAAATAATAGACAGTATAATGCTATATATACGGATATTAAAAGGATATGTGTAGTTTGATGCACCCACAAAGTTGCATTTGAATTTGTTGTGGTTGCAAATTTAGATCGTATGCAATATTTTGAAAAAAAAAAAAACAAATGCATTTGTATATGTCTGCTTATTGGTTATATAATGCTATATACGATTACGGTGAACTATATCTATGTTTGCATCACGTTTCATAAAATATTGCATAGTTATTCATGATTATGTTGGACGCGTTCATTTTAGGACCATTAATATTTAGGAACATTGCAAATGCAATGCAAATATAATAGCTGATTCATGCAATTTTCCTAAAGCAACAGTGCATACTTATGCTACCGATTAGATTGTTATATATTCCATTCTGACAATCTCAACGTACTACATTTCATACGCAATGCAAATATGACAGTTGATTGATGCAATGTTACGAACACAACAGTGCATATTTCTATTACATTTTAGATTGTTACATTTCATTTACATTTTTAGATTGACAATCTCAGTGTACGACATGAAAGTGTTGTTAATTAAATTTTGTTTTTGTTTTTATTTTTGTAACAAAATCTCGTCATGACGTCCCTATGCATACAACAACTGTTAGTACATCTTGGCATAAAAGACGTAGAGATAAAAAAAACAACACTTACCTTAAACATACGAGCTAAAGATTGTTCCAAGGTCAGTTCTGTTGATGAAGATGTGAACAATGAATCGGACAACCCAACCATATCGTGTAGAACCAGTCCAGCTGCACTGGTCACATGTGTACAACGATTGAACGATAGACAAAAAGAAACTATGAAGAGCTTAAGATTTGGTTATTTGCTGGACTTAAACATCAAGGAGGTTCCAACAAACCTTGGTCATTTTTTTGTGAGCATTATTGATTACAAGAGTTGTGAGTTAGTGCTTAGTAACGGAAGAAGGATACATATTGAAGAAGATGATGTATTCCGGGTATTTGGGTTTCCGAAGGGTGATAAAATAATGGAAGAAGATACAGGAGGAGATGCTAAAGCACTGCTAGATGAATGGTATGGTTTATTCTGAACAGTGAAACGAGGAAATGTGTTGGCCAAGCATTTAGTTGATTTATTGATAGATGTAAATTCAGACGGTGGTGATTGGTTTAAAAGAAACTTTATTATACTAGTGGTGTCGTGCCTTTTTGAGAATGGCAGTGCTGGATACATAGCACCATCTCTTATGAATTGCATCAGAGATCTTAGTTGTGTTAGAGACTAGAATTGGTGTGAATATTTGTTGAGGTGTCTTGTTAGTACTAAGATGACCTGGACAAAAGACACCACCAAACCATTCCTGGGCCATGCATTATTTCTTATAGTACTTAATACTTTGTCAACTATATATATGTACATTGTATTACTATGTCTTTTTGATAATATTGTGAACTTATTGATTTATCAATTTTAGGTGTATTATGTGGATAGAATTCAAATATTGAACCGTGTAGTCCAGTGAAAGTTCCCGCTAATATCAAATTGGGATCACAAGATACTAAAGGCAAGACAATTAGAAGAAATACGTATAGGAGGATTTGGAGCTCGTAGAATATGTGACCCAATAGACATCAGTGGGTTAGGGTGTGATGCATTAGTTTATGATGGAGGTATAAGACAGTGCCAAAAATGCAAGTAATGTTGATATCATAGCCAGTACTTACACGGAGCAGATTGTAGCAACCTCAAAACGCATTGCATCCGATTTAATTGCACTTGTGAAGATGATCAAAGATGCACCAAATGAGTTTGTAGATGATGCAAAGTTCAGAAAATCAGTTAAGAGTGCTCACCTGGTCATTGGAGTTAAGGAAATTGCATCAATGTCGCGTGAAGGTAATATACCACCATAAACATCAACACAAGCAGAACTTGATACATTTTGGGGGAATCCTTCTGTTTTGAAGGATATAGATGGCATAGTGAAGGCATCTACCACTATATCAGATTATATAAAGAGAACAGATTACCTTCTTAGCTTCAAATTAGGCCTCACACAATTGTTTGCTGACAATATACAAGATCCGCATGACACGGGTGGTGTGACACATGTACATTTTTTTCTATTTACATTTTAATATTATCATACATTATGACTTCTGACCTTTATTATTTTATTGTGATAGTGTGACGAGCACATCAGTGTACTTCATGAAGATACAAATGTTGCAGAGCGTGAAAACGTGGTTGATATGATAATTTAATTTTTGTTTAACAACTTAAGAAACAATGGAGGGATTCTACTACTTTAGTTTGTTTTCATTATTCAAATGACAAGAATTTGAATCTCCATAATTTATTTATTGAGGTAAATTATTTATAATTTTTTTACCTAAAAAAGAAATGAGATAACTGAATATATTAATATTTTTAAAATAAAATTATTTTTCAAATGGAATGATTGCATAAGAATTTTATTAACTATTTGCGCTAACTCTTGCTTATACATAAAAAAAAATTAAAATTAAAGTTACTCGAGTCGTATTTACGAACAACTATGTAACAATAAAGATTAAATGAATTTAGTTTAATAAACGATTGAATGTGAATATTTGAGAAAATTGATGAAAAAAACGTTGATAATGTTTTTTTTTAAAACATACAAGGAGAGTAATTTTCTTAAATAAATGTATTAGTCTTTTTTTATTTTTATCTATAATTTAGTGAAACAAAAAAATATTAAAAAATAATAATATATATTTTTTAATTTACACATGACTCATTCAATATTTAAATTAGAATTGTGGTACCGAAAAATTCAATAATTATTCTTTCATAAAATATTTCAAATGATTATTAAAAAAAATATTTATTCCATTACAATTAGCATAAACATTTTAGATAGATATGTGTGTATATAAAAAAACTAATATTATGTTAGTTTAAATTCAACATTTTGAATGATAACAACTACATTCAATTGGAATTAATAGAAATATTATTGCATCTAAATTAACAAATGTTTGAAGAAGAAGAAAAAATGTAATAATAAAACTCTTAAAAATAGTAAAATCATTGTGAGAAATGTGTGTATATAAAAAATATAATGATGACTCTCTTGAATGGTAACTTCATTCAATTGGAATTAATAGAAATCTTATTCATAAAATATTTCAAATTATTATTAAAAGAAATAGATATCTCATTACAATTACTATAAACTTTTTATATAGATATGTATGTATATAAAAAAAATCAACATTTAAGCAAATGTTTGAAGAAGAAGAAAAAATGTAATAATAACACTATTGGAAATAGTAAAATTATTGGAAAATGTAGTTAAAGAAGGGAAAGAGTAATAATAACATTATTGGAAATAGTGACAAATTATGAATGGCTAACCTCTTTTGCATGAGACATGCAAAAATAGGAGGAAAAAATTATTGTTTAGGAGGAAAAATGCATTGGGTGATTTTGCTTTTATATAGTAATATATTATATGGAGAACAAAACAATTTTTATCTCGATCAACGCATTATAAAGCAAGAAACACCTATGAAGCTCTCAACACTATCTCTAACTAGTTAATATTACCAGAGTTCATATTCATACTTAGCTATGTTTCTTTAGAAATACTATGTTACTTAGAGCACTTGAGCAATAATATTTCTACCTAGTGAGCAATCTTATTGTATATCACAATTTGACACATTCCAATTTATTGTAAACTCTCGACTCAAATCGAGAATATGGACATAGGAAATTTATCTCCGGACCACATAATATATATGAGTATCGTTTCATTGCTTTATTTATTGTTTATTTTGCATTGCATACGTTTGGCCAAGAAATTTTTCATTAGAGAGACATTCTTGTCCGCCATATTCCACAATCCTGAAAACTATAGCCTGACTCCATAAGTTCATTGACATTTTATGCATTTATTAAAACTGGTGTATTATCCTCCCATACACCAGAACTCTCTTATCGGGACCAACACGTAGCCATAACACACCTCACAAATCAAATGCTCTAAGTGTTGAACAAGGAGTTCCATTGCCTCTGCACCAAGCTAGGGTGGTTTTGACTGTTACTATGACATTGTTCACGATCGGAAATTGTAGTGAAAAAGCTTAGGAAATCAAGCTCTCGAGCTTAGGCAAAAGCAGCCGCGAGGATTTCGTCAACCGTAATCTACCTTAATTAGCACAAAATTAGACTGCGTGAAAAGGCTTTTTATATTGTATATCAAACAGGAGTTAGAAAATATTAACTTACCTTTAATGTTGTATACCAAATAAGAGAGAGACAAAATAACTTTTTAATTAATATATATTATTTTTATCCTAAAATTAAATAAACCATAAAGAGAAAAAGATTTGTATTTTTATGTTCACAAATAAATTTGAGAGAAAATAACAAATATGTGAAAGATATTCCAACATCCGATTAATTCCGCTCTAACTTAATATTTTGAATTTTGATCCTAGATGCAAATATAACTCTAATTCATTCAAATAAATCGATTATGATTAACGAAGACGCTTATGACACGTAGGATATCTCTCCACAAATTCTTCATGATTAGGAAAACTCTTCACATAACTATTTTTCTAATCATCTGACAATCGTAAGAAACATTATATATATTTAATGAGCCAACAACATTAAGAACTAGAGAGAACCTATTCAAAACCTGTAAGCTACGACACAAGATTATCACATTAAGATTGTTATTCTTTTCACTTGATAGTCATTCACCACTAATAAAACCTAATCCATGATTTCGTATGGCTAATTTAATTGATGATTAATTAATTTCAAACCATCAAATATTACATAATGCCTAATCGATTGAAAACAATTAAATAATAGAGAAAATAAAAAAAATATATTTACATATAAATTAAAATATACAAATAAATTAAATTTCACATGATAATCGTGCTTTGCTTCCTGAATCCTTGTTACATTAAGAGGAATTAATTATAATTCATAATAAAATAAAATATAAAAAATAAATGAATAATCATCAACTTGACGGCAATATGAGGAAAATTTGAAAAGGAGCTCCCCAAAACTGCCGTCCACTCTCTCCCATTTCAAGAAGAAACGCTAAAGTAATATGTATAGCAATAAAGTTCCTATTATTAAGGAAATAAATCTCAAAACCTAAATTGCTTAGGATCTTCATATCTATTTAATAATATAATAAAGTAAGCTAATAATTTAAACGATATGACAAAGTAATCACAAATTCTTGACTAATGTATTTGACAGTATAAGTATATATATAGAGTTAGGAATCTTTACGAAATCGATGTGGGATAGTAATAGGTCTCAACACGCCTCCACACGTGAATTAAGAGATCTCATCAAAAAAAAAATTTGACCTGTTCTCATTCCATATAAAAAATGGGTCTTTCATGCCTTAAAAGACTTCATAAAAGGGGAGGATATTCCAAGTGTATATATATAGAATTAGCAACATTTACAAAGTCGATGATGGATAGTAATTGGTAGCTTCAACAAGAAAGAATTTGTAGATCTTTCAAACTTTGAGCACGTAGAACTTTGAATTCAGTAAACGTTTAAAAATTGAAATTACATTATTCAGTTTCGTATTAATATTAAGTGGGGTGTATTGGTTATGGAGTCTGTAGAATTTTTTTTTTATACTTTTAAAATCATGGGTATTCAATTCAGATTTTTAAAATATTTTAAAAATCTTGAGGTATTCAATACGGATTTTCAAAAGTTTTATAAAATCTTTAGGTATTCAACAATTTATGAATTTTAATAGTCTATAGATTTTCATGGATTCTCTTTCAAAAATATAAATAGATTTTTTCTACAAAATCTCTTATAATCACTAGAGATTTCAACGGATTCTCCTAGATAATTATACAAATCCGACTAGGGATGACAATTTAGCCCGACCCGACTCAAGCCCGCCCAAGCCCGACAACAATGGGCCACCCAAGCCCGACCTGATAATGTTATGGGCCGGACTTGGGCCAAAATCTTAAGTCCGATGGTGGTTTTGGGCCAATTTTAGGCCCGACGTACCGAAGTACGTCCAAGTCCGACTTGACATTTATATAATTAATATATAAATTAAAAATTAATAATAGTATAAATATTATTATTGCAATTAATATATAATAAGTAAAAATTAATATATTTATTAAATAAAATATATAATTAAATATATTTAGAATTAATATTTATTTGCATTTAAAAGTATAATAAATGTTAAAATATATAAAATGCAATAAAAAATAAATATATATTTTTTAATGTATTAAAAATACAAAATATTGAAAAAAATTAATTAAAAAAAATCAAGGATCTGGCCCGAGTCCGCTTGATTTATATGGGCTTGAACTTGGACCTATTTTCAAGCCTGACTGGACCATGGGCTGGACTTCGGCATGTACATTTAACCACGGGGCGGATCTAGGCATAGGAAGCTCGGCCCATTGTCATCTCTAAATCCTACCATATTTCTCTTATTTTGGGCTCCTACTAGGGGTGATAATTTTGCCAAATCCGACTGTTAGACCTAAAATGTGTACTCTAGGTTTTCGCAAATATACGAGGTTTATTGTACGTGACAAGTTAACCCCCCCCCCCCCAGTCGAATCTCAAAGAAAAGCTTAATAGAGCGATTCTAATCATAAGTGTTATTAAAATAATGAAAAGGAAATACTAAACACTCTAAGAAATAACAAGCATGAGAAAACAAGAAATAAATAAATAAACTAAATAATAAAAAAGTGGAATTCCGGATTTAAGGGCATAGAGTTGAGAAAATCTAAAATAAATTAAATCATGCTTCTAAATACATGCTATTGTTTGTTCATTAAAGGCTTCTTAATAGTTAGTCTAATTAATTACTTACGTATTCTTAATTAGACAGTAATCACGACTCACGTATTAGAGTACCCTAAGAAGAATTACTCAATTAAGAAGAATGATTCATAATTAATAAACGATTTCCTATAGTTTCTTAATCACTAACTTTCGTGTTTGATAATTAAGCCGCAATTCTAACTTACGTATTCGAATCACACAATAGGAACATCATATATCAATAACGAATATAATTCATACATCTCCGATTTGGAATTATTAATGATTTAACCCTAGTTCTCTAGTGGAATTATCTCTCGATCTCAACCATAAACAAATAATCAAAAACAGTGGCCAATTGTCGCAATTAATATGCACAAGTCAAATCACGAAGCATGAATGGAGAACAATCAATAAATAATTAAAGAATTCTAAACTCTAGGTAAAGAATGACAATTCAATACATAAAAACAATCAAAGATAAGAATTAAATAAAACTTATAAGATAGAATCTTGGATAGCGTCAAACTCGCCCCCAATCCTTCGTCCCGATGAGAAATTATAAAGAAATCAAATAATAAAATTGTATCTAGGGTTTGGAAGAGAGAAAATATAAGTTAGGGGTTAAAGAATCGTCTAAAAACGAGGTTTAAATAACAATTTCGCGTCTAAAAGTTGCGTCCAGCGCCCGCGGAGGGTCCAGCGGGAGCTGGGCTCACGTTTTTGTCTCGGCCGAGTACCAGACCCAGCGGGCGCTGGACCCCTGGTTCTTTTCCAGCCTCATGGCTCTCCGAGCGGGCGTTGGCCCCCGGTCCTCCTCAGCGCAACGATCTTGTTTCGGCTCGTTCTCCCTTATTTGAACTCTGATTTTGGATCCTTTTGAGGCTACGAACTCCTATCGAGATGAACTTTAATCCAATGCTATTCAAGCTTCATCATTATAATTTCATTTCACACCAATTTTCACACCAAAAAACCTACATGCTACACCAAAATACCAAATAACATGAACTAAAAGCATGAATCAAGACTCGAAAATACGACTAAAAAAATGACGAAAACATACCAAAAATCAACCCAAATTTGTCCAAGTCTGACGATAATGGGCCTCCAAAGCCCGATCCGATGACGTCATGATCGGCCTTGGGCTAATGTTTATGCCCGGCATACCCAAGTGCGCCCAAAACCAATCTGAATATTTAAGTATTTGATATTTAAATTATAAATTTAAAATAATATAAATACAATAATTATTATTATTAATGTATAATAAAAATACATTAAGAGACATATTAAATAAAATATATGAGTAAAATAATATAAATAATTTTGGGAACCTTTTTTATGATTGTGGAAATCATTATTTATATGTTTTGATGATGCGAAACCATAATATATATGCATGATATTAAATTGTACTTACACTTTAATTTCTATTGATGCTTAGGTATTTATGCTTTATGTTTTGTCTAGATTAGATAGACTTTACAAAATGGTTAAGTTTAAGGACAGATCGATGAAAGACAGATCGTGTTCATATGAGTCATTTGTGTTCTCAATAGTTGATCAACTAACTTGTAAGATCAGGTTGAGTTAACGACTTGTGTCATAGAGCTTGATCTTATTTGTCTATCTATTAGAATGGACATCAACCTGTAATGCCAAATTAAGTTAACAATCTGTGCTATAAAGATCGACCTTGTTATGTAGCAAGTTAAGTCAAAATGTGAGAACAGATCGATGTAACGATCTGTTCATAGGACTAACCTGATCTATCTAGACTCAGTTTTTATAGCATCTATTTTATCGAACATGAGACCAACATACTTACCGAGGACAGATCGACTAACAGCTCGATAGACAGACCACTGAACACTGAAGTCAACCTTGTATCAAACAGGTCGACATCGACCTAAAGGAACTAACTATTATGAAAAAGGCCGTCACACCCCGATCCCGAGGGACGGCTGTAATACCCTGAAATACTATAGCCATAATTAAAGTGTGATTAAAGCTTAATTAGGGCATTGCATCCTTAAGAGAAAATATTTATGTGATTAAGAAGAGTTTGAGGGATTTATTCTATAATTTAGAAGAAAGAATTATGACTATTTTGTTAAGAAAGAAAATGGAATTTATTAATTCCATATTAACGATAAAAGAGAGGGGTTGAGATAGAATAAATTCAGACGAAGCATACCCCTCAGAAGAGAAAATTTTTAGCTATTAGATAATATAGAAAAATGGAATTAAAAATTTCATTAAGCTAGAAAACAGATAAAATAGAGAATAAAATTTTTTTATTGCAATTTAGGCAATAATTAAATAAGTTTTCGGTTAAAATTCAGTTTGAGAATTCAACAGCTGTAGTAATACCTACAATTTATGCCCGATTTTATAATATATATAGAAGAGATTATTATGAAGATTTTACTAGAAAATATCGTTTTAGAAAGAATTTATTCAATTAGATTTATTCGGTATTTTAAAACTTGAATAAGTTATTCAAATGAACTCCAAATTACGAACGGTCTGAACCAGTGAATTCTAGATATCGAGATGAATCATCCAGCATTAATATCTCGAATCGCGAAAAACGAAGAATCGGGACGTTCTAGAAGACTCTAGAGACTTGTAGATGATTATTTAATTATTTAATTAAGAAAATATATTACTTAATGTATAAGAATACTTATCCTTATCATTTTTCATCATCATCCACCTCCTACACCTCCAAATTTCGTCCATCACCTCTCCTCCCCATAACCAAATTTTCTTCTCCCAATTTATCAATATTTCAAGCTAAATTTGTCCAAAATTTCAAGAAAAAGACCATATTAAGGTAAATAATTATCATCTCTACATCTTTAGCTTGTAAAATTGATGAAAATTTCCTCTTTTCATCCATGGTAATCTTATGTTCCATAGCTTATAGTATATGGCTTTAATTTTCAAATATGTTGTAGTAAATAGATAGAATGGTATGTTTTAAGTGAGACTATGAAATGAATTTCAAAAGAGGATGGATATTTGGATTTGCCCTAAATCTTCTACATGAACCCTAATTTGAATTAGTAGAAATTGTATGAATTTTCTTGATTTGAGCATGGATAAGTATCATTAGACATCAATAAGCATGATTAGAGTAAGAAATTAGAGCAAAAATCCAAACTTCCTAAGTTGTCATAATGACCGAAAATTTCATGATGGTGCTCTATAAGATTTTGATTTTATTTGTTTAATTTGAGATCATATTTGAGTTCAATGGTATGAATAAGGCCTAGAATAATTTATAGAGAATTTTTCAAGCACTAGAAATAGATTTTCAAAAATCTAATGGTTAATGAAGTTTCATAGTTTACATATGTGTTTATGTTAATTTATTTAGATGATGATGTATTAGAGTTATTTAGGTAGTAGTAAGCATAGATAAATCAAGAGATTGAAGATAGAATCATCATTTCATTAAGATTCAAAATTTGCTTGGAGAAGGGGATGATCAAAAGATACATATAGAGGATTTAGTTGTTTGATCTAAGGTGATATTTGAGATAAGGGAAGAATATGATGGCTAATGTAAATTTATTAGATTTAAAGAGCCATGTATGTGAAAGTTAGAAATTGTTAGTTTAGTATGTAAAGAAGGAAGTATTATGATTGTGTAAGTTAAATAAAATTCAATGATAGAAAATGATTTATGAGTATTAGTAAGTGAATAATCAAGCTTGATTGATCTTCATAAGATAAATATGCATAAGTTGATATTTGGTATAAATAAAGAGTATGCATAATTATTAAGTAAGAGGTTAAGTATGTAAGTAAGCTTATAAATAAGCTTAGAATACATAATTATGTGTATTTATAAGATTGTAAATAAGGAAATAGATTAAGGATGCAATGACCCGAAAGAAAGTAAAATCTTAGTAATCCGAGTTGAGACGAGGGATTTTCTTTAAGTAAGCAAGTATAATTGAGAAATAGTGGAGTAATATCTTTCTAATGTACTCCAAATTTATATATTTAAGGTGTAAGTGAAGTGAAAAGAAGAGGGACGGAACCCAAGAAAGAAGAAGACGAGCCTTTGACTTATATAGAATAAGTCATTCAGGTGGGCACTTCTTACTCAAGTATGCATGCTATTTATGAAACATTTGATTATGCATGTTATTTTGAAAGATGTGACTTGCATGTTTTAAGTATGAAGTATGATGTATGATGCCTATCTACGAGAGAATTACGATATCGGCCCTATGCTGGACGAGCTGCCAGTAAGGGTTTGTGTACACATATGTGACTGTGAGCCGGTGAGCGGACTGGCCGGTCATAGTGTTGAAGGGGAGGCCTACCTTTCAACACAAGAAGTGCGTAGATATGGTGAATTTGATTGATTTTGTCTGCAGACACAAGTATGATTTGATTATGTTACAGTTTGAGCATGAGAATGTTTTATTTTTAAAAGAAAGCATTTGCAAGTCACAAGAACATGTTTTAAAAAAGTTTTTGGCAACGTGCCCACTGAGTACATATCGTACTCATGCCCTGCATATTCTTTTAAATGTGCAGGTTGAGCAGCGGAGGTGGAGATGGTGTTGAATGCCGGTTTTGGGCTTGTTTTTCCCATGCTTTGTTCATATATGTATCTAGTTGTTCAAGGATGTTGTTGTTATACACCATAATCATCCACCCTTTATGTTAAGAGAGAATTCAGTACACTTTCGTTTCTAATATGAATGTTGAGTACTGTTATGTTGGTTGGTTTATGGAAATCATGTTGATATGTTTCCCTTGGTGAATCATGGTGTTCAACCTATTTCCCTTTGGTTTGAGTTCTTCTCTTGGTGAATTGAGTTCCGAGTTTATAAATTATCCGTATGTTTGCTTTTGCTAAAAACAGGGAAGCCTCTGAAATCCTTTTTCTGCCCGTTCCATTTGTCCGAATTTCTGAAAATTTTATACCATTTTAAAGATCTTTTCATTACCTTTCTAACGGTTCTTTCGGATCTAAATTCGGAGTTCGGATGAGAAAGTTATAAGCTTTTGAAGTTTAAGTGTCAAACCAGTCGGAATTTCCTGCGAAAATTTGATATACTTTATCCTGAGTTTAAACCTTGTTTCCAAGAGTACAGTAAGTTAACCGAGTCATGGTCTAATTGCTTAACTAAGAGAGGGTTAAGAAATTGGGCTGTGACAACGGCGCACGAGCCACAGCGTGACTGGGGGGAAAGAAAAGAAGTGGAGAAGAAAGGGGGGACATGGAACATAATCATGGTGTCCTTGAAAAATGGACACTAACTCATTTATAACTAGGACTAATCTGAATGGGGGAAGAGAAACAAATAAACCCACCAACAGATATAGTCAACAATGATGTCATGGTTAACGAATAATTAAATGCAAAGAGATGCAATGCAATACGGGGTTGTAGATTATAGCTCGTAACATGGGAGCGGAAATCCTAAATCCCAAGCGGCCAAATCATCCAATAGGAGCCGTCAATAGAAGGGTGGAGGTTAGTGAGTCTAGCTCGCCAAAAGGAGTCACTCACCCAACTCACCAAGTGTGGTTGGTGCTACACAACATCATGAGGGGTTGAGGAGTCGAACGTCCAAGAGGGGCCGACTATGTCTAAGCTCTCATAGATTGAAGCCATTAACATGAAGAATCAGAGACTGAAAAAGAACATGAGCTTGACAGCGAAATACATAACATGACAGTTTGCAACAACCCTTTCTTTAGCCTCGCACGACACCACCAGCCGCTCAATTTGCAAAACAATTTGAAAATATTTTGCAGGGCTGAGTACTAATGTACCCCGTGGGTTATGCCATTTAAAAACCTTTTTTGAAATCGTTTTCTGTAAATGAATATCCTTGCTTGCACAGTATCACATAAAAAATTTTAAAACAGAAAGTCATTCTATGCATACCAAAACCATTGAGATCTCATTTTCCTTGGCTCAATATTGACATTAGATACCCTTCTATGAACATGTGGGGATAGCCCATAGAGGTTCATCATTTATGTCCTTCATCAGTAGGGAACTTTTACCCAAACTGACTTCACTCGAGAATATATGGGGACAACCCACATAAATCCACATGTACACTAACCATGTGCCAGTGCGCTAACATAGCACATGATCCGATCGTCATGCTTGAGGGATCACTTATCCAATAAAGAGCAAAACATTTTAACATGGACATCCATTTTGATTTTCATAAATATCAGAGCTTAATATCTCAAAAATACATTTTGAAAACATATATACCCCCACCTGTCATCAAATCTATCAAACATCTCGTTCGCAATCGTAAGCACCTGTCAATTATACGGAAGACTTTTGGCCTCAAATCACAAAATGTAACATGAATAAAGTGAAAACGAGGAATCGAGGGTTTTTAGGTCTTCTAAGGTCATTTTGGCTATACCCGGGTTTTCAGATAAATTTGGCCCAGAAGGCAAAAATACTCAGGATATTATTCCCTATAGGAATATGTAAAAACATATTCAAAATATGCAACTTTACCTCAAAACTTACTCGACAAGATTCGTAGTCTTTTTCAAATCTATGAAAATTGGACCAGTGAAAATTAATGAAACCTCTTTCATAAAAGCCTATATTTTTTTTCTCTACAAGCACTGTAAATTTTATTAAAAAATGATAGACCATGAATATTTTTCCTTTAGAAAAACATGAAAATAATGCAATAAAGCATGACATGTCTATCCTAATCGGGATCAAAATCTAAAATTCAATCCGACAGAGTAATTGTCTTATGGTCAGAAACACAAAATCTTAAGGGACCTTAGCTTTCTGATAGACCGATAGTCATAAATGGGAAAATGAATGAAGAAGAGAACGAGAGGAGAAAGTATGAAGATAACGGTATCGAAACGATGGTGGCAAAAACTCGACGGTGGCTGAGCCACCTATGTCAACCTCCATGCCTACCTTCAATCTTATCCTAACGTACCTTGACTTTGATCGATCCTCAATTCTTGAACCCGCAGAATCTCGATACTCGAAAATGATAGAAAGAAAAAGAGAGAAAGAGAGAAGAAGAAATAGAAGAAAAGATGTTTCTGTTGAGGAAATGAGCGATTTAACTCTCGTCCCCCGCCCCATATTTATACGTAAACATTTGATTTTTTTATTATTATAATTATTATATTATATTATTATTATATTATTAATAATGCTTAAACATTAAAACGTCATAATTTCTGCATACGATCTCCTTTTTGAGCAAATTCAAAGTCAACGCCTTCATTTCTTAATACTTTACACAATGACTATAATATTGATATACTTTCGGTCATTCATGGAAAAATTAATGTTTTTACGACTTGCTTAAACTTTAAAAATTCATAACGGTTATATATGAACTCATTTTTGGGAAAATTTAGTGTCAATATTTTTCTTTTCAAAAACCCTACAACATGAGTATAATATTGACGTACTTTTGACTTATGCATGAAAATATCATTTTTAAAATAAACGTTAAAATTTTTTTACCGGGTGCCAATTTCACATGGTAGGTTTTAATAGGGTCTAGTGTCTCTCTAAAATCCTTAATTAGTCATAGTAAGATATCTAAACTTTATAGGAAAAATTCGGGGTATTACAAGGTCGATGGACATGTCGATAGAAAGACCAAAAAGCAAAAAGATAGAATCAACCTTGTATCAAACAGGTTGACATCAAGCTGCAAGAGAAGATATACAAGAAACAGCTCGATACAAACGACATGTGTCTAGCATGTCGATCAGCAAGTGCACAAACGAGCTGCATAGCGAGATGGACAACAAGTTGTGCAAGAAGAAGTTTAATACAAACGATCTGTGTATAACAGATCGATCAACAAATTGATAACAAATCGATCTGCAGTTCATGAGGAGTCAACTCAATGTATACTGGATACAACCTGCTCACCTACAGGTTGTTTTAATTCACTTGTTCTTATGAGGCCCAAACGAGCTCCTCTTCCCAATTGAAGGTAGCTAGAATCTACCTAAATTGATAAGCTTATCTGTCCTATGCAACGTCAACGTCCACGTAAGACAAACTCCGACGGCTAGAAGTATAGTTAGCAGTCAAAAGAGCATTTAATGCTTTCTGCAAATGCTGCAAACACTTCCAACAACTATAATTCAAATATGTTTATAAATACTTCAAGCCTTCTTCAGAAATGGTGTTCGTGATATTACCCATAAAAAGCTTCAACGCCACAAGATTCTCTCTCCAGTTTTCCTTAGATTTATTCAACACTAGATATAGATTATATACATTATTGAGTGTTGTAACTTAAAGATAAATCACATAATTATGAAGATAAAACCTGTAGAAACGTATCTTAGATTTGAGCCTTCAAAGCCCAGAGTTCTAGTTTCCTCCATAGCCAAAAGTTTGGAGGAAAAACGATTATAAAACCGACCCAGATCTCGTATTCGACGAGTTTAAATAAGAGAGTTGTAATCTCGTACTCAGCAAGAATAAATAAGCGAGTTTTGGCTCGAACTCAACGAGGATAAATAATCGAGGGATCCAAGGTTAAGGGATTCATCGATCTAGCTTTGATCGATCATAGACGTAGGGGTTTTCCTGAACCACCTTAAATATTGTGTATTCTTTTTATGTATTGCATTGCATTATTTTGATTATTTATTTATCACTCACCAGCGAGCTTATCTAATTAAGCAAGCCGTGCATCTTGAATCAACCTCCTTAAAGAACACTCGATATAAACAAAATATATTTTTTGAGTGTAAGAGCATCCAACAAAATACACACAGCTTCCGCACATGATCTGTATTTGGACAAATCGTCTTGTATGCTCCAACTAGATGTCAGTCTATCTGCACCTTGACAAATTACTCACGCTCTGTGTTGAAAACTTACTTGAGCAAATGGATCTCTCTATATCAGAAGAGATCGACTCTTATTCCAAGCTAATTGTTCTGGTATAACCAGCGAGCTGCTTCTCAACCTGTTGTTCACATCATAAAGCGAGAAAGTTGGATTGTGGTGTATTCCCCCCATACACCACACCTGCTCTTCCGGGACCTAAGAATTATTATTATTATTATTATTATTATTATTAATGTATAATAAATACTCCCTCCGTCCCAATAAGCATGACACAAAATTTTTGGGCACGATTATTAAGGAGAGTGCATAAAGTATTGAAAGAATGATAAAGGTGGTAGGGTCCACACCTTTTTAAAGGGATAACTTTTACTATTTTAGGAATGTGTCAAGCTTAGTGAGACATCCAAATAAGGGAATTGTGTCAAGTTTAGTGGGACGGAGGGAGTATAAATTAATAGACATATTAATGAATATTAAAATTTATTAATATATATTAAAATGAATTAATTATATATATAGATAGATATTTAATATGTTAAAAATAAAAAATAAAATAAAATAAAATAAATAAAATATGTATGTCCGTCCAAGCCCGCCCAATCCACATGAGTCTGAGTTTGACCTTGAATTACAAGCCCGGTTGGGCCATAGGCCGGACTTGGGTCCATCCAAAAAATTACATGTTGCGTCTGGGCATAGGGAAACCCGGTTCAACCCGGTCCTTTGTCATCCCTTGCCCCATAATCTTTGAAATTTATGTAAATCAATAAAAAAATATATATTCCACAATCCTATCAAATCTATAAAAATCCATATAAATCAATAAAAAAAAGTCAGTCAACCTCTACACAAAGTTTATGGATTTTCTAAATCCACATATTTTTTAAAGTCCAACAAAATCCCAATTGAATAAACCCCTAAATATATTCTAAATCTTCAAAAATACGAAACTGTTCTTTTTCTAATAGGATTACCACCTTAAATTCCAGTGGACATTTCATCTTCCACTCAATCTCAACTTTGAAAATCTCTTTCAAAACTATTCTAAAATTACAAAAAATCTCCTTTGACTTGCAAAATGTGTTGTATGCACAATCAATTTTTAAACCAAGATAATTTCATTCAAAACAACCAACAATTTCACTAAAAATATTCAAGAAAAAATTAGAGAATAACGTCCAATCAATTTTAATTTTGCAGCTAAGATCATAGTCCGGTTTCTTATGTCTGAAGGTAAATGTTTTAGTATGTGGATCACAATCAAGTCCTGCATGGACCTCGAATGTATTCGAGGTTGTATAACCTGGGGAAGGATCATGCATATCTTGTTGGTTCATGATATATATTATAATCGATTTTAAGCTATTGCTGTGCAGTAAAAATTGTATAATACTATCTCCGTCTCGCTAAATACAACAACAAGAGATATGATACGGAGAATAAGAAAGTAAAATGTTGTCTTGTAAAAAAGTAAAAGTGATTTATTTTAAAGGTAAATTTTTTTCCTTTTAGGAAAAGTGACCACTTTTGACGGGACGGGCCAATAAAAAAACTTGACAACTTTTAGCGGGACGCAATGAGAAACACAACAAAAAATGCATTTATAGTAATAGAATAGTGACAGAAAATTTTTTCCGTTTCTAAATTTTAACAACGGAATTGTTATGAAATTGTTTTTTAATTTTTAGTGACAGAATAATCCGTTATTAAAATTTAGTAAGAGAATTTTCGATTACAATTCCGTTGCTAAAATTGAAGAAATCATTTTAAAAACGGAAATTCGATCCATTACAATTTCACTGTTATATAGTAACGAAATATATTCCGTTGTTAATTTTTTTTTAACAACCATCGATATTACAACGAATAAATCCGTTATAAATCTTGTTTTAGTAAGGAAAAATTTCGTTGCTAAATTAAAAAACAATTGTAGTAAAGAATATTGGCTAGTAATGTTTTGTTCAGAATCATGTTAGATAGAACTTGCTCCAAAATCATGTTAAACAAATATTGTCGTAATATACTACAAGTGAAAGTGAAACATTTATGAATATGTATCCTTTTTTCTTATATATAGAGTAAGTGGATTCAGCTGAAATTGAGTCTACATGAATTTGAGCAGAGATTCTGAATGTATCACATCTCTAATGTGTGTTGCCTATCGATGTGATATTGTTTTCACTTAGAAAACAACAATTTGACTAGGGATGGCAATCCGCCCGCGGATACCCGAAATCCGCGGGTATCCGTCCGATTATTCGCGGGTTTGGTGGCCATTTCGTACCCGCGGGTACGTTCGTGGTTTAAAAGTGCTACCCATTTAGTTCGCGGGTACGGAAATGGTTTGACACTATCCGTACCCGCGAAACCCACCCGTGTACCCGCGAAATATACCCGCGAAAATACCCGTTAATTAGTGTTGTTGAATTTGGTATTGTTGGATATGAATTGTATGTGGATTTGAAGATGATGTTTTGTGGATTTTAATTTTGAAGATTTGTCGATTTATTGTGAATTTTTCGTATTTTCTAAAATTTCCTATTTCACTGATCGCGGGTATCACATTTCAGCTTGCTCTATCAATATATATAATCTCATTGCAAATTTAATTTATGCATTAACACTTTAGAAGATAACAATAAATTTGCTTGTTTGATTCTCTTTTGGGAACTACAAAGATGCAATAGCTTGGCTTCTTCATTACTTGATTTATTTATAAATAAATGATCAATTTATTAAATTAGTATAAATATATAAACACTTGATATAGTTTTTTTATTAATATTTGAAAGTGTATGAATTTTGATTATTTTTTTAAAATCCTAAATTGTATATATCTTTATTCTTTAATATATTAAAAAAAATAGTTATAAGATGGGGTTGGGTCGGTTGGCACGAAGCCTGGCTTGTTTGGGCCCAAACTAGAACAGGCCAGGGTTAGACCTGTGCCTAATCACACAATATATTGGTTGGGTCTTGGCATGGACAAGCCCGGCCCTGTTATGTTCCATTGATAAAATTATATATATATTTGCTGGTATTGCCCTCTTAAATTCAATAATTCAATATTTCCTATACATGCATGTGCTTCTATCTACTACTACTACATTCTAAAGAGTTGAATTTGTTTTGAGTGAGAATCTTAGTTAATTATGTGGCTTCAATCCTTATCAGATATTAGCATATACTGATTCTGGATTTGAGTTGGGGTACTGTTAGTTAAATTTCATATTCATCACGATTTCTTTTCCTAGGTTTATATATCCTAATGCAAATGCAATTACTTTTACACAACGATATGTACACTTAAATTTCCTTTTTGGTCCTTCCATTGAGTGTGAGCGCAAGAGAAATCTGGGCAGGAAGCATGTGAGGAATAGTTAATGCAAAGCATGAGACCTTGGGTTGGTAGGAGCATTTATATGCATCATAAATGAGAGCATTTCCTTCACACTTTATTCAATTTATTTAATTATTTAACGTCATTCTAAAGAAGCATTTATTCATATTGAACTGGACTGAATTTCTTTAATTAGTGTCAGTCTGAGTTGCTTTTGTCTCGAGCGGAAGTCTCTTGATCATTGTAGTACGCGACATGAATGTTCTGTTTATGACTTGTGTTCATTTCGAACAAGCTCACTTCCTATTATCTTTAATGTGAATTATTGCAACTAAGCTTTTTCACGAAAATAGGATAAATTTAGTGAACAAGTGAAATAGGGTACGTGGGGGCCCCACTGGTTTTGGGTTTGACCACTCTCATGCAGAGGTCCTTTTCTGTTAAGCTGCATGTCTTTGTTTTGAAACAAAACATCCCATTCCACAATTAAATAAATTAGGTGCCACCGATGGAGAGTTTGGTCCTCATTTCTCGAGGGATTCAATGCACTTATTATTACTATCCACACATCCCACTTCCAAGGCTTCTTCACTAAAATCGCGCAGCTTTCCTTTTTTGTTTTTCTTTAAAGAAATGATAGAGAAATAGAAATCATTACCATAAAGAGGAGTGCCTAATCTTCCATATCTATAGTATGAATATAGTTGCCATAATAGCAGAATATTTGCTAATTATAGTTATAGATACGTGAATCTTCCACATCTATACTTTCCTTGCATTCATTCTCTGCATTTAATTACAGTCGATTAAAGATTAAGAAAGCAAGAAGCAGGGGAGCTCCATTTTAGGCAACTATTGTTAGGCATGTATGGTGATTGATTTCAAGCACTAAATCGAGAAACGGAAAAGCATGAGCGCATCAATATTGGTGGTTTACTTTCCAATCCGCATTGATAATCACCACCTTCTATATATGCACGCTTGATTAATGCGAGGGGAGAAGGATTTGGCTATGGATGGTGCGCTAGTGTGAGAGAAGAAGCCAAAATGCCTGCTGTTTGGTTTGCCTTGAAGAGGTCCATGAAATGCAGATCTCAGCAAACCGATGTCCACGATCCAGACAGCGGCTCCGGCGCCGGTGTTGGAAACAATTTGAGTAGAATCTCCACCAAAAAACCGAGCGGCGGCGGCGGACGCTCCGGTTGTTCGAGGTCGATTGCGAATTTGAAGGACGTTGTGATTAACGGAAGCAAGAGGCACACGGAGAAGCCGCCGATCTGCAGCCCTAGATCGATCGGGAGCAGCGAACTCCTCAATCCGATCACTCATGAAGTTTTACTTGATAGCTCCACGTGTGAACTCAAAATTAGTGCTGCATTCGGCGGCGGCGGCGGCGGTAGTGGTGGTGCTCGTTCTGATTTTGTGGGGGTGTTGAAGCCGGGGACGCCGGGGCCGGGCAGCATCCCGGGCAGAAGCCCGGTTAGGAGGTCTTCTAGTAGCTTATCGAGGAGGAGCTCTGGATTTGGTGTTGCTTCGATGAGGCACAGATCTTCATTTGCTGGGGTTTCTAATGGTGCTCTATTTTGCCCTAAATGCGGCGAGCAATTCCTCAGATTGGAAGCTGTTGAGACGCATCATCTCTCCAAACACGCAGGTTTCACCATCTCACCATCTTAATTTTCCTTGAATTTCTCGAAATTTCGTTCGAATCTCTCAAAAAATCTGTGGATATCTGTGTGTAGTTACTGAGCTAGCGGAAGGTGATTCTTCTAGAAGGATCGTGGAGATAATCTGCAGAGCAAGCAATTCAAGGCCAGACAACAACAGCAACAGCAACAATAACAACCACAACCACCACCGCAGCGGAATCGAGAGGATTCTGAAAGTCCACAACATGCAGAAAACTCTAGCCCAATTCGAGGAGTACAGAGAGGTAGTAAAAATCAAAGCGAGCAAGCTAGCCAAGAAGCATCCGCGTTGCTTGGCCGATGGGAACGAGCTGCTGAGGTTCCATGGATCCACAGTCGAGTGCTCTCTAGGCATGAAGGGCTCATCAAGCCTCTGCACATCAGAGAAATGCAGTGTATGCAGAATTCTAAGGCAAGGTTTCTCAACGAAGAAAGAGACCACCGGTGGCATCGGGGTGTTCACTGCATCGACGAGCAGCAGAGCGTTCGAGTCGATCGAAGCGGTCGAGGGTGAGTCGACTCTGAAAAAGGCACTGATAGTGTGCAGAGTAATAGCAGGAAGGGTGCATAGGCCGTTGGAGAACATGCAGGAAATGGTGGGTCAAACCGGGTTTGATTCACTTGCAGGGAAAGTGGGGATTCACTCCAACATTGAAGAGCTCTATTTGCTTAGCTCCAGAGCTCTACTTCCTTGCTTTGTGGTGATCTATAAATCTTGAAAATAGGTTTGATTTTAAGTTCGATTAGCCCGTTTAGTACTATAGTGCTATTTTTTCCCCCAACCGCTGCTTAGTGGTATATAATTGCTTTCTTGGTTTTGGTTTGTGGGCATGAAGTTGTTCATAGAAATGGATCTGTCCTTAGTGGTTAGTGATCATGGACATGGGAAAAGGCAGGCACCTACAGTGATCTACATGCAATATTTTATGGGGATGTACCGTTGCTACTTTTACTACTACAATTCTCCCCCATAACTCATAACTGCTAAATAAAGTGACTAGTCACGTACTGCCCAATAAGGATTCAAACACGTGTATTATTAATTGCCAAACTACTATACCAATTACTCCAACATTTTATCTATCCTGAGATTTCAAGGATGTGTGATTTTTTTTTTTTTTTTCATTTAAGTAATTTATTCTCAGAATTTATGGCTGTCGCACTATATTCATGTAATGGCACCATCCTTCATGCATTGAACTGAAAACGAACGGTGATGTTTTATTCAAATAACTGTAATATTTGATTACTATGTTATTGTAATGATGTAGTCATTTTATAAAGATATTAATATGAATAATTAATTATTGAAGTTTGACACTGTCTTTTCTTTTTTATGTGAAGTCAGAAATTTTTAATCCAACGAAAATAGATATATGACTGGTTTTTTTTTTACCCTTACATATCAGATTTTAGAAGATTTGGTAGATTATAGATTATATTGGCGATTTTATTTCTAGAGAACCAGTCACATTTATTAAATAAAAAAAAATGTTGTGGATCGTCTTGAATATTTATTGGCAAATCTCATTTGGTGTCACCTGCGTAACATTTTCTTGAAAAAGTTTGTAATGCGAAATATTGCATTTATTATTAAAATATTGACATTAACTCCGAATGAAGAATGAAAAAAATATATATTGACATTAGTAATTCACTTTTAAAATTAATTATTCATATTTGATTATACTAGGTATTGCACCCGTGCTATGCACGAAATTATTTATTTATAAATAATTTATGTATAAAAATATTTAAAGAAATAAAAAATATTGTAATCTGATTTTATTCGGTGGTTTTAGAACCATAATAGATAGTCATATTCTCAATTGTGACTATGTTGAAGACAATTTGATTACAGTTTCAAAATTTGAAAACCGTGATCAACGATTTGAAATAATAACTATTAATTTCAAATTATTTCTTAATTTATAGTAAAGGGTCATTTTCTATTAATTTATGAGAACACATTAAAATTAACAAATAAGATAATATTATATAACTATTTAAACATATGTGTATATTGATAAAAATTCATAATACATATATTTGAAGTCATTATTATTTGTAGTTAGATTTTGTTGTGAAATTCTAATTTTGTTATGTAATAATAAATATTTGACATACTTTTACGTAACAATGAATTAATATTTTGAAGTCAACTACGAAGTTATCATTCAAAATTGATTTTCAATTTTATTACAAATTTGTGTAATAGTTATTGTTTAAAAATATATTTTAATATATTAAATTATATTAATCTTAAATATATTTTTGATCAAATTAGTTATCACAACATATATAACATTGTTATACATTTTTCATATATCAAAACTATATCAATAATTATATATTAATTAATTTTTATAATATATGTATTTTCATTTTATATGATATATGATTTAGTAAAATAAATTAATTTTTTATAATATATATGTATGAAAATATGTATATATATATATAATTATTTTCAATTTATTAACTTACTATAACTTTTATATATTAAATTTATTTTATGTTATATCAAATTAATTCTTTTTTCAAGATATTTAAAATTAGATGTATATTATAAATATTTTTGCAAAGTGAATAATATAATTTTAGGAAGCAAAGGTTAGAGCAAAGAGAAAATAAAAGTAATTATTTTTTTGAATTTTAAAAATTATATAATTTAATATATTTACTATTTATTAATTTTTACTAATAACGTTAAAATTATCTACAAATAAAGTTAATAAATTAATAAATTTGAAATTATTTAATTAAATATATTTAATATTTATATATAACTTGTATCTTATAAATTAATAGAGCTCCTAAATGAAATGACTATTTGTATTTCATTCTACGTTTCACCATTAAATTTAGCATTTAATTAATATTTATAATAATATATTAAAATTAATATCTTTTGAAAAACTATACTCCCTCCCTCCCACTTATTTAAATTCATTTACTTTTGACCTTGATAACAATATTTAGTTGTAATAGTTTTTTAAGAACATGATTTGGGCTTTAAAATTTGCTAAATAAAGAAATGTGTCTAAATAAATGAGACAATTCAAAAGGAAAAATATGTCTAAATAAGTGTGATGAAGTCAATATATGTTAGTTTTGAATTCATCAATTATACAAATTGATTATAATTATTAGTATTAAATATTAAAAACAATTATATATTATGTTCAAATATGATAAGTTTTTAGTACTAAATAGATTCCGTTTGTACATGTATATTATGAATTGTTTAATGTACAACTTATCTTGTTGCTCTAATGGTTCGTTGTATAGGCTATGATACAAAAGGTATTGAGTTTGAATCTTAACAATGTTAATTTTTTAATCTAATAGCTATAGTATTATATTTGCCATTAAAATTGAATTTAATTACAAAATCGCCACTCAAATTGATTTGAAATTGGATGCTTCCTGTTTAATATATATATAGATTTAATGTTACTTGATTATTAATTTCAAAATATGTATGTTCATATCAATGAAATATATTTCTAAATACAACGATTACGTACTATTTATGTAGTAATGAACAAAATATTCGAAACTTTAAATCGAATATTGTGTTTAATTACTAATTAAATGTTTATAATGCTTTTTGGACTCTAAAATTTAAGGCCTGGATTTGATTTTGTAACTATAAGATCATAGAGTATAATGCTATCGTAAGGAAGTTAACTGTCTGAATTGAACCGTAATCGGAGGTCTCAAGAACTGTAATCATGTAGGGAAGGGATCAATTCCGGTTCTAAATTTTCTGAAACGTGAGCCGACAATTCAGAATCATCAGTTCCTTAATATTTTTTTATTAAGTTTTTCTTCATCCCTAATTCAATTTTATCTTTTATATTATTACCTCAGTCTCACTAAAAATTGTCACATTTCATTATTAAGTTGTCTCATTAAATGTGAACATTTACCAAAAGTAGAAACAATGTTAGCTTTAAAATAAAGTAGTTCACCTTTTTAAAGCACATAAAGGTATTTTCTTAATTTCCATGCCTATCTAAATGCGACCACATTTAGCGGGACAAGAAGAGTATATAATATCATTGTTTATAACTCATAAAATTACATTTTAACTTGTAAATTTATAAAAAAAAAAAAAAAACTATACATTTTTAAGGCGATTCCAAAACAAACAGCGACTCAAAACTGAAACCGTTGGTTTGAAATCGAAAGGTCTTGGAAATTTTCGGTTATGAACTGTAAACTTGAATGACTGTTCGTGACCTAAGATTCTATTTTATCATCAATCCAACCCCATTAACGTTTTTTTTTTTTTTTTTTTTTTATCAATGAATAGATCTTTTTTACTTTTAGGACTTAGATGTCTCTTATTTCTTTAAAAAAAATGATTGGATTGATTGGACTTGGTATGAGATTCATACTCAAATATTTCTTTTTAAAACGTAGTGATTTGACTCCATAAGCGGGACCAAACATGTTGCTACCAGAAACCCATATCTCTTCTAGAGAATTTTGTAATTTTTACAAAGCAACTAAAATCATATTTTATATAATCACGGTCTGGTTACGATTCGAACTGTCACCGTAACTATGAACATTTCTAGATATGACAAAAAATGATCTAGCTCTCACAAATAAGTACACCAACATAATCATACTCATGTAAATAGTGTAGGAATCGCTTTAATATATATATATATGGTGGTCAATGAAGTTTGATCAAATTTTTAAGTGACGTGACATTTAATTTAAGAAAATTACATGACCTAGGGTCGATCTACGTTCTGAGTAGATGATCGTGATATATTTATTTTTTTCTAAATCAATTCCCGGTGAATGAAAAATAATAGTATAAAGTGTGTCACTTAAAGAATGTATATATGTGTGTGTGTGTGTGTGTGTTACTTAAAGAATGTGTATATATATATATGTGGTGGTCAATGAAGTTTGACCAAATTTTTAAGTGACGTGGCATTTAATTTAAGAAAATTACATGACCTAGGCTCAATCTACGTTCTGAGTAAATGATCGTGATATATTTATTATTTTCTAAATCGATTCCCGGTGAGTGAGAAATAATAGTATAAAGTGTGTCACTTAAAGAATGTAGTTATGTGTGTTGAGACTAAGTATGAAGAGAAATACTTGTCCCACATTGATTATGAAATCATCATTCATCATGTATATAAGGAGGTTAAGAAATCTTATGAATTGACAAGTTGGGTCGAAGACCATCTGGTGCGCGCCGGCCTGCTGTCGTAGGGCTTATTTTTGCTAGCGGCATGTGCCACTAGCTGTGCCAGCAGGTGGTATGTGCCATTGAGCAGGTACTGTGCCAGCGGCCTGTGCCATTAGTTGTGCCAGTGGCCTATGACACTAGTTGTGCCAGCAGGTGGTCTGTGCCACTGAGCAAGTAGCTGTGTCAGCGGCAGGTGCCACTAGATGTGCCAGTAGGTGGTCTGTGCCTCTGAGCAGCTAGCTGTGCCAGACAACCATTGCCACAGGTGGACTGTGCCAACAGTTAGCTATGCCGCTGATTGCCACAGGTGGACTGTGCCAACAGTTAGCTATGCCGCTGAGGAGCATCTAGTTGTGCCAGCGACTTGTGCCACCGCTTGCACCACCGCTTGCGACATGGTCTGTGCGATCGGCCTGTCCCGGACATGTCCAACTTGACCTTATGGAAAATTAGATGGCACTTCGTTGTGGAGAAAGAGCTAGCTTGAGTTGAGAACGATCTCATCATCGATCTGTGAGAACGATAGATAGCACTTCGTTGTGGAGAAAGAGCTAGCTTGAGTTGAGAACGATCTCATCATCGATATGTGAGAACGATCTCCTCGTCCTCTTGTGATATCAAGCTGTGATATTAAGCTCTTTGAGTTGATCTTGTGATCAACCTGAGAGATCAATCTTGTGATCGATCTGTGACTTCTAGCTCATTATCAAGCTGTGATGTCAAGCTCCACATCAGTGAGCCTATGATAAATGTGGACAAAAGTATGTCCAAGTTAGGTGGATTAATTATAATTAATTGTCACCAACGTTTTTAACTCCTATAACGCCCAATAGCTTAATGAGAATCAATTGCCATGAATAGATATTACTTGTCATCAATTCTTGCAATTCCTCTTGAGTGGAATTGACCTATATATAGGTGATCTCCATGCATTACACATACACGAGAGAAACCCACAAACATTCACTAGCAAAACATCTTGTTGCATTCTTTCTTCCAAGCATTTTAGAAGAAACTCTGTTCTTATCCTTGTCCAGTTCGTTGGAGCTCGTTGGTTGGCGATGTTTCCACCATCGAGACGCCGTCATTTTATCTTTGAAGACGATACGTCAAAACTGAGAGCACTACGGGGGTGTATTTCGTCTTGTGGAAAGAGGATTCTCCAACTCAGCATTATTCTATTATTTTAATTTTATTACATTTGTAATAGAATACATTAGCAAGGCAGCAAGTGTAATCTGTAATTCTCATTTCCCAAATATTTTCCCTTTTTTTCTAACAATCGCAAGATGAAATAGATTAGTATTTGGGAGGAGTTTTTTGGTTTTATTTTGTAATAGTGAGGCTGCAAACACTTCTTTTGTAATTCAAGACTCAATATCAACCTTTGTAGATGGCAACCTCTGCATCAACCGATTCCAACACCGCTGCCGCCTTTGCCACTGCCGCTCCCAATGCCTCTGCGACTACTGCTGTAGGAGGGTCTTCAACGATCACAATCATTATCGACACCACCACCAACATCATGTTTACTGGGCTTGGAGTTGGTGTTAACCCTTCGGGGTTGAACGGTGGTTTCACTCTTACTGGCAACGTTGGTTCCACTTTTAGTGGTTCCGATGGGTCCTTTTTTGGATCCAATGTTGGAGCTCACCGGCACAACACATCGAGCTCTCTCTTGGGAGCAAATTTAGCACCGAGGATGATGCTTCCTGCTGAGAAGTCGTCGAACTTCAGCGGGGCTGACTTCAAACGTTGAAAACATTGGGTTTCATCGGGTTCTTCAAGTAGGACGAGACGCCAACACCGTGTGACAAAGAGACGAATTTTATCATCCGGGTTGCCTACGACAATTGGCATAGCAGACACTATCTTTGTAAAATTTTTATTCTAAATTCTTTAGATGATAGTTTGTAAAATGTATATTTCGTTGTAAGGACCTCCAAATAAATGTGGGAGGCTTTAGAAAACATGTACCATAGCCATGATGCTAGTACTAAAAAGTTTGTTGTAGCTAAGTTTTTAGACTACAAAATGGTAGACTCTCGACCCATCATGGATCAAGTGCAAGAGTTCCAACCATTGTGCACGATGTCCACGTCGAGGGAATGATACTACCCGATGCGTTCACGGTGGTGACCGTGATTGAGAATATACCTCCTAGTTGGAAGGACTTCAAGAGTTATCTCAAACACAAGCGAAAAGAGATGACTCTCGAACAACTCATCATGAAGCTTCATATACGAAGGTGAAAGGGCCGATGGACACAAATACCAACCTATTGGAGAGAGGCAGTCCCTCCAAGAAGCATGCACGACTTAATGACAAGGGAAAATTGAAGAAAAAGTTGATCCGTAAGTTCGATGGCAATTACTTTAACTGAGGCAGACCGGGCCACACGTCAAGAGATTGTCGTGAGCTAAAGGACAATAAGAAGAAGAAGCACGCTGCTGACATTGACGAAAAGGAGTTCAGTGAATGGGATGAAGGCAACCTTGCCGCCGTTGTCACCGAAGAGGTCAACTTTGTGGATAATCAAGGTGGATGGTACATCGATACCGGCGCAACCGCCCATGTGTGCGCCAATAAGACTAAATTCATCACTTATAAGGCTGTTGAGGGGAGAAAGCTCAATATGAGAAACCAAGCCATGTCCGAGGTGGCCGGAGTTGGGGATGTGGTCCTCAAGATCACATCTGGCATCCCGATTACCTTGAAGGAAATTCTGCATATCCCAGACATCCGCAAGAATTTAGTCTCGTGCTCAATACTAATCAATAAGGGATTTATATTAATTTTTGAATCAAATAAATTTGTATTGACTAAGTTTGAAAAATTTCTTGGTAAAGGTTATCTTACCGGGGGTCTTTTCAAACTCAATGTAATGGTCGTGCGCCGCAAAAACTTGAATGATAATGAAAAAACTTCTAGTTCCTCTTACTTGATTGAGTACTCCGATTTATGGCATTGTAAGTTAGGACATGTAAATCTAAATGCTATAAAAATATTAGTAAATTTTGGATTTACTAAAATTAAGTGAAGTCAATACTAAAAACAAATGTGAAATTTGTTTTGAGGCGAAAATGACTAAGTTGCCGTTTCATTCATTATAAAGAAATACAACACCTCTAGAATTAATCCACACTGATGTGTGTGATTTAAAATTTGTGCAAACTAGTTGTAGTAAGAAATACTTCATTACCTTTATAGATAATTGCTGACGAACCCATTTTTCGTGTTCTTTTTTGAGCTTGTCTAGGTGTAGATCGAGTCTTCTTTTTCTTATTTTTGTATCTTTGTGTCTGGGTGGACACACTTTTGTGAGAGAGGTAGTTGTGAAGAGTTTTGGGCAAGTCAGACCACATTACGTGAAAGAGGCAAATTCCAAGCGTTGTAACACCTAGAGCAAGAAACTTATGTGCTAAGACAATGTACCATGCGGAACCTGGAACTGACATTTCAAAGCTGGAGGCGAGGTTTCTTGAGCGACACCTTGAGAAAGACGTTCGAAGACTCTCTGTGCCCAAGATAAAGTACCTGGCAAACGAGGAGCTAAAAAGGAAAGATTTGACGAGATCTTTGGAGGAGCGGATGCAGATTCTAACTGCGGAGCACAAACAAGGAAATTTATATTTCCTTTATCCTGACAGAGCTATATAAGGAAAGAATCAAGACGGTCAAATGCTGGAGATACTAGGGATCCATTCAATAGGGAAAGAATATCTTTCGTACTAGCCGCCACCAAGATGAGTTAGATCCTGAGCAAGATGATGCAAAAGTCAAGACCTTGAGCAAGACAACGAGGACAACATTCATTCAGAATACTTAATTACACATGGAGAAGCTTGGAGCAGAAGAAAGGAAAGTTCGGGCAAGTTGGAAGGCAAGGTGCATACGACTCATGTCTTGACCCAGTCCTTGGGCAAGGTGCGGAAGATCCCGACAGCAGTAAGAAAATAAGGAAATAATCTTTATTTCCTTACACAATTGATATGCACGATTTGGACCTCATTGATGATAGGGATGGATATATTTGGATATATTTATGCAAGGAAAGAAATCTCTTGAAACCCTATCTTGCTCAGAACGTCATGGGCCTGGCCCATAGCCCACTCCAGCTTCTATATAAAGCCCTGGTCACAGCAGCAGTCAACATGAGAGCATAACGTGAAGCACGTGGAGGAGTGCCGCTGCTACATGAACCACTCACACTTTTCGTTCTTTTTCTTAGTATATTATAGATTGATGTTTTAAAGTCTAAGGGAGGAAGAAACGAAGCCTTCGGGCACTTTTTATTTTTCTTGTATTTATTTGCCTTGGTCAGGGTTGGTCCTGCCATGGATTGTTTTTCAGTTTTCTATTTAATCCTTGTACGTTTCCTTTTATCTTTTCTTTTTTGTTTCTTTTATTTATGTCTAGGTAATTTTAATGCTTGGTTTGAGTTAAACAAGTTTAGCTAAAATCAACTTATCATTGTGAGGTCTAACTTGGCCAACGTAGTTGCATGTGTGTGTTCCTAAAGCGATGGATCTAATTTTTATACAACTTGATCAAACCCTTGGTGTTATTCAGTCGGTAGCATCTTGGGTAAGGTGAGGTTACAACTGAGTAATGGAAGCCCAAAAGGTCAAGTGGATTCCGCCTTTCCAGTCAGAGGGGTCAGTGTGGTGATGTGGATGGAAACGTCATGGGACGAGCGTCTGAGATGGTGTGCCCATGGTTGCGCAGTCCCGCTAATGTCCAGTTAGGTATACTGGCGTACGCTTGGCTTGGGCGAGAGCCTGGGTAAGGGAGTGGGTAACTCTTATCTTTTGGGCCGAAAAGGTATGCTGGGTGGGGCCTTGGTGGCTACGTGGTGAGTAAAAACAGGGGTTGCCTTGGTGATATGTTTGCTGGCGAATGAACCGGAGCCTTGCGCCATCCAAGTGATAGGTCGTAGTGATTAGCCAAGGGATAAAACCCTAGCTTACATCTACCTTTAACCAATGACACGTGTATGCAACGAGAATTTTTGCACCGATGACCAAGGAGTTGATCAAGGCATAACAAGTTAATACGCTAGACACTAAAACAGTAAATCCTAAGCATCACATAACAATGAATACGCACACAAAATGAATCAAATATCTCAACACTATAATGATTTCGCAAGCATCATCAAAACCAATCTAACAGCTTTACAACATCCAAAATGTTCCTAACACAGACATCAACAACAATGACAAAGATTTCACTCACAAGAAAAATGGTTACACTAGCAAAGAAAGTGAGGTACTTGCAACTTGTTAGGTCGATATAAGTGTTGATTCTATTATTGGGAATGATAAAAAAAAATATGACCAATATTGGAAACGAATTTATGTTACTTACAATAAAATCGCCCACGAAACACTCTTGAGAGGAATCTAAAAAAGTTGAAGTCTCATTTTAGGATGCAGAGAATGCTTACAATAAAAATCACCCACGAAACACTCCAGAGAATACTACTCTCGGTGATGCAGATATCATGGCCCACGCCCATAGTGAATTCAAGTTCCATTCAATGATAAGTCTTTAAACATGAAGGTGTTTGGAATATTCTTAAGGAGAGCCCAAAATTTGCCACGGTGGATGATAATATTCATTCTTGGAAGAGGATCAAGACATCAGATTTTGGTGCATACACTAGCTCATCTAATCCATAATTAATCATGCATATCAAAGATATCATCATTGCCGACTTTGGTTCCGAAAGCATATCAAAGATATCATCATTTCTTGTATAGGTATGCACAATATGACGATAATGTAGAATCAAGCGATAGAGTGCGTGCAACACAAGGAGCAACTCCGTCATTTCGGGTATATATAGAGAGGTCAACAAATTTACGAGATAAATGAGCCCATAAGATATTAGAACACGATTTAATTGAGCATATGTAGCAACACTTTGGCAACGGTGATTAGTAATTTTTTTGTTATTGTATTTTTCCTTTAGTTATGTGTGTTATTTTCAAGTTTGTATTTATTTTTAATCGTCATAATATTTTCTAATTTTTGTTTGTAATAGGTATCAGAAATAAGCATTGTACGTTATATGAAAATTTCAATTTTATTGCAAATCAATATATCTTTTTTTTTAATAATAAAATATTAAACTTCCTTTTATAAATTTAATTTAAAAATAAATTACAATATATAAATAAATTAAATAAAAAGGACACAATTAAAACTAATCATAAAACATATATACATAAAATATATAAATTAAAATAATAAAAAGATATAAAAGAAATTAAATGGGCTCCATCAAATAGTATTAACATTCCAAAATTAGTACCCATCATTATTGATGGTTTTAGTTTTGAAGTCTTTATATATGCGGCAAAAATTAGAACCCAAAAAGTATACTACCATTGTGTTTACTCTAAGATGTCTTTCGATATAGATTTCGCATAAAGAATCACTAGTCTTTCGAATAATGAAGGTCAATACCAGTAATGATGAGTATTTTTACTAAAAAAAAGAAATGTACCAAAGCTATTAAAATGTGGGCGTATGGAATATCATTCGATATTGTTGATAAATATATGTGTTTCAATTTATTTTATTAAGTTACTCGCAAGAGAACGAGTTCGTTATAGATTAATAAGTTGACCCTAAGTCGTATTCTCAAGGAAAGCTAAACAGGGCTTTATGTATATTGCAGAACAGAAAACAATTGAAAAGAAAGGGTTTAGATTTGAACTAGTCTAATTTATCTATCTAAGCGAATTAAACTAAAGAATGTAATATATGAATTACCTAGGTGAAAATTAATAAAGTAATTAAATCATAAATCTAAGAACGAAGAATTAAAGAAACTGAATTTAAACATGCTTCGAATTGATTAATTAACATGATTGAAAGGTTTGTATTAACGAATTGTGAATTAATCAAGAAAAGAACAAAAAGAAAAGAGATCGTAAAGCAATAAAGAAAGCAGTAAAAGAACTCACGAATTGAAAAAAGAAATAATGCATTAGAGAATACCACAACGAAATCCACAACGAAATCGGAAAAAACAAATAACGGAATGAAAAATCTAGACTATGGTGTTTTCTCTCGTGGTCTAAACCCTAATTTTGAAAGTAAAAAAACGTCAAGAGGAAGAAGACGACAGTGGTTTAAATATGGACGAGAATTCCCGTCAGGGTAGCGCTCGCTAGGGGCCAGCGCTCGCTACCCTGGCTCTCTGATTTGTCCTCCAACGCCAATGGGTAGCGGTCGCTACCCCAAAGTTATGTTTGGCTCACCAAGCGAGGGAGCTAGCGGCCGCTAAGGGGTAGCGGTCGCTAGCCCCATGTTCTGATCATCTTTTCATCTCGTTTAGGATGACAATTTTCCACATTTTTGATCATCTTTTCATCTCGTTTCTCTTGTCGAACCTCATAAATTCTTTTTGTTGATTCTCACCTACAATGTAGCATAAAGAAGACCAAAGCATCAACTCGAACAACAAAAATAGGCATTATAAGACCAAAAGCGTAATAGAAACGAGACCGAAAATGTATAAAACAATACACATACGACTTCAACTATGACAATGAAAATAAAAATATGGTAATTAACATGGGCCCCAACAGTTGCACTGAAAGTGGCTAGGGCTGGCCCTGCCTGCCTCTAGGCCAACATCAGGGTGATGATAATAATTGCAATATACATTAAACTTTTGTGTAGTCTGATATAATTTACACTATATAAGAACTGCATATAATCAAACGTGGAACTAATAATAAATGTGTGGGAAAATTACTGTCAGGAAAATAAATTACAGAAGAACTTTGAGCACCTATTACAATCTATAACAATATCTGGAAACAGAAGCAAGATAAATTATGCTCTGATAGTGCTCTCGGATTGGCGTAAAGTCCCCATAGATGAAACGGCTTTCATCTCGGAGTGTAGCAGCACCACAAACAGACCGAGTTCCGGTGAATTGAACAAGATCACGAACAGAGCTTCTTGAGATGCAAAAGGAAAAGTTTGTGCAGCAATATGGTTGAATGCATGAGTTTTTGTGTGTAAGAAATGCATGTCAGAGTGACTTATTTATAGGTTCATTATCACACATGGGTGACTGTTGGAATTGATGTCAATAAAACACATTTATGCCAGCATGTCAGAGTGACCTATTTATAGGTTCATTTTCACACATGGGTGACTGTTGGAATTGATGTCAATAAAACAAATTTATACCAAATGGCCGTTAGAGAAGTTACAAAAGAGATGATAATTGAAGGCACATTAAATCTTTCAATCTGAATATGCCTTTGTCCACATTCATCCAAGTTAATATCACAATGCCACTGACCAAGGTCATGTATAAGGCCAGCACATGTGACCAGTTCAACGTGGTACACTGTCACAATACCAGTGGCACATGCCACTAGCAAAAACAAGCTTAGGTCAGCAGACCGGCGCGCGCCAGAACGTTCTGTGACTCAACTAGTCACACCATAAGATTTCTCAATCTTATTAAATACATGATGAATGATGGTTTCATAACCAATGTGGGCAAATATTATTCTTCCTACTTAGTCCCAAATACATAGCTCATTCTTTAAGTGACTTACTTTAAACTATTATTTCTCACTCACCAGGAATCGGTTTAGAGAAAATAAATATACCACGATCATATACTTGAAACGTAGATCAACCCTAGGTCGTTTAATTATCTATAAATTAAATTCCACATCACTCAAAGACCCGATCAAACTCCCATGACCCTCATATATATATAGATAGATAGATAGATAGATAGATAGATAGATAGGGGTGAGTTCTTATGAAAACTAACTCTTAGATATTAACTTAGGAACCAATATAAATCATAAATCAAATAAATTTAATGATTTAGATGTAATCATATTTATTGTAATTATGAATAACAATATCCTGAAATTAAACTATTACGGGTACACAAGTAAAATTGCATAATTTGATCTATTTATCAAAAAACTCAATCATTCCATATAAAACTTTGGCGGATCAAATAATTATATTCATTTTCTCACTAATTAACTTAAATTATGCAAACAAACAATTATATATTTTGTGCTTAATAAATCAAATTATGAAACCAAATAAATTCAATTTATTTGCATAATGAAATAAATTCATTTGCTTATTTAATAAAATTTATTTGCTTAAGCTACTAATTAATTTGAGCTGATCTGTTTGCATAATAAAATATAGAGTTAAATAATTTAAATTTATTTTATTAGTACAATGAATTCATTTGCTTAATGCATTAAATTTATTTGCTTAGTACAATGAATTCATTTGCTTAATATATTAAATTTATTTACGCAATATATTAAATTTGTGAACAAATAATAATTAATTTTCTAAAAAACATATATATACATTTTTTTTATATTATATGTGACTATGTGATATCATATTTGCTTATTATATTTAATCTTTTAGCTTCGGCATGATAATTAAATTTGCTTTTTTAGTTATATATTGTTTTTGCGTGATTTTTAACCACAATTTAACATTGATTTTTATATTAAATGCAATATTTTTATTATTTTCATTATACATGTAGTGTATTTGTTTAAGTCCTTATTAACTTTTATTTTCTTAAAATACTATCTAGATTTAATTTTTAAATTCAATTTATTTGCTTAAATTACTAATTAGATTTGATTATATATAAATTAAATCTCTTGTACTATATATAACTTTTAATCAAATTTATTTGCTTAAATCACTAGTTAGATTTTTTTAAATATAAATTAAATCACTAATACTATAAATGCTTTTTAATTATATTTATTTTCTTAAATCGCCTATTAGTTTTTTTTAAATCAGTAATTACTTTGTTTTTCTATAAAAATACATGCTGTAAAATTTAAAAACTATACAAAGTAATAACAATATAAGAATTATAATAAAAAAAATAACAATATAAGAATTATAATAAAAAACAGACGGTAAAAGCACTTAATGAGAACAAAATATTATAATAAAAAAAAAAATTATAATAAGTGTCTCTAAAATGTAATGATTAATACGGAAATGTAAATTGAGAAAGTAGCAGTTACATGTTAATATTAGTACTTAATTACCCTCTTAGACAATAAAATGTAGAGATAGAGTTCTCATTTGAACACTCCCCTATATATATAATATAAAATAAAATAACTAGAAACTCAATTAACAAAGAAAATTTGAAAAATGAAGAATACGTAGTATTCCTACTTTATTATTTTAGCAGCACATTTCTACTTAGTTTTGTGTTTGAATTTAGGACAAATGTATCCTAGCATCTTTTTGGATCTCTTGATGATTTTATCGATTCTTGATTATTCATGTAGAGATTTGTAAAATGTTGGTTTGAACCTAGAAAAGTGATTTGTGAAATGTTGGTTTTAGCCTAGAAATTTCATTAAACGGTATAAATAGATACAACTTACATGTTTTATCTCTATGGAAACAAATCAATTAGTGATACAATACATAAAGTAAGAATATATACTATAATTATGTGAAATCAATGTTATCTGGTGAAGATACACAATTATCTTTATTAGCCACTTGTGTGACAATGTAAGTGTAGGCATGCAAGATCATGCACAAAGACATCCAGATTAGTGCAATATTCCTAAATTTTATTTGCTTTTTAACCACTTCAGCATACTGGGCTTAGTACATCTGGTCTTCTTTATTCTTTTCTTTTTTCATTTTATAACTTGATTCTATTTTATTTGTATGCTTTTCCTATTGAAATGTGAGAGTGGCCTATCTTACAATTGATGATCCATCAAAGACCTACAATGTGTTAATATAAAGAAAAGAAATAATGACAAGCATAGCAACCAATTGGGTCCATGGGAAAGCAGAAAATGCTAAGTTTGTCTATATGTGCATGTTTGTGGACATAAATAAATAAACTCCAGCTGCACCAAATGTGACTTAATACCTTCTTTGATGGACCTTTCTTTTTTCTTCCAACTTTAATAATCCTCAATTTTTTCCCAATTACTCATTGATGAAAATCTTCTCTTCAATTTTCCATTTCAAACCAAACCCTAACTTTCTTAATTTCCAACCAATTTTACCTGTGGAACCCATCAAAAACATATCATAATGTCATATTATGCAAATGCCCCCAAAGCCAATGGTCCTTTGAAAAGCTTGAAATGAAACCACCTAAATGCTCATCTACTCGCAACAGGCTGGGATAACATGCTCACGAATAATGTGTCATGTCTCGTAGATAAATATTAAATTTTTAATAAAAAGTTTATTAATTCTCACTTTTCTACTATAATTTATTGATTATAATATATATTAATATTATTCAATTACAAAATAATAAAAAATTATAAAATATGAAAATTATAAAAACTATGTTGACAATGCCACGACATCCATGAACAAATTAAGTTGTGTTGGCAGTGCTGAGGATGATGCATTCCTATATGAAACCAAGTTCATGCAGGCGTCCACCTCACAAAATCAAACCCTTTGCTCGTTCTATCTGCCACTTCCATACAAACAAACACACACGTGTGTGTATATTGATTTGCTTGTTTTCGAAAGAGTTGGCATTTCTTTATTAATCTGATTCGTAGGTGCATAATAATTATGTCAGCAAGTAAAGTGAGAATTTCAGTCAAATTTGCAAACTGATGTTACAATTAGAGGATCATGAAATATGCTTTTCTAATTTATAGCACATCAATCGTAATTAAGAAAATAAAAAATAAAAAATCAAAGCATCAACACAACTCACAGAATCTTCTTTTCTCATTAACTTGTCTCAAAAATCTGCAGTTAGCTTAGCATCCATCTTTTTACAATTCTTCAAACTCAAACAACCCAACCCAAAAACAGAGCAAAGAAACCACACATGAATTCATCTATCCACTCCCAATCCAGACTGCTTCCCCACCACCCTAACTGCACTTATATATTCACAAGATCAAAACAATTAATAAATAAATAAAAAGACCCTGGAAGAAAGAATAGAAAAAAATAACACATGAAGAGAGAGGATGACAAAGAGGAGGATCCTCAAATAGAGAGAGTGACATCTGCTTATGAGCAAGTCCGATGTCGAAGAGAATGGTCCTGACAAAGGATCATAGACAATAATATCCTTGACCGGCAGCCATAGAAAGAGCTCCTCTTGAGACAAACCTTCAACTCCCATTAGCCCTCACCACGCTCTCGAACCACACCAGAGTTTCGAACTTCGCCACACAAGGACACTCCAAGAACACCTCCAGCAATCCATTCTCACTCCTTGGTATGCTTTTGTTAACGATTATGGAACTTGAATATGAAATAAGATGTATCATAGAGGAGGAAAAAAGATTCGTATATATTATCTTGAGTATTTCAACTGGACAATAAGCCACCTAAATATATAAAATACAAATCACCATAAGCAAGGAAAGAAAACACAAAATCAAGGACCTAATTTCCTGATTAATTTCCTCTTATTTGATTGCAGATTTTACGGATCTATTTTGGGAGGTGATTTCATCCATGATTGTTGACACTCCCCCTCAAGTTGAGTGACGGGGTCTCCGATACTCAACTTGTCGAGTACTTTTGCGAAACTTCTCGAATTTATTCCTTTGGTTAGGATATCCGCAAGCTGATTCTCTGATCGAATGAATGGAAGCTCAACGATTTCAGCTTATAATTTTTCTTTGATGAAATGCCTGTCAACTTCCACATGCTTTGTTCGGTCGTGTTGGACGGGATTTTCTGATATGCTGATGGCTGCTTTATTATCACTGAACAACCGACATGCTTGATTCCTCTGAACTCGGCTCATGCACTGGAGAGTGCTACTACCTTCTGTTTCTTGCTCCTCCAAGTAACGAAATTGCCTCCAATGAATGTGAAGTAACATGCGGTCGATCTTCTGTCCTTAGGATTACCAACCCAATCAGCATCAGTGCACCCGTGTATCCGTGAGCTCCCGTTTTTTTAAACCACAATTCGTACCCAAACGTACCTTTAAGATATCGGAGAATTCTGAGGGCGGCTTCCATATGATCAGTTTATGATTTGTGCATGAACTGACTAACCACACGACACCAACACCATAGGCAATATCGGTTCTAAGATAGGTATATAAGTTTCCTCACAAGACGTTGATATTGTCCTCGCTCGGCCAAAGTTGCTCCTTCGACAATTTGTAACCTATGGTTGACTGCAATAGGTGTGTCACTGGGTTTGGAGTCAACATTTATGTTTCAGCAAGAAGGTCGAGGGTATATTTTTTCTGGCATATGAATATTCCCATATTTGATCTCAGCACTTCAATACCTAGGAAGAATTTAAGAGCACCTAGATCCTTTATCTCATATTCTAAGAATAGATTTTTCTTCAAACGCTCCATCTCCTCCTTATCACTTCTTGTTATGATTATATCATCAACATATATGATCAAACAGGTAATGAGATTCCCTCGTTTCTTTAAGAATAACGTATGATTGTAGTTTCTTTGTCGAAAATCATAGCTTTTCATTGCCCCTACAAATCTTCCAAACCAAAATATTGGCGATTGCTTAAACTCGTAGAGTGTTTTCTTTAATTTTCACACCTTCATGCGTCCAAACTTAGCCTCAAAATGGGGTGGTGCTTCCAATATACTTCCCTTCTTAATTCCCCATGTAGGAATGCATTGGTGACGTCGAACTGGTGAAGAGCCCAATCCTGATTAGCTGCAATCGAGAGTAATACTCTTATGGTGTTCATTTTGGCTACTGGAGAAAAGGTCTCTTAGTAATCCACACCATATGTCTAAATATACCCTTTTGCTACAAGTCTCGCCTTGTATCTCTCAATTGACCTATCAGGTTCTCGTTTGATAGTAAAAACCCATCTACATCCAACAAATTTTTTACCTTTTGGCAATTCGCAGATTTCCCACATGTTATTTCGGGCCAGTGCATCCATCTCTTTCTTCATTGTTGCAGCCCAGTACTCTGATTGGAATGCTTCCTCTGTTGTTCTCGGGAGTTTTTCTTCTTCATATAGGGCAACTTGGAATGCATTTGCCTGCTCTATAAGATTGTCGTTGGCGATATTCCCAATTGAGTATCTGATTTTTCTGCTGATTTTCTCTGAAGAATACCTCTTAGGTGGAAGACCTCTATTACTTCGTGGAGGTAACACATACCGTCCTGTATCTTGTTCTGGTACCCCATGGTTAGTAACCTCGGTATCGTCTGGGACAGATGCCTCGATAACGGAAATAGACAAAGTAGAATGATTGGTACTAACCTCGGATGTCAGGGTGAGAAGATTATCGTCTGTTGCACATAGCTCCGGGGACCGTGCAGCCATTTCAGGGACTGACTCAACGGCACGATTAACTGCTTTATAGTAATATGCAACAACATATATTAATATGCATTAAAACTGCAAATAGAAAACAATATGCATTAAAACTACAAATATATAATGCATCGGGTACGTAATATATAATATTGATATATCTATAAATTGATATATATTATCTGAGCTCCACGCATTTCTCCGTAGATATATCTTTCCTATATTTTCTCAAAAATATATAATGTAAATCACATTATAAATATATTAGGTACCTAAAGTACCCTTTTTGATATTATTAATTGAAATTCAAATACAAAAAATGAATTAATCATAGCCGTAGGTAGTTTATAAATCAATGGTCTAGTTATATTTTTAGTTAACTCAGGGAGATCCATTTTCAATATAACCCTCCCATATATATATATTCTCCGTCAGTTATAATTTGTCTGCAACTTTTCACAATATAATCAATAAAATCTTTGGGATAATTGTTTGTAAATACTAAAACTAACCACCATTTCTAGTATTGCACATGATAATTTAAATTTGACCCACAATATACTAACTGCCATTTTATTGCAATTGAGTACATCAAATTGTATTTAGTCAAAATCCAACATTCGTGGACCCGATTAGACATGTGCGCGTACACATTAGCTAAAATTATGTTGTTCATACTTAAATAAACGACGTCGTTTCTTTCTTAAAATAAACGTCGCGGCTTGTTTAAAGATGGGGAATTTTCAATTCCCACCATCTCTTCCTCGTGACTGCCGCCGTGATCCTCTGTCTTTTCCCCTCCACCGCACCGGACATAGATTCCAATAGAGTTGCACTAGTAGCCCTCCGCGTTGTGGTGGGTGGGAGTGTTCTCTTCTGGAACCTCTCGAGCGCCACCCCGTGCTCATTGGCCGACGTTATATGCTTGGCTGATAACACCTCAGTCATGGAGATTCGTCTCCTAGGAATGAACCTCCCCGGCCAACTCCCGCCCAACACAATCTCCAACCTCACCAATCTCCAGGCTCTTACCTCCGTTACAACTCTCTCTCCGACCCTTTATCACTGGACCTCTTCTCTTTTCTCAGATTCCTACGAAATCTCTATATGCAGCACAATTACTTCACCAGCGAGATCCCCTATTTTCTCTTCTCAGTTGTGTCACTCATGCGCATGAATTTGGGGGAGAACAATTTCTCCGGTCCGATTTCGCCGTCGTTCAACAAGTTGGCCCATTTGGGGACGATGAATTTGCAAAACAACCACTTCTCGGGCTCAATCCCCGACCTAAACTTGCCCGCTTTAGTACAGTTTTTAAGGAAAAAGACGTAGTTTTAGCTGATGTGTACGCCTACGTGTCTAATCGGGTCAATGAATGCTTGATTTGACTAGATATAGCTTGATGTACTTAATTCCAGTAAAATGATAGTGTATTGTGGGCCAAATTTTAAGAAATAGTGACTAGTTTGTGTATTTAAAGACAATAATTATCCCAAAATCTTTCTCCAATTCTCTTTTTTCCATATTTCGTTCTTTACGGTTTTATCTTTTGTCGGTTCCATGGTAAATCAATCTCCATTTTCAACAAGTAAACTATTTTGATGAATTTATCATATACAAATAATAGACGCCCTCCACCCATTAATTAAGGGACAAGGCTGATAGAGTTACTCCAACTCTATAAGTGTAATACCCCGAAATACTGTAGCCATAACTAACATGTAATTAAACCTTAATTAAGGCTATGCATCCTTAAGAGAATATTTTTATGAGATTAAGAAGAGTTTGAAGAATCTATTATACGATTTAGAAGAAAGAATTACGAATATTTCGTTAAGAAAGAAATTGGAAGTTATTAATTCCATACTAGAGATTAAAGAGAGGGGTTAAGATAGAATAAATTCAGACGAAGCATACCCCTCAGAAGAGAAAATTTTTATCTATTAGATAATATAGAAAAATGGAATTAGAAATTCCATTAAGCTTGAAAACAGACAAAAGAAAGAATAAAAATTTATTATCGTAATTTCGGTAATAATTTAATTAGTTTTCGGCAAGAATTCAATTTGGGAATTCGACAGCCGTAGCAATATCTATAAATTTTGCCCGATTTTCTAAGGTATATAGAAGAGATTATTATAAGGATTTTGTTAGAAAATATTGTTTTGAGAAGGAATTTATTTAATTAAATTCATTCGGTAATTTAAAACTCGAATAAGTTATTCATACGAACTCGGAATCACGAACAGTCTGAACCAGTGAATTCCTTGTGTCGAGATGAGTAATCCAGTATTAATATCTCGGAACCCAAAAATGGAGGTTCTAGAAGGTTCTAGAACCCCCTAGAGTGATGTAGAATTATGTATTTAATTATTTAATTAATAAAATATAATTACTTAATCTATAAGAAATGAGATATATATCATATTATCATCACCATCAACCTTATTCTTCCTCCCATGGTCGTGCACCCCCTCTCCCACCATAGCCAAAAAAATTTCTCCTTCCATAATTCAAGTTCTAAGCTAGGTTTTGATCTAGTTTTCAAGAAATAATCATCTTTAAGGTAATTAATCCTTCTCTTTACATCTTTAGTTTGTAGAAATTTAAGAAAGTTTATGTTATTATCCATGATATCTATAATTTATAAGATATGATGTTAATCCTCAAGTATGGTGTATGAAATGGATAGAATATCATGAATTAAGTGATGTTTTGGAAAGAATTGCATAAGATGAGGAATAATTGGATTTGTCCTAATTCTTTCCCATGAACCCTAATTTGATTATGTAGAATTTGATTGTTTTTAGCATAGATAAGTGCTATTAGATGTCAATAAACATGATTAGAATAAGAAATTAGATCAAAATCAAGTTTTCTATCCTAAGCACTAAGGACCGAAAATTCTACTTAAATTGTTCTATAAGATTTTGATTTTATTTATGTAATTGAGATCATATTTGAGTTCAATGGTATGAATAATACCTAGATTAATTTATTTGGAATTTTCCAAGCACTAGAAATGGATTTTCAAAATTTAATGGTTAATGAAGTTTCATAGTTTATATATATGTTGATATTGATTTGCTTAGATGATGATGTATTAGAGTTATTTAGATGGTAGTAAGCATGAATGAAGCAAGAGATTAAAGATATAATCATCACATCATTAAGATCTATAAAATGCTTGGAGAAGGGGATGATCCAAAGGTGTATATAGAGGAGTTATTTGTGTGATCTAAGATCATAATTGAGATGAGGGAAGAATATGAAGTATAATGTGAATTTGTTGGAATTAAAGAGCTAAGTATGTAAGAATTAGAAATTGTTAGTTAGTAGATAAAGAAACGCAATATTGAGATTTAAGTATGAGAAGCTAATTAGATTTGTATCATTATAGAAAAAGGGTCAGATGAGACCAAGAAGGAAATAAGAGCAGAAAGAAAAGAGAATCTAGAAGACAGGGATAATTGGTGGCTATGAGTAAATTAGTTCCTTAGCTCTAAGGAACATCCAGGTGGGCTTTCTAACCAAAGTTATGCATGAGCTAAAGATTTGTTTATGCTTTGATATGTTTTTATGTTTAAAGAAGTTGACTTGCCTATATTTTTGAGTGCATGATGCATGATGCATATTGCCTATCTACGAGAGAATTACGATATCGGCCCTATGCCGGACGAGCTGCCGGTAAGGGTTTGTGTACACATATGTGACCGTGAGCCGGTGAGCGGACTGGCCGGTCATAGTGTTTGAGAGGGAGGCCTACCTCTCAACACAAGAAGTGCGTAGATATGGTATTTCAGATTTCATAAGCAGCTGTGAGCGGGTAGCCTTCGGGACCGACACAGCAAGAGAAAAAGAATGCCAGCATAGCATGTTGCATACTGCATATTTTCAGATTTCAGATATTTGTTTACAGACACATTTTATACATATTCAGTTACATTATTTTCAGAAAAGAAAGATTTGGCAAGTCAATATTTTAGCTCTATGAGCAAGTTTTAAATGTTTTGGCATGTGTCCACTGAGTGCTTTATGTACTCACGCCCTGCATGTTTTCTTAACGTGCAGGTTGAGCTGGAGGTGGCGATGGATTTGAACACTGTGGTTATCTTTGTATATAAATTATCAGTGAACCATAGATTGTCTTGTTGTTTGATGATGGATATTTTGTAAGTTGAGTTATGTGTCGTCATACATGTAGCTCAACTATTTCTTCCGTTGCAAATCTATGTTTTGATGTCATTTGAACGTTTGATACCTTCGTATCAGTTTAGCCCTTGATATCCATGGTAGCACTTTTCTTTATGAGTTATCATTTTTTATCTCTATCTTTTGGTTTCTTGAGTTGGTATTTAGATGTGTTGAAACTCCAAATTCAAAAATTGTGCAAACTTTGTTTTTGCTAGAAACAGGGCATCTCGTTGAACCCACTTTTTCGTGAGTTTCATAAGTCCGAATTTTCTGAATTTGGTGTCATTTTAAAGATCTTTTCAATACCTTTCCAACGGTTCTTTCGGATCTAAATTCGGAGTCCGTATGAGAAAGTTATGAGCTTTCGAAGTCGATGTGTCGGCCCTGCCCTGTTTTTCGCGAGAATAAGTTCAAGTTTCTTTGCAACCAAACATAAATTACTAGAGTTGTTTCCAAGTTAGTTAAGTCATGGCTTAATTTCTTGACTAAGAGATGGTTAAGAAATTGGGCTGTGACAATAAGTTGTTTTGTCTTTCTTCATGTACGGAGTTTAAAGGAGTGCCACACTTTGAGGAGAATCAGTTGAAACTGACTAGCGAGAAAAAGGAGGAATCTGTTGGAGCTGACCTGGTCAACCTGCATGTTCCGCGGATGTCGCAACAGCACAGGCAAAATAACTGCCAACTACCTCCACTACCATGCAGTCTTCCACGATCTACTTTGCCTTGGAGAAGAAGCTGGTGGCTTCTATAAATACAGAAGATTAGCGTGGAGGAAAGCTGTACCTTTTGAGAGAGACTTGAGTACCTTTTAGTTTTACAAGTTGTCTTGCTTGTATTGTTTCCAATCTCATTGGCAATCTTGTGCTCTTGAGATAGTGATTTTTGTAAGAGTAGTTGATAGGATAGCTAGAGTGATTCTACTGTCTGTAACTACTGTTTTTACTCTTTTCATAATACATTTTTAGTCGTGAGACTCGCGTGGGTTATCTTATTGAACCCACGCAGAAATATTTGGTGTGACTCTTTCTTTCGCGTGAGTGTGTTTCCTTGGTGTTTTCACAACATAACTGGAAATAGTTATCTTTAGTGAGTCATTAAGTCTGCTGCTGCGTTAAGTGTTGGTACAACACGCACTTTATCAGTTGAGATACACTTTCAAGTGGTATCAGAGCCACTACTCGACATACTGAGTAAGGTCCTGGTTAGTATCTCAACTGTAGGTTTGTCATGGATCTCAACAGTGGAACTTTCAGACCACCTGTCCTTGATGGATCAAACTACTCCTACTGGAAAACCAGAATGCGGGCTCATATCAAGTCAATCAATAGGAGAGCCTGGTTGTCCGTTGAAAAAGGCTGGTCTCCTCCCAAGACCACTGATGCTCAAGGAGATGTTACTCCAACACCACCTGAGCAGTGGACGAGAGATCAAAATGATGCTGCTAATTTTGATGACAAAGCAATAAATGCAATTTATGCTTGTGTCGATGTCAACATCTTTAAGCTCATCAAAAATTCTGCATGTGCTAAAGATGCTTGGGACATACTTCAAAGGCATTGTGAGGGCGACACCAGCATTAAGGAGTCTCGTTTACGTGTTCTTACCTCTAAATTTGAAAACATGCGAATGGAGGAGGAAGAGGACATTAACGGCTACACAAAGAGGATACTAGACATTGCAAATGAGTGTCAAGATCTAAATTTGAAAGCATTGAGAACGCTACCTTCAAGGTTTGACATGAAGGTTACTGCTTTCATGGAATCTAAAAATGTTGCTGCAACAGAGTTCATGGATCTCATGAATAGTCTAAAGACGTATGAGATGACCCTGGAGGAGAGAGCACCAACAAGCAAAAAGAAAACTATAGCATTGACTGCTGGATCAACAAGTGAGAGCAGAATCAAGGAAATCAAGGATGTGACCTACGAGGAGGAACTTGGTCTGGAAGAAATCAAAGAAGGAGATAGTGTTGCTCAAATCACACACAAATTTAACTCCATGATAAGAAAGATGAACCAAGGTCAGTATACCCCAAAATCAAGAGAATCTGAGTCCCAGAAGGTCGAGTATCAGCCACCCAAAGGGAGAGAAGCAAATCAGCCGAGGAATTTGCGAAAATCTTTCTCTAGTGAAGGATTTAAACGTGAGACATTTGACTTTGACAAAGTTCAATGTAGGGAGTGTAAAGGATTTGGACATTTCGCAAAGGAATGTGCAAATACACTGAGGAAACGTGGAAAATCCTATTGGGTGTCATGGAGTGAGGATGAGGCAGAATTTTTCTCCAATCTTGATCGAACAAGTGATGATGATGAGGAGAGTGAGAAAGCTGCTGTAGCAACAACTGAGGTGAAAACACTTCATACCACGTATATGGAGACACTCCAAGATGACGAAAATGACAATCCCTTAGGATTTGACCCATGGAAGAAGTCCCTGTCCGACATTGAAGAGGAGGATGCACATATGTTATGTGGTAATAGGTATAACATTAATTCTTGCTTACGTTCTGAAAATATTACTGCACTTGTTTGCTCAACAGGTGAAGAGCTTATGCTGGAAGAACTGGACTGCTATGAATGTGATGACAACACCAGACTGGTGGTCCAAGAGCTACAAAAATTGTATGAAGAGCTGCTCCAGAAATGGAAGAGGCAAGCTAGGGATCTAAAATCAGCCTTGAGTGAAAACTCACGACTCAAAAGAACATACAAACTGGAGGAATTGTTGGGCAAACAACAAAACAGCACCAAAGGTCTTGGATATCAAGCTGGATCAAGCAGTCAGACCCATGTGATGCCAACAATGACTCCAACACCTCCTAAACAGTCCAGCAAGAGAAAAAAGGCACAGGTAAGTAAATGTAAGAAGTGTAGAACATACGTATGTCATTATTGTCTTGTTCCTGGTCATATTAAACCTTATTGCTTTAAAAGGTTGAATGATGCTAACATGTCCTTCCAACAATCTGCACAACACAGAAAGGTAAGCAAAGCTCCTAAACAGATTTGGGTTAGAAAAGACAGAGTGAAATGTCTTGTTGTATACACTGCTTTGCGAACCAGTACTTTGGGGTCATGGTACTTTGACAGCGGTTGTTCCCGCCACATGACAGGTAACAAAGAATTTTTATCTAACTATGAATCCTATGAAGGTGGAAATGTGTCTTTTGGAGGAGGCTCAAAAGGTAAAATAGTTGGTAAAGGGTATTTAAATGTTCCAGGTTTACCCATTCTCCCAAATGTTTTTCATGTTCAAGGACTCATGACAAATCTCATTAGTATAAGTCAATTATGTGATGATGATTTGCATGTTAGATTTACTAAAGAAGCATGTGAGGTGTATGATGAACATAATGCATGTATCATGAAAGGTCAAAGGTTTAATGATAACTGTTACATGGCCAATGAACCAAAGTGCAGTAAGACACAAAGTGATGATACGTTGTTATGGCACCAATGGTCAGAACATACTGACTTTATGAACTTTGACAGGTTGACTAAGGTGAGTGCAGTAAGAAAACTACCAAAGTTAATCAAAGACGATGTTGGAGAGGATGTCGGCCCAACACTCTACAGATCGATGATCGAGAGCTTTTGTCGTCTTATGTTCACATGCCCAAATTTAATGTCCAGTGCCTATCAGGTAAAACCTTGAATGATCTACCTTAAGGCAATTGAGTGTGTTATCAGGTATGTTGCAAGAACAATTGATCATGATATATTATTTTCTAAAGACACTAGTATGAGTTTGGTATGGTCTAGTGACTATGGTGTCGATAATGATGTTTTCTCTATGTTCACTTGGACATTTTTCTTGCGTGAAAAACCCCCTGATATATTTGATGTTTTCAAAACACTGTTTTCTCGCGTTGCTAACATGTTCAATGTTGCAGCAGCAAGTTGTTGCACACAATTGTTGTGGTTAAAACAAATGTTGAGTGACTACGGAGTTGAGAGTAATAGCATTGTCATATACTGCGACAACATCAGTGCCATCAACATATCCAAAAATCATGTCCAACACTCTAGAACCAAGCACATTGATATTAGGCACCACTTTATTAGGGATTTAGTTGAGGAGGAGGTCTTAAAGCTTGAATATGTAAAAACTGAAAATCAAACTGCTGATATTTTCACAAAATCTTTGGATCATGAGAAGTTTGTCAAAATGCGAAAGTCTCTTGGTCTATGTGTTCTCGCCTGACTCTGTATGAGTTTGTTTGTTGCATCAGCATATATGATAACATTTTAAGGATGCAACTGTCTTTTGTTACCCCAGTGCTGCTATAACATCGTCTCCTGTGAACTCAGGTTATTATCTCAACACGTTCCTCCGCAGAAGCTTAGCATTGTGTGCCTATATATATATATACTTATTTATACAGTGTGGCAATCACCAAAGTAGTTTGGGGGGCACGGCGTTCGCTGCGACGATGCTACCTTACAAAATGGTGTAATTGCGACTGTTTTTGGAGGTTGAGACTAGGGGCACGACGCTCGCTACAACGATGCACTCTATGTCAAAAATATCTCTGAATTCTTGTGATTCTGCACTTCTTTGCATGAAATTTTCTGATAAGTTAAGTGGATGTTGGGATAATATGAGAGTTACAGTAAAGAGATAGTGAAAAAGCGGGTACCTTCTCTCTATTTATCTGGCGATTTTGTTTGGTTTTTATTTAAAACTGACCTCTCTCTCCTAAATTCAAAATATGTTAGTGGCTGCATTATTTCGATTGTGCTTATCTCTAGTGTGTGCAGTTATAACTTCTTTCCTATTTTTATGCCAGTTAGCACAATACACTATATTCTAGAACACTCTCTCTCCTAAATCAGTTGAGCTTTTACCTCCTGCTACATCACTTGGGCCGCCAACCACTTCTCTCCCCTAGAAAACCCCAAAACCGTCGTTCCCGCTTCCCAAGTCTTCATCACATCAACTCATCATTATTTTCCTGCCATCCTTCTAGTTCCATGCCATCTACTTGACAAGCTTCTGGCAGCAGTGCAAGAAATTGTGGATCATGCAAAGCTTTCTTCCCAAAAAGGGGGAGAAGATGTTGCTGGCAATGCTGCTGGAACACATAGTGCTGAGGAGGAGGCAGATGATGATGAGGAAGCAGATTGTGAGGATTGAGAGGGCTAACTATTTGGATTGGAGGGCTGACTATCTTGGACATATATGTTGTTCTTAAACATTGATGAATAGATGAATTAGCCTGGATTATCTATGTTTGGTCTGTGTTGTTGTGCATATATGCAGGGGGAGTTTAGAATTCTCGTTGTTTGTTTTGGTTTGCTATATGCAGGGGGAGTTCAGAATGTAAGAAGGAGACGTTTTTCACTCAGGGGGAGACTTGATGCTGCTAGGACAATGTTGCGGAGCTTATGGCAGCAGAATGGAGTGCGTTTTGTGAAGAAAGCAAAAAGGGGGAGATTGATAGAGTTACTCCAACTCTATAAGTTGTTTTGTCTTTCTTCATGTACGGAGTTTAAAGGAGTGCCACACTTTGAGGAGAATCAGTTGAAACTGACTAGCGAGAAAAAGGAGGAATCTGTTGGAGCTGACCTGGTCAACCCGCATGTTCCGCGGATGTCGCAACAGCACAGGCAAAATAACTGCCAACTACCTCCACTACCATGCAGTCTTCCACGATCTACTTTGCCTTGGAGAAGAAGCTAGTGGCTTCTATAAATACAGAAGATTAGCGTGGAGGAAAGCTGTACCTTTTGAGAGAGACTTGAGTACCTTTTAGTTTTACAAGTTGTCTTGCTTGTATTGTTTCCAATCTCATTGGCAATCTTGTGCTCTTGAGATAGTGATTTTCGTAAGAGTAGTTGATAGGATAGCTAGAGGGATTCTACTGTCTGTAACTACTGTTTTTACTCTTTTCATAATACATTTTTAGTCGTGAGACTCACGTGGGTTATCTTATTGAACCCACACAGAAATATCTGGTGTGACTCTTTCTTTCGCGTGAGTGTGTTCCCTTAGTGTTTTCACAACATAACTGGAAATAGTTATCTTTAGTGAGTCATTAAGTCTGCTGCTGCGTTAAGTGTTGGTACAACACGCACTTTCTCAGTTGAGATACACTTTCAAAGGCAAAAGTAATTTTCAAAGAGCTACTTGCTTTTGCTATGACTTTTTCCCATGCCAACATTTTCCTACATGTATTTATTGCATACCTATTCTCAAGTTGACCTCTCTGACTCTTCATTTCTTCTACTGTTATCCCTTTTACCTTTTTTTTTGTCCTTTTTAGTGTAGGTTTCTGGTAGGTTGTATCAGGGACGATTTTGGAGCAGCAAGAGGCACGCGGACGACACCACAGGGCTCACGATCGTCGAGGCCCGCAAAAAGTATTATTCGTACATATAAAATAATTTTGAAATATAACCGGTTAATGTTTGTAGTGCAGATGGCAGAGCACTTGCTTTAAAATTTTAATGGTTTCGGGTTTGATTCATGATTGGGTGTTTTTTCAATATGGTTCTACAATATTATATACAATATGATACTTTTATTAAAAATAAATTTGTATTATAAACTTATCCATATTGATATAAAGACACCTATCATAAGCTGACCAGCCTTCGTACCTATGTACTTATTTTCATTAGCCAATTTGCGATAGAGCTTTACAAAACAATTCGAGTGTATTATCTCCATGATATTGTGCAGAGAGGAGGATGATTTAGAAGTCTGGAAAATCGATGAAGGGAATACATAAATAAGTAGATCTACCCCCACTATCTTATATTTTGAGGAATTGAATGAATAATAGTGTAGTGAAGTAATTAAGAAGACTAGAATAGTTACATACTTTGATGCCGGTGTATACGTCTATAGTGAACTGTCGGTTGCCAAGGATGTTTACAAATAAAATTTGTCCTCAATCCACATTACTACATTATATTAAGAGGTGGGTTATACATCACTTTAGTAATATTAATAAGAAAGCAAGCATAAGAAAAGAAGCAATATTCAACAATAGCATGATGTTGCCTTCCACCAAATTCCCAATCTGAAACAATGAATTGGATGGTATACAGCATGCTTATTTCCCTTAATTTCACCATCATCCACCACTATTCTAGAAAACAATTATCATGCTCAATTTAAAGCATAAATAAAATACCCAAATTATTGCAGCCAAGAAGCTTGTTCATACTGGTATGCAGACTGCTGATGATGATGATAATTGTGGTGATCATAGGGCAGTGGACCCCCAAAAATATAATCCGCTGCATTAGTCCATGGATCCACCTCCACTCTCCTCCTATCGTGATCGTGAAAGTGATTGCAAACTGGACACAGATTCCTCTGCTCCTGCATCGCTTTCTTGGCTACGCAAGGTGGCCAGTACCCGAATAAGCTCTCACATATATCCATAGCTTCCAATCCAGAACCATATGGAATTTGATCTACTCTAGGGAATCCATTCTGATGCTCAAGTGATCGATAATCGCCACTCGGGATCTCAGCATCCCTTGGCTCCACAACATCGATAGCCTGACCTCCATCTCCCGCGTCACTTTGAGTAGTGTCGGTTGTGGTATCAATGGGTTTGCTTTCTTTGTTTGAAGGTTTAAGTGGGATATCATCATCTTTGCCATAAGGTGAAGGAATGGAGTTATAAGAGAAGTTAGCAAGAGAAGGAGAGTCGGGTTGGGGAAGTGAGCGAGGATAGCAAGTGAGATCTGAAGGAGGAAGAGGTTTGCCGTAGGTTAATCTCTGGTCGTAACCTCCATCATAAGGAGTGGGGTCATACTCTGGGAATTCAGGTGGCTTCATCTCCACATTGGAATAGGATATCGTAAATTTGGTCTGGGAAGGGAAGTAGAGTTGATGGTGAGGAGGCGGGTCGTGCCGGAGATACTTGGGCTCCACATAGTAGTGGTTGGTTTGCGACTGATTTGCAGAATAGTCGTAGTAATCGTAAGAATCATGATACTTAATGGGCTCGGAATAAGCAGAGAAAGAGTAATCATGATGATCATCATTATAGGTATAATAAGTAGAAGGTGTATAATGGAGTAGATGAGTGTGAGGGAGATCATATGGAGAAGAAGGATATTGGGACGGTGCAACTGCAAACTCATAGTCGTAAGGCTCACCGACGTTACCCCCAGAATAGCCGGAATAGGCCATTTAGTGGCTAAATCAAGAAACCAAATTGGAACAAAGTAGTGATGTGGGATATAAAGTATAGAGAGAGTGGTGTGGTGTGGTGTGGTTGGGATAGGGATTGAGAATAATAGATATGAACCAAAGGATCCTTATCCGGTGAACTGAAGTTACACTATTGAGTGACAGAAGAATGCATGTGGCCAAGTGGCATAGGAAGGACGATAGTGACATTACACCTTCCATCACGTTTTATTTTCTTCTTTTCCTCTATTTATTTCAATTTTTTACAATGCAAGGGAATCTATCTTGATTTTACAAAGTACCATTGTCGACAATTCTGATTTTAGTAAAACTCTTTTCTTTTTTTTGGAGAGCTTTTAGTAAAAAACTTATCAAGTTTTTAGCTGCCAATATAGAAATAACCTCAAGCAAGGCATAAAAAAGTACAATATTATGAATCAGCATATTTCTTGAATAAATGAGGACTAAGCATGGATCCATCGTAGGTAAGAACACAATCTGAAATAAGCTAATAGTTATAATGGAGCTATATAATTTGAGGGACAGGTCTCGTCTAAGGCAACAAAGACACTGCAATTCCACAATTTCCAAAAATCGAGTAATTTTTCTTCTACTTTTTGTTACTATATTACAAGATGAACTATTTTGGGCCTCTAATATTTTCAGAGGGTTTTAGAAATAAAACATGTGAAAATAAATCAAAGTAGCAAAAATGAACAGCCAGATTCAAGTATTAAACCCAACACATATTCAATGTAAATTAAAATATTAATAATTGAGCAAAGAAATCATTTGATAATATATATTCTATATATGGATCAAATAATTCACGGACTCTCGTTTTTCCAAGGCCATAGCGGTCGCCCACCTTTCACACCCTCTACAACTGCCTAAGATCACTTCTTCCGTATCTTTCCTAATTAGAAGCTTAAGCTGAAACTTTTCCTCTCATTTATTCAAAATATATTTTCAGTGCATAATCAGAGTCAAAGATAACAAGCACTATCAGACAAGAGATTGAACCCGTTTTTTAATAGAATCATGACAGATAAGTTTTGACTACATTGTCATAAAGCATTGGTCAGTATTCCTCCTAATACACGAGCTGGTAACAAACTGATAACCGTCAAGCAGCCTCATACCAAGCTTGACATTTCAAATGTAAGGATTGTTTACTTTAAACAAACTCCCTTCTTGCAAAACATAAGCTCCAATGTAAGCTATATATGACAGAACAGCATCAACACATAGCAATTTGCAACCTAGAAAAGGAAACGAGAACAGAATTGAATGAATACTCAGTGTGCAGCAGGACTAAAGACATTCAGCGGCTAATGAATCAGTGATCTTAAGGTTATATTTACCTCATTAATTGTTTATGACAAATTACAGCCAAATTACCCAGTTATAAGAGCAGATGCATACCTTGTCATAGTTCACTAAGAAGAGGATTCTGGTGTTGCTTCTTGTTTTGGCCTTTTTTGTTCAGCAGGAGGGCCATCTCTCTTTCTTACATACGCTTTGCTCTTAAATTTCGAACTTCTAGCCTGCTTAGGTTGGTAAGTTGGATACTGGCAAGGAATTATCTCTCCATTTACATACTTGTCTCCTAATACAATTAAAAAAACAGTGAGGATGCAATGATGCATTGACAATGTTAAAACTGCGATTAAGGTGTCAATAATGTAGGAATTCTGGTAAAAAATATATAAGACCAACCTCCATAGTCCTTGTTTTTAATATCAATATATGAATCAGGCAAGACCCACAAAACACCAGGTAGGCCTACAACGAGCGAAAAGAACAGTAAGCGGTCAATTCATTAGGAGCAATGGTGCGAAATAACGTCCATGAAAACATAATATGTGCATGTTGAAGATTGGAGACAACACAAAGATATTGCAACAGCCACATACCCTTGAATTTCTCAGATGTTTCTTCTGATACGGTGCATTGAAACCCAGTGTACGTCGTGGTACTAAAAGCATACATATTCTTCTTTGCTTCTTCCATGCTGCAACATAAGAATTTTAGATCAACAGTGAGATGCTTGACACTGCTGGTATAGATGGAGATTAGTGCATCATTAAATCCAAACTCATGAACTTTAATGGTCAAAAAACACTCCATAACCCCTTCTCTTATTTATTTCGGAAATTCCTACAAAGCCATAATTAAGGATTTCACAAGTGATACCATTCAATACACGCCATGCGACTGACCATCTCCAGACATAGCCACCAATCTACTGTGTTTTCTAGTAACTTAGTGTCTTCACTCAAGAGTAAAAGCAATGTTCTAGTAAGTAGTACTCAATGTACTAAGAAATGCTTAACAAATACAAAATCAAATGTATCAACTGCCAGAAAAGCACGTAACACATTTTCAGAAAAAACGTATCTCTGGCCAAAGTTCTTATCATAATTTTAATAACAGTACAATCTTTCCACGGTAGAAGACAAATTATAAGTCCTAATGACTAACCCAATAACCTCATATATAGAACCAATATGGCACAAGAACACTAGAATCATTACACTTCGTAATTGGCCAAAATATACTAAGGAGAGCAGTAAAAGAAAACCCAAACACACAAAGACACAGGGCGAGTACCTGCCGAGAACGGTAGCGAGGGTATTGAGGTAAGTGTCAATCATCTGCTCTCTAGTAGGAGCAGGGTCTTTGGGGAATTCCATGACGATAAGCCAATGATTGTAGTCACAGCCCGGTAACAATATCGTTTCCCTTTCCTCACCGCCGCTATTCCTTTTGGCAGAGTATTCGCCGTCGGTCAACGCTCTGACCGCCGGCAAAGCAGCAGTTCTTGATTTGGGTGGGTGCGGGCGAGCGCATGGAAGGAACGATATTGAAGACGTGGAGGGAAATGCAAGAAATGGAGAAAGGGTTTTGGGGTTTGGGTTTAGGGTTTTGGGAAGGAGAGAGAGATTCAAAGTTGCCATGTCTTAGGGAATGTGAGCTAAAGAGTGTCAGTGAAGAAGACGATGATGATAAGATTATAAATTTGAGTTTTTTTTCCGCCTCGTTATTAATTTCTTTGGGCTAATTTTATAAAATTTTGTCCGAATTTTTTGTCAAGGCCCGTCAAAGTATCTTTGGTATAGTTAACAAAATTAACCGAATTAACTACAAAAATTGTACCTAATAAAATATAAATATTAATTCAGTTCGTTTATAAAATTTTCGGTTTACTTTGATTTTATTAATTCGACCTTTTATTTTATCTTGTAAACATAGGATTGAAAAAATAATATTTTATTATAATATTTTTAATTAAATTAGTAATCTATAATTTATTGAAGCAATCCACGTTATTTGTTGGAGCTCCTAAACTATTAAGATGATTATTATTGATTCTAGTATTGTGATTTTGCAATTTTCTAAATTGATACTTTTTATTTATTGCTAATGTGATTATTATATATGATTGACTTTTATTTAGTGATCTATGTCGTGATTTGAAAGTTGTAATTTGTAAATGAGTAATTATATTTTTAAAATAATTATATTTAAAAAATATTAAATTAGATATAAAATATTCAGATGAATTGGAAAAATAAAAGTGGTTTGATTTATTTTTTATTTTTATGTAAATTAGTATTTTTACCCGTGCAGTTGCACGAGAAATTATCTTTTGTAGTATATAATTTCATTATTTTAAAATATAGATAATTTTAATAATGTTTAATAAAATAAAACAATCCAAATAAAAATTATCTTATTATATATGATAAGTATTAAGCCTACATATTATATTATTTTTAAAGATTGTAAATAGGTTATTATATACTCCATCCGTTTTATAAAAACATGTACCATTTGAATCTTTGATGCGATACAAATTTTAACAAAATGTAGTTGAATTGAGTGGTATTAAAAACTGAGACTCACAAAAAATGTTATTAAGTATTAAAATATAGTTAATTTGAATGGTAGTGTGTTAGGACCCACAAAAAGGTGTTATTAAATGTTAAAATATAATTGATTTGAATGGTAATGGAGATTGAGACCCACAAAAAAGTGTTACTCGCTCCGTCCACCAAAGATTTTAACATTTTGACTTACACGAGTTTTAATAAAAGATGTTGACTTAGTGTATAGTGTGTAGGAAGTATAATGAGTGAAGTTAGAAAGGTGTGATGTTAGTGGAGATTGAGTCTCACTTAAAGGTGTGTTGTTAGTGGAGGTTGAGTCCCAAAATAGAAACTTTTAAGTGTTAAACACTTTTGCGGACGGCCCGAAAAGGAAATTCGTTAAACACTTTCGTGGACGGATGAAGTATTAAACTTTAAACCATATCCAAAAATAGAAAGTGCATGTTTATGTGGAACGTAATAAAATTGCAAAAGATGTATCTTTTTAAAAAACGAAATGAGTATTAGTTTCTCTTTTTAATGTAACAAAAACATAAAAAATTGTTTATTACATATTATTCGATTTGAAGATTACCTAATTAATTTATGGTGAGTATTTTCTAAATTTTTTTAAGTTGCAATTTGACTTCAAAATATTTAATTAGTTTTTTTTTTTAAATATTTAATTAGTTTTTTTTTTTTTGCACATATGTGAAATATATTTCTTATTTACATTTTATTAAGTTTATAATGGTTTATTTAATACAAATTTATTTAATGATTTATTGAGACTATTCATTTACCCACTCCCCACTACCTAATTATTATCTCTTTAATGAATTTATTAATTTCTATTATTTCTAATTAACTATATATAATAATAATTTATATTTAATTAAATTATTTAATGATAATAAATTATATATTTACAATTAAAATAATAAAATAATGAATATAATTTTATAAATGAAATTAAAGAAAATTAATTATTAATGATATGAAAAAAAAACTTTAAAAATAATAAATATAACTATATTTGAATATATTTTTTTATTCATTTATTGTGTCATAATTTAAGATAAAATAAAATAAAGAAATGAAAAGACAATAAAATAAAAATATACATATTTTTCATTAATTATAAAATAATAAATAAAACTTTAAATGTATTTTAAAAAAATTAATTATTGATAATTTGAATAAAAGGAAAAATAAGAAATATAGATATAACTATATTTGTATACACATTTTTATTCATTTATATATAATGTCATTGCTTAAGAAAAATAAAAATAAGAAGTGAAAAGACAATAAGGTAAATATAATTAAAATATTAATTATATACAATTTTATAAAATATGTAAATTAATAAAATAAGAAATATGATTTTATAAATTGAATTAGAACAATTCAATATTAATAAAAGAGAAAATTAAAATATGAAGTTAAAAGACAATAATGTAAATATAATAAAAAGAGCAGACACACATTTATTTCATAATATATATAAATTAATAAATATAATTTTATTATGAAATTAAATAAAATTAATTATTAATAATATGAGAAAAAAAAAAGAATAGTTAAAGAATTTAATCTAAATAAAATAAAAGAGAAAGGGCAAAATGGAAAAAAAAAGTGGCAAAATGGTTTTGCTTTTATATATAAAGATTATAATTTATTTCAATTTTAAGTAAAACCAAATCGAATTACTTTTATCTTCAAGAAAAAACGTAAAACGAAGTCGAATGACCAAATCTCTATCTTTAATAATTGGATACTAATAAATTAATTGTCTCAAATAACACAGTCCATATTATCATATAGAGTTATAAGCAAAACTTTTAAACTTTGATAATTTACAATGACACTATTTTATTTTATTTTATTTGTCAGATGATATGGTTTTTTTATTTTCAAATGACCTCGTTTAATTATACTAGGTATTAAATATGTGACAGGTTTCGTTTAAAAATTGTAGATGGTGTTAATCTATGTGTAAAACTATGCATATTTGAGAGAGAATGATACTGTATTCAATAATACATTCAATAGTGTTACTCTCTAGTCGACCTAATACATATAATAGTACAAGATATAAAAAGACTAATGTAACCTTAATATCTAACTATAATTACAACTACATATAATTCTAACACCATCCCTCAAACTCAAGATGTCGCTGCAACGAGCATCGAAAGTTTGCCAACCAAAGCACGAAAACGCGGAAGCGGAAGGGGCTTAGTGAACAAATCGGCAACTTGTGAAGAAGATGCAATAAAAGGTAGCTCAAGTGTCCCCTGCTGAAAATGATGGCGGGTGACGTGGCAATCGATCTCAATGTGTTTAGTACGTTCATGAAATACAGAGTTGTGAGCAATTTGAATAGCACTCTTATTGTCACAATACATTGGGGTCGGGTTAGGGGTGGGTACACCCATTTCAGAGAGTAACCACCTTAGCCAAATAATCTCAGTGGTAATAGAGGCCATGGCTCGATACTCGGCTTCCGTAGATGATTGAGAAACAACCTTTTGTTTCTTACTCTTCCAAGAGATAAGAGAATCACCAAGAAAAACACAAATCCCAGTAGTAGATTTTCGATCAATAGGATCACTGGCCCAATCAGCATCGGAAAAGGCACGAAGCTCAAGAGATGAAGTGGTAGAGTACAAGAGACTGTGGAACATCGTACCTCGAAGATAGCGAAGAATGCGAAGAACAGCAGACCAATGAACTGTGGTAGGAGAAGAGACAAACTGACTAACAATGTGGACAGGATAGGCAATATCCGGGCGAGAAATAACGAGGTAGACTAAACTCCCAACGATGGTGCGGTACAAGGTAGGATTTTCCAGAGGTAGTCCATCATATGTAGAGTACCGAACATTAGCTTCCATAGGAGTGTCAATAGTGCGGGTGTCAGTAAGATGAGCACGGTCAAGAATGTCAGCAATATACTTGGACTGAGATAAGAGATACCCTCTAGGGGACTTACAAACCTCAATACCAAGAAAATATCGAAGAGGACCTAAATCTTTCATTTCAAAACGAGACGCTAAATCTGATTTCAAGGAGGAAATTCCAGTAGTGTCACTCCCAGTAATGATCATGT